>OY720452.1:54593541-54931041 GCA_963082715.1 Harpalus rubripes
CACACACACACACACACACACACACACACACACACACACACACACACACACACACACACACACACACACACACATCATCGTAAAAATAGTAAATTCGTATTCTAGGGACCCTAAAACGTGCTTATTGATTAAAAACTCATCATCGAATTTTTTGACCAAAGACAATACCTTCCTTACCTAAAGGTGACGGAAGGTAACAAAAACAGCCACAACGTATTGTGGACTTATATAAACTTACAAAGACCGAAATTTATTTCTTTTTTTTTTTTTAAAGAAACCGTAACAAAACGTAACCGAATGCACAAATATTATGTGATTTCGGTGTTTGTTCATTCTACATTAACACACAAAACATGTGTGGTCGCGTGTTTCGCTGACTGAGTGTTTTCGGTCATGAAGTAATATAAAGGGTGTAACAGCTAAAAGAGCTCCCTCAAATAATTTCTATATTATTAAAGATACAATAATATAAGGCAATATTACAAGAGACAAGTGGGACCGATTTAGGAAGATTTTTTTTTTATTGCTGTGGTTTTCAAATTACAAAGCTATATTTTTAAAATGGCATATATTTTGTAGGCTTTTTCGATAGTTTTCTGAATTCAAACATGTAATCATTTTATATATCCTTACATAACAGAGATATTGGGAAAAAATCAATTGAAATTATATAAATTTTATTTCCGTAGTTATTTTTTCAGTAGGCTATGTATAAAAAACAAAAAAATTTATTTGCCAATTTGAATTATTTGGTACGTAATTCCTAATGGATCTTTTCAATTTAACGGCTATCTCTTTCTATTGCTACAAATAGTAAGAAAATGGCGCGAACAACTGCCATGATTAAAATACATGTATTCTCGGAGAATATTTACATCGTTAGACATTTAGCTCCAATAAAAGCTTTTGTAATTTCTTTCGGGATGTTTTTTAAAGTTGTCAAAGATTTTTCTCACATTTTACGTCTAAATTTTTAGAAATAAACGTCATAGATTTCAATTGTTTTTACTATGCGCAGGTCCCCATTGCGCATATCTTCTATCTATTATTGATGAGATATTTTTATTTCATCTGTCAGTTAAATTAACTGACACTTCACCAGGAGATTGAAGTACCGGCCCAAAATAATATTGCACACTGTTAAACTTGCTGTTACTTATCGAAATGGAAGCACTCTTGTAGATTCAAATTTGTGAATCTGTCATGAGGTTGTCGTTACATTCACGTCAAGCAGAATTTTATTTCAACTCCCCAAATATAAATTGCGGAAATAATACACTATTCGTATTTAACATTCTTGTTGTATAAATAATTATTTTCTTTCATTTTATCCGTCAGGTTGCGAGTAGAGAAGAATGGAGGCGCATGGTGTCCGAAGCTTCAGGCGACACAAGAAGCGTCGGAATGGCTGGAGGTGGATCTACACAGTATGCACCTGGTGACTGGCGCCGCGACGCAAGGCCGTTTCGGCAATGGTCAGGGCGTCGAGTTCGCCGAGGCCTACTTGATAGAGTACTGGAGACCCAAACTCGCCAAGTGGGTGCGATTTCGGGACCAGGGAGGCGAAGAAGTGAGTGGCACTCAATATAATTTCATAATATGTTACACACGTGAAAGTATCATTCATGTCGATAATTCATTGGGAATATAAATAGCTAACATGTGTAGTATTTCTAACGGATGTTTCTGTCTGTAGACTCTGATGCTTTCAAGACGGTTCAAATTTTAATAAATAATATAAAAAGGTACCCAACATAAAGCAATAGGGTCCTCCACTCTAATTTTCTTATTATTTTAAATAAAAGTTCGTTTAATTTTTAAGGAATTCGTAGTATTAAAAAGTCATAAATGTTTAACTGCATTTGATTTTTAACGAAACCTATAGCTATTTTTCTCGCACCAGTTTCTATAGTAGGCTGCGCGAGAAAGATAGCAATAGTTGTGACGTAGATGTACACATGCTTAAAATCTTAAATATTTCAAAAACTAACAATTTTTTAAAAGCTTTATTTGTCTCAATCATGATTTTTTCTTATCTACTTTCAGAATAGCTACCATTTTAGTCAATTTTATCTTATATGGTGGAGAACCCTATTATGGTCTTGATGTTGTTAAACAGTAGGAACCTATGAAATCATAACTTTTTTTTGTACATTAGATCAGTGTTTCTCAAAAGGTGTGCCGCGAAAATATTTCACTGTGCAGCAAATCTTACTTAGAATTTTCAACAATCAACTCTCACTAACATGAAAAATCTCGAGAACAAACTAAGAATGGGGTATGTGACCAAATTTTTATTTTTACATAATATGATACTAGACAAAAAAATAAAATACCCGTATTTTTTTACATCGATTAATTATTCGCATTTTACGAGAAAATAATTATTAAAAATTTGGGGAAGGGATTTGTGACGTATCAATGGTAGAAGCTTGAAGAAAGACGGTTAGACTGAGAGGGAAAGAGATAGTTATAGCCAGATGTGATCATGCCCCACCCTGCCACGCCTACCACAACATAAACGCGGCGCTGATAGGCTGATTTATGACTGTCTCTTTCCTTCCCGCAGTCTATCTGTCTTTGTCCACGATTCTACCGTACTTACGGCATATATCCCTTCTCCAAAACATTAAATTGTTAATAACAAGATTATTACAAATTATTGTTTCGTTTTTATTACTATAATAAAAAGCTACAGTGGTTTTTTAAATATTTTATGACATATATATTAAAATTCGAATATGGTCACATGTCCAATTTGGACCTAATATTGAAGAAATAACAAATCGTTGTCAGTCACTTATCAAGCCACGATCATTTCTTGGATTAACGAATCTATTTCTCCCACATCTTTAAATTAGGTTTACTCGGACACCAAAGCTGTAAATTTAAATATTTTGACACTAAAAATTATTAGTTTTTTTTCTGTAAAACAACGTGTACGTGTACAAATCTTCCCAGAAAGTTTTACGGGACAGATAGGCAGTGGCGTAACTAGGATAAACGGGGCCCGTGTGTAAACAATTCTTATCGGGCCCTGTACCTAAGATGTGTTAAAATTTATGTGGCCTTATTTATCATACTTATAGCAAGCAAATACGTAGTTATTAATTTAAATTTAACTTATTTAGTTACATATACTAAACTAAATATAAAAGAAGACAGTTTTAAATTAAGTATTTATTTAATACGTAGATATATTTATAATACAAAGTTATTAATATGAAATATGTAATTATTTGTAGATTAAGGCCGCGATATCCTTTAGTGTATTGAGAGAAAAAATGTCGCCGAAACCGCTTGCGGCCGAGACAGGACAAACTCAAGGGCGCTAGGCATACACACTATTTTTTGTGCAACCGTAAAAAATATGTAATTACAAATTGTATTGTATTTAAATAGTTTAATTTATTGGAATAGAAAGGCGACTTCGATGGGATTGACATTTAATAAACAAAACTATTAATTTTGTAAAAAATCGTTGGAAAGAAGAAAAAGTTATTTCTAAAAGAACTATTTTACAATATTTTTGTATTTATTTTAAAAATCAAAGCAAGAAATTATTGCTGTCATATTTTAGAAACGTCAATGTCATGTCGATTGTCAAAGTAATTTTAGGTTACATCCAATACCACGGCCTGTATTGCGTCTGTGAAATCTTCAGTTCACGTGCCGTTCGACAAAAAAAATATTTATTTATACAACCATATTTATTTATGTTCACCACTTGTCGACTATCTGTTTATATCACCACCTATTCAATACGCAACGCTTATTTATATCAGACTGTCCAATGCCTTCGCTAACAGTGGTTATATATTCCGGCATTTGTATTCGGGAACTTTCTAGAGCACTATTCTAGATAAAAACTCAAACACAATAGATTTCATCAACCGCGTAATTAAGCAGGTTTGGACAAGTCTGTTGCGTCATCGTTAAAAATAGACACTCGCTCGTCCCTGCGACAGTGGGGGCGACGGCGGGCGCTGCAGATTACATAATATATGGAGATTAGCGTTAAATACGGGCCAGTATTTACCCTCGATTAGCAGCTTCCACGCCCCTAGCTACAATATCTATGCGTCTACTACACTATTTGAAAAAAAAAAGAACTGGACGGAAGTTAATATAAAGTTTTGGTGAAATTATTTTTCGCTCATTTTCTTAACTTAGTTTATTTTTTTCTACTTAAGGTACGTGTGCCGCGATTTTTTTTTCTTGTGTCTCAAATATTGATAAACATTGTTCTAGAGAGAATCTCGTCTAAGTCCAAACAAAGCAATATCAATGTGAATTTTATTTCTAACTATATTATTACTTAAACCTAAACAAAAACCATAAACCTAATTTTCATTTGTGAATATACCTTAAATTCTAACAATTCTAATGTGATCAAATTCAATTCTATTTATTGCTCAAAAAACTCTACAACGGCTTTCCATATGTATTATGTGACATTTAGAAAAGTATATCAAATAGTGATGGGCATAATCGAATGATTTTGAGAATCGAATTATTAGTATTTGAATGAATTTCATAATCGAATGATCATTCGAGTATTCGAATGAATTTCATAATCGAATGATCACTCGAGTATTCGAGATATGAGAACTTCATTCGTTCATTCAATGAATAGTTTTATGCTCGAGCGAAAAATACCCCTCCCTAACACAAATCATTCGATCTCGGTTCTCGGTTCGGTTGTATTCGGATTACTTCGCATCTCACATTCCCGTATCTCGTTCAGTCTTCTGCTCTGCTGCATGTCTGTAGTAATTGCAATAATACTCTTTGGTCTTTGGTCTGTGATAATACTGGCAGACTGGCAGTGAGAAACTGACAACTGATTCAGGTTTATTTTTCATTTTCCTATTTGATAAGGTGAATAATAATAATAATAATAATAATTATACGAGCCCCGTCTCAATGAAGTTGGCCCACTCGCTATAATTTCATTTTATTTAGTTAAATTAAATTATGATACAGATAATTTTTATTAATATTACAGACATTTTGTCATTCTAGTCACACAGCAAGATAATATGTTTTCTAAAATATTTTATTTTTTAATGTAAAATGATATATAGTTACTTTTACCAACAATTAAAAAAGAAATGAAAAAAATTAAACGAATTTAAGTCGTATGTGGTTTTATTATAAAATGTCTAAAAAAATTACATTAGTAATTTACAATGAAAGTGATGTTACCCAATATTGATAAATAGTGAAAGTTTTTTATTTTATTGTTTTTAATGTTTTTATTAATTTAAATACTGCAGTTTAACAAAGAAATTAAATTATTTTTGTTTCTAATCTACGTGAGTTTTCTTTCCCATAGTCCGAATTACGAAATACGAGATACGAATGAAAGCGCATTCGAGTTCACGAATAGTTTACCTAAGAAATTCAGTCTACCACATGAAATACCATTCAAGCGATAAAATCATTCGAATGATTTAAACGCACTCGAGTTCTCGACTTTAACCGAGATATTCAGTCTACACATGAAATACCATTCGAGCGATAAAATCATTCGAATGATTTAAGCGCACTCGAGTTCTCGAAATATCATTCGAGCGATATAATCATTCGAATGATTTAAAAATCACTCGAGATATCTCGAGACATTTTCATAATCGAATATTTCGATTATTTTCATTCGAATGATCCCATCACTAATATCAAATATATCGTCAATAATATAAACTTAGTTCCCGGAATGCGTGAGGTTTTGATTATGGAATCTTCACTCAGCATTAAAAAAAAAATGCGAGGATACCTTCTTATACAACCTGCCGTATTATAAAATCGCCTCTTAATTATTTATAATAATAATAGTAAACAATTAATTCAGTATTACATTACATTAACCCAGAGCTTTTCATAGTGTGATCGCCGTCGCCAGACCAATATTAGTCCACGAACATGGGCCACGATCCACGATATGATACATTCAAATCCTGATTACGCACAATACTGTATAATTTACTCTTATAAGTATATAATATTTTAATGAAATATCAAAGAAGAAAAAATCTTAAGTATCTCTTACCTTTGTATTATTTTTTAATATTCCATTTGCCTCATTTTAAATTACTCGACAACCATATTGTAGGACCTAGCCATCAAGTGACTGATTAGTACTAATGCTCTTACGGATCCTTATTTCGTTCGATAACCATTGTAATATTGTAACAATGACATCAACGAGGATATTCCTGCGATTAATTCCTGGAAATAGACATTTTTACGACTACACACTTAGCCGGTAGGTAGTTTCGAACCAGTTTAATAAATTACACCTCAAAATAATATATTGAATTTATAAATCGCGTGACTGCGTGCGTTAACCTGCCGGTTGTGATTCGATTTCGACCGACATCAAACTTGAAAATTAATTTCCAACTTTCAAACCTTCTAGTGCTCTCTATACAACAGTTTTCAGAGCTCGTGAGGTAATGCTCAAAAAGCGCCCTCATCCAGGGCCGCGCCAAGCGGCGGTGTTAGAGGTGCCCAACACCTGGGCGGCAGGGCTCGAGGAGCGGCAAGTTTAAAATTATTATTTGTTACTAATAAATTCATGAAGACGCACAATTATAACGTTTCTAATGTGAGAAATGAAATGCATACTTACATTTAAATATAGACAAGTATCTATAATTTGAGATATCTTATGTCTCTAGTCTAATTAGTATACAAAAAATTTCTGAAAATTTACATACCTCAAATTTAATTAATGAATTTGCTATAAGAAAGGAAAAGAAAGTGAATTTTATGTTTTTCTTTTTATAAATAAGAATTTTATTTGGAGAATTCAATTTCTATTCGGCATTTAAATCTGTAATCTCTAGTTACTATATGATCTAATATCTAATAAAGCCAACCTTTACTTTCAAATTTCGTATGCAACATAATTTTTTATGTTTTGTCACACGTATATCGACATATCAACATATACATATTCTACGGTGTACGACGGGTTTTATTTGTTTGACTTTGTTATTATTTTACATTTTTATTTTGTTTAATATTACGTTTATTTATTTTTGTTTTTCAAAAATATTCGTAGCAAATTATGTATACAGTGTGTTAATTCAAAAGCGGGCCATAGACATTTAGTATACTGTTTTTCTTGCGCCAAACTTCGTAATTAATTTTAGACAAAAATAAAAGTTGTAGTTAAATAAATTCTATGATACATCTTAATCATTAAACATATTCTGTCTACCTAAACGAAAAGTGAAATTTTACGTACTTATTTTCGGACGAAAAATAACACTTTTCGTCCGTAAACCGTTTCGTCCGCAACACCTTTTTCGTACGCTAAGCCGTTATTTTTCGTCCACAAACCTTTTTCGTCCGCAAACCTTTTTCGTCCGTCAACCTTTTTCGTCCGCCAACCTTTTTCGTCCGCCAACCTTTTTCGTCCGGTAAGCTACTAGGTATTGAATATTATTGTAATTGTATGTACTACCCTTGCAGATCTATTATTAGTAAAGTAGACAGAAAAATGTAATATGCACTTCGGCAAAAATGCATATTATAGCCCCGCTTGTTTGCTTTACCTCGGCTTCGCCTCGGCAAGCAAACTCTAACTCTACTATAATAGGCAATTTTTTGTCCTAGGTACATTAATAACTATTATATTGCACGTTTAGTAACCTGTAAAACAAAAATAAAAAAAATGATAAATAAAATCCGTTTAGTTATTTAGATCGAATTTTTTACATCACTACAAAAGAACAGTATTTATATAATTTCAAATTTGATTTTGCAGGTCACTAACTGTACAAAGTAAAATCTGTTTAGTGCCTTTAGGTGCGAAATTTACAAAATAATCTATAACTTTTATTTGAAACATTTTTGTCATAAAGTAATTGAAAAGTTTTGCCTAAGGAAAAACTGATTTCTCGAACTAAACATCTATGGTCCGCTTTTCACCGATATATCGATAAATGCTACTACTTTTGCCATTCCTAGTTTACACTGTCTTCGTGATAGCGTTTTCGGCTTGTCGTGAAATTGCATGCAGTTCGCAGTGAGTGCGCTCTTTTGTGCACCGACTACAGAAGCCAGTGCATGAATATCAGTGCAAATATGGTGTCTAAAAATAATATCATATTGACAATTGCCCAGAACTTATTAGAAAGTGTTATCAAATAGAATATTAAAACTTGATCAGGAACAACGGCCAAAAATAAAAATAAAATTTCTATTTCAAAGAAACTTTTCGGTTACAAAGAAGTACTTCCTTGAAATTAATAGATAACTTTGCAAAACGCGTCAAAAGTACCAGGCTCTCAAACTTGCACTCATTTATAGTCTCGTTTTCAACTTAAACCAGCACTAGAATAGTTCGGATCGGAACTGATTCCATGAATTTACGTCAGATAGTGTAAAAATACCGGAATGTAACAAATTGAAATTCACAAAATTGGTTCGTGACCACATTTGAGAAGCACTGCATTAAACTGTTGGCTACGCAGTCTTATATAAATTGTAATATGAATATTGTATGAAAGGATAGGAGGCCAGCAATTTGGTGTGCAAAACTCGAGTTGGTGGGTAGGTAATAAGCATAGAGAAGTCACGTAACATAGGTGCCGCTCGTCGATATCTCGGGCGCCGAAATTTCGTATGCGTGACGTAAATCAATACAATTTGAAGAGAACGGATGACCTAAATCTATCCACCCACGTTTGCAAAACTAAGCAAGACTTTGAGAAGGACCGCGGTGGATTCGATAGTAAAGTAACATGCCTTCCAGCGAGGAACAAGATCAGCACCGGCTCTGCAATTTTACAAACAAGAGATACAAATTTCTCTAAACAATCTTCTTAATCTATAAGATAATCTTTTTCCTATTAACTTCTTCCAAAATTTTCGTTATTACGCTTGAACATCTTTTTTATCAGGGTGTTTAGAATCACGTGTCCAACACTGGAATGTCGAGAATTATGACAGATACAAACTTTTTTTAATTAGACAAAAGTTACCGCATCAATAAGCCATTTTAGTGATGTAATTTAGTAGTTGCCACTTGAAAGAATACCGGTAACCGTATCAACCAAAGTTAAACAACAGTCTACTTTAGTTGCAAGTTGCCGTCAACTCTGGAATTGCATTGCGTAGTTCAGAAATGTAATATAGAAGATTCCTGCTGTCTGCAACCATTTGTATTGCAACTGAAATTGCAGTATTTAGTCCGTGTTTTTAAATATAGTTAATCACTTCTTAAAACGATTTAGTTTTTAAAATTAAATGTGGCAAAGCGGGACGCGGACGATATAAGCCAATTTCTGAATACTTAAGAAAAATATGATATTCTGTGGAGAATATAATTAATGAGTCACATGACATGTTTTCCGCTAATCAACATTCAGAATCTACTTAGTTACATGTCTATCACAGCGATGATAAAAACAAATAAATTATCACCTTATTTATATTCGTTACTAAGGGATTTGTTTTCTTTATTTAACATTGACAGTTAATTTTGAGTATGAAAATATGCGATAATCGTTGTGTTGATATCAACATGGATGAAAATAATAAGACAATTGTCAAAATAACCATGTTGTAATACAATATATTAAAAGTTAGGTTAGCAGCACACACAATGTGTCACAAAAAATTATTATATTATCTCCTTAAATATAAGCTCGTGATATGATTAATAATCGAAGATATTGCTCGTGAAACCGAAGCAGCACATTTCACTCGCCCTTCGGACACGTGAAATCTGCAACTCGGTTTCATTCGAGAATATCATCGATAATAATCATATCACTTGTTATATTACGTATGATTAAACTAGCACTTAATACACACATTCTAATCTGAAGAATTTTTTCAGTTTTCAAACAGTGGGCAAAAAATATCTGTACTAATCTGGTTGTTGTTATAAATTAACAAATGTAATTAATTTTTGTAACTTTGGTTCAAGAAACCTAAGTTGCTTCAACCAAGATTGCCAATTTCCATCAACCAAAAATGACTAATGTAGCGGCTTTACCTACATATTTACTTTCCGAAAAATGCACGTCAGTAAATATAGCGGTATAAGGTCTACCTTATCATTTTATATTTATAAAGTAAATAATGATTTGTAACATAGATATACAGGTTGTTCATTTTATTTTGTGCACTATTGCTATCTCGAGAACTATAAGAGCGACAAGGTCGGTTAAATTAGCAAACAATTTCTATATCATAACACTATTAAAATGAGCGAAATATTTTTTTTTTTAACCAGTGATGCCCAAAATACCGAATGCAACTTTCATATTTCAAATAGGACAACCTATATATTTTTATATATTTGGAATCTACGTAAAATTACGAATTAAACGATATGCTTGAAGTGAATTTTTATTGAAGAAATAAATTACAAAAACGTAAGAGAAAATTATGAATAATTAATCTGCTAAGTGCTAAGCCATGATCTCAGGCAGGCTGTGAAAACATTTGAGATAATATTGAGTAATATTGAAGTCAATTGTATAAAAAATAGTAAGTTATTTTTGTAAAATTATGTAATTTGTTACAAAAAAAAATGTGATGTGGTCAGCACATTACCTTCCTTCAGTTCTATGTATTTTATACAAATTCCATACAGACAGTTTCTTGCGAAAGATTCTATATTTCCAGTACATTACATTCCCTCAGTTTTGTACAAACTCCATACAGAAAGTTTCTTAGAATTGATTCTATATTTGCAGTAAAGTTATAACACAAATATATTATGTTAATCGCACTTGACATTGACATCTGTCTATCAGAATTTTTAAAATTATATTAGCTGTTTCCATTGTTGTTGCATAGCTGGCTGCTTTATGAAATTTAATTTCTTTATAATTTTTTATCTCAATATCCATTGTATATGAAGTATAAAATGTAATCAAATCGTATAGAGAATAAACTATTCTTTAATATTTATAATAACATTCCGGTCAACCAATTATAACCAAAAACTAATCAGCTCTTCATGTAACGAAGAGGAATACGAAATAATTATAATTTTTAGAATTGTAGTGTTGGAGTTATCGACGGAAAAAAAATCGTCACACGCACACACACGCACACACACACACACACACACACACACACACACACACAAACACACACACACACACACACACATATATATATATATATATATATATATATATATATATATATATATATATATATACAGACATCATCGCAAAAATAGTAAAATCGTATTCTAGGGACTCTAAAACGTGCTTATTCATTAAAAACTCACCATCGATTTTTTTGACCAAAAACAATAGGCGATAGGAAATAAGCAATATGACATCTGGTGGTATTTTGAGCAATTATAGTTGACGATAATTTATACATGTGACACTTGTTTGACTGTATAAACACAAGTGTTATCTATTATGTTCATAATATTTGCATTTAGATATATAATACCTTTTAATATTACACACGTAATGCATAAATGAAATTAGTAAATGTCAAATTATCCCGTTAACATTAGTTCCTTTGAAAGCCATTTTGGCGCTACGATCTTATTTTCCATCGCCTATACCTTCCTCACCTAAAGGTATGACGAAAAGTAATAATAGATTCCAAATATATAAAAATATATATGGTGTCCCATTTAAAATAAGAAAGTTGCATCCTGCATTTTGGGAACCCCTGGCTTAAAAAAAATTGTTTCGCTCATTTTAATAGTCTTATGATATATAAATTGTTTTCTAATATAATCGACCTCGTAGCTTTTATAGTTCTCGAGATAGCAATAGTGGATAAAATAAAATGAAATATAGTATAGTACCAATGAAGATGAAAAAAATATCATTCTATTGGTAAATAAAAATTAAAAAGGTTAACCTTATAACTCAAAATTAACGATAATAAATAAATTCAGCATTTCCATTTGCAAGAAAATAACAAGTATTCTAAAGAAACGCAAACCAGAAGTTTGTATTATTTTACCTTTAGAAATTATTTTCAGAATTGGTGTCACCCACTTTAGCCATGCACTTTTTCTGAAAAACAAATGCCCTATTACGGCAACTTTTTTTATCTAATTTAATCGACTTCGTATATTTCTCAAATAGTAGTTATTTAAGCCACAAGGAATGTAAGTTCGTCTTAAAATTTGGGGAAGTTTTAATACGCTGAAGCCTAGATACTTAAGAGGATGTTAAAATTCCGTGTTGCTTTGTATTTTCGTACTTCCGGCGAATTAAGTTAGACATCTTTCAAAACAATTATTCATATGTTATTATTTTCTTTTAAACTGTTACTTACCTATGTTGCTATTTTACTTATATAGTAAAAATAGGGAAGTATAATTATAAACAAACAATGCTGTTGACAATTATCATTTCTTTAATACATCCTAACATTTATCTTTAATTTTGTGCCTGATTTGTAGAGAAAAATGGAAATTAATAGAATTGCATTATTTTCTTAGGAATGTAAGTAAAGCTATTAACCACTACTTAAAAGATTATTATATAACACTAACTCACTAAACTTGTTGCACGTTGCACAATGAGCGCAAACAGTATAAATCTTTTCCAAACATACCACATTTAACTAATGAGCTGATACATTTGTTTAAAGACGACAAACATCTAATTTTCTCTACAAAAAATTTGAAAACTGTCAGTAAATTATATTCTAATATTAAAGATAAAACTGACATCACAAACTAGTCAAATTTAATATATAAAATCCCGTGCGGCGGTTGTTATAGGAGTTATATTGGTCACACCACACAAAAATTAAGCGTCCAGTTGTCTCAGCACAAACAAGGAGAGAAGAGAGTTAGCACTAATAATAATATTTGTGCTTTAGCAGCTCATGCACAAGATACACATTTTGTGAATTACGATGAAACTACCATCCTTGAATTTGAAAATGACTACACAAAAATATTATTTTTAGAAATGTGTCACATCACCACTAATAACACCGTAAACTATAAAACTGACACACAAAATTTAAGTGCTCTTTATGCGTATTTATTAAGTAATTTTTAATAATAACCAAACTAAAGTACTCTACAAAACTTTTTGTATTCATATTTACCACGCTTTGGGTGGTTTGCCACGCTAGCTCTGTTCTCTTCTTCTTCGTGTTGCACCCAGATCTTAATCTTACAAGTTATTTCTAGAAAACAAAACTTTTTCCACGTTTCGGCCGACATGTGTTTCAAAAATTAAAAAACAACTTTTTTTATCAAAAACAAAACAATAAAATAACTTTTGAAGTGTTTATTTTAAACTGTGTAATATGTAAAAAAAACTTTACCAAATTTATAAAACATGTTCATAACAAAAATTTAATGAAGATAGATGTTTCTACGACTGATTATTTTCCAATTTAAAACTATGTTAAACATATTTGTAAGTATTACAACTTCAACATGTAACACACAAGTTATACAACATAAATGTACATTTTAGTATTCCCTGATGAAGTTACAAAATCAGTAACGAAATATTGGAATTTTAAATAAAATTAACAACTACATGGGGTATTAATATAATTCCTGCCAATCACCGCCGAGAAATCCATTACTTATTTTATTAATCTAAAGCTATTAAGTTCCGATGTCAAAGAAAAATAGTAAACAAATGTTATACATTACTTAAATACAAGTAGGGCGAAAATAGTTATTTATGGAACCTGAATAAAAAGTATAGTCTTATTTCACCTCATGTGCCATGGGCGATTGCGTCAAATCTTATAAGTGAAATAAGACACTTTTTACTCTAGTTACATACAATTTTTTTACGTCTACAATAAAAACGAGCAAAAAAGTGCCATAGCGTTTCATTTTTTCACATGTTTCCGTTAAAAATGTGAACTTCTTTTCATGTTTTTATTGTGTTTATGTAGTTAGGAACCTATTTTAATGAAAAAGTGCACATTTTAACGGACGTAAAAAAATACTATAATTTGTACTTTTATGTATTCGAGGGAGTTTTTCTCCACCCTTGTTGGTTTCTGGGGACAATGTCAAAGACTGAAATGCATACATATATGTATTCATTTTTTCATTGCGGTCATCTCTGGCTTTCATGTTTTATTATAAAGCAAAGCATCAAGGGTGGATTTCCATCCCCTCTTGCTCTTTGCATGGCTGGACGTTTGCTTTTATATTCTACGGATACATTCGTTTCTTTTTCATACAGATTAAACTAATATCCTGTTGCAAAACTGAACAATATTCACATAGTAACAATGTCGGCTCCGGTTGCTCAATGGTTAGAGCGACGGCTCTTAGTCATGAGTACCTCGGGGTCCCGGGTTCAAATCCCGCTCGGAGTCCCGGGTTCAAATCTCGCTCGGGGTCCCGGGTTCAATCCCGATAAGGCATGGATATGCACGGTTCCTCGCTCTGTAAAAAATACAATAAGGTTCAAGAATGTTCGCAAGAATGACATTAAACTTATTTCATTATTGCAAAGTATATACCTACATTTTTTTATTTTTAATGTCAAAAAATTATTTTAAGGATTACAAAGCATATTATTTATATTTAAGGTATTATTACAGGTACCTGTAACGTGATCTAGTGGCTAGCTTACCTAGTTGATAATTGTTTAGGCATATTATTTATTACCTTTACCTTTAGGTAAGGAAGGTATTGTCTTTGGTCCAATAATTCGGTGGTGAGTTTTTGATGAATAAGCACGTTTTAGGGTCCCTAGAATACGATTTTACTATTTTTACGGTGATGTCTGTATGTGTGTGTGTGTGTGTGTATGTATGTGTGTGTGTGTGTGTGTGTGTGTGTGTGTGTGTGTGTGTGTGTGTGTGTGTGTGTGTGTGTCTGTGTGTGACAAAATTTTCTAATGCGCTAACTCTAATACTACAATTCCAAAATTTATAATTCGTTCGTATTCCTCTTCGTTACATCCATGTGAAGAGCTGATTAGATTTTGGTTAGAATTGGATAACCGGGAGTACCCTCATTTGAAGATTTTAACAGTTTTTCTTGAAAAAACGATGTTAAATATCATTTTTTCACATTTAATGTTATTATAAATATTAAATAATTATTTATTCGCAATACGCTTTGAATGCATTTTATACTTCATATTAAATGGACATAGAGTTAAAAAATTATAAAGAAATTAAATATCATATATATTAGTCAGCTTTGCTATAACTCTGGAAACAGCTGCTACATTAAGAAAATTCTGATTGAAAGGTGTCAGTGTCAAGTGCAGTTGACAGTATGTTTATGTTATAATTTTACTGGAAATAGAAAGATCTTTTGTTAGAAACTTTCTGTATGGAATTTGTATAAAACACATACAACTGCCTTAAGGTAATGTACAAGAAATATAATCTTTTGCAAGGAACTTTCTGTATGACATTTATACAAAATACATAGAATTGACGGAAGGTAATGTGCTGGCCACATCAGATTTTTTTTGATTGGTGTTACTCTGTATTTTTGATTTTTTATTTATTTAGGTAATTGCATTGGGTGTGCAATGGGTTTTCGAATTTTTGATTTTTTATATGTTAAAATATTTTTAAATCTAAAGCGTTTTTAATTTTATATTTTGTAAAATTTAAAAAATACAGGAGAAAAAAATTATAAACTTTTTCATTATTTTCTCCCGCCATTACGGCGTACTTAACATAACTATGTGCGAATTAGGTCTCGACATACGTGCTCAAAACGTGCTTCATAGAAGGAGACAGAACCAAACACGCCCACCTTTTTATATTTACATTTGGCACTTAACAATTTAATTTCTGTGTTTATCGTATTATATAGGTTTTACTTTTACATATTTAAAATCAAATAATTTGCTTTTTGCGATCTGACATTGAATTTGACGTTTCAATATCAAATATTGTGACGTAACTTTTCACTAAATCACGGATACTCCACAGGGATGTTCTGTTGGGAGGCCGCCAGCTTTTAAACAGTGGAGACGGGCAGGGTTGAAAACCACAAGAATGGTTGTAAAAAAAGGACAAGGGCGCCACGTAATTTTTAACCTCAATACTTTCACATGTTGGTATGAGTGTGTGAATCATCGTAACGGTTCCCTTTCAGCTTCAATTTTATTTTTTTGTATAAAAATATTCAGCCGGGACCAAATCCGAAGCATACGGAGTTGATGTATCACGGTAACATTTTTGGAGGACAGAAATTGACGTACGACTGTTGCATTATTGTTGCATTATCGTGCACGCGCAGAACTTTTTTTTCTTTAAATCTTCCACGTTAATCAATCCAGCTGTTTCTTTGTCGAAGTACAACTTATCTGCAACAATCTGAATCGTAACACATCATTCGATAGCTAACATTTGTCGTACTGTTTCGATGTTTCGGCACTCTTTGGGTTATCTTTGTTTTCATGTCGCTCATCGCGAAATCGCTCTCGCCAAGCAAAAACGTTGGAACGAGGCATTGAAGCCTCCCCATACGCTCTTTCTATATACCATAACAAACGATTGTGTTGGTTCTATTCGACGGATGCATTCATACCGAGGCACGTCTAAAAGGTCATCAAACTACGCTCGTACGAGAACTATACTGAACAAATATTAATAAAACTTGTTAATGAAAGTTAGTCGGAAATAGTTCGTGTGCTAATTCGTGGTTGGCGCTGTTATTTAACACTACAGAAAATCAATTCTACAACTTTATAGTCACACTGTCTATACATACATTTTGGGTACAACTTTAATAAAAATTATCTTGCATGGTACAAAATAATTTTTTTAAACATTTTATATCAAGTTATTAAAATGATTTTCGAAGTAAGAAAACAATTGTACATTTATTAAAAATAATTAACTGTAACAAATGAAGTAAGTGAACCGAGAAATAAATTTGTTCGTAATACTGGGTGTGATGCATACGAGGTCTGTTAGAAATGTATCCGAACTTTGACCGGAAAAAAAAAACTGGCATACCTGGAGCGTTGGAAACTTAATCACCTTGAAAATAGTCTTCTTGGGACTCCACACACTTCACCCAGCGGTGCCGCCATTGTTGGAAGCATGCAGAGAAAGCCTTTTTCCGAATGGAGTTTAGCTCGACTTCGTTGAATCTATAATATCCTCCCTTGTCTTAAATCGCATTCCTTTCAATGGTCTCCTGCGTTTGGGGAATAGCAGGGGGCCATATCAGGAGAGTAAGGAGCCTGTTGAAACACAGGAGTCCTGTTCTTCGCCAAAAAAAAGTCTGAATCAAGTGCGAGGAATGTGCTGGAGCATTGTCGTGATGGAGGCGCCAATTTCCTGTTCAGCACAACTCCGGTCTCTTGCGCTACACATCATCACATAGGCGGCGGAGAACATCCCTGTAGTATTATTTGGTGATTGTTTGACCCTGTGGTGCATACTCGTGGTGCCACACCGCGGGAGTCAAAGAAAGCAGTCAGCATCACTTTGACGTTGCTGCGCACTTGGCGGGCCTTCTTAACCTGTATGATTCCCATAGCATCGTCACTGAAGCCGTCTGAATCTTCCGAATGGTTTTCACCTGGCTGTCGATTAGTTTCAGGCAAAATTTAATGCAATAGCGCTGCTCCAGTCGTTCTGTCATTTTCCTTGCAATAAAAAAGAGCACTACATACTACCTCAGTCAAATGTTACTTGCCAGCAACGTGCGCTATCGACAGGCGGGGAAAAATTCACGCATGCGCACGAAGGTTCAAGGTCGGCTCATGCAAGCGCGTTTAATTCAAATCCATCAGGTTTTCGCAAAAAAATAAGGTCGGATACTTTTCTAACAGACCTCGTATAAAATAGATATAATTTTTACCTCTCGCTAAAAGATTATGGTGAATAAGCACGTTTTAACTACGGATTCCTCAATCTAACAATAATGGGAAGAGAGTTCACTAAGTTTTGGTAACAATTGGCCAACCGGAAGTAGTAGTTACAAGAAAAAAATCATCTAAATATTATTTATCGAAAATTTATGTAAATACTTATATTAAAGAACGTTAAATTTTTTATTCGATAAATATAAATTCATTATTATATCTTTTATAGAATTAGAGATAAAGTAATGCATATAAAATAATTTGATGTAAAAATTCTCAGATCAAACTACTTCAAGGCAAGAAATTCAAATGTTTGTAATTCACACATAAATGTCGCTATTTGTATGCCACTGTCAAAAATATTTGTACATCATTATGAAGATTATGAAAATAAATAAAAAGTCAACAACACAAAAGAATGTACCTAAAAAAGAATATAAAAGGAATTTGCAAAAAAATGACGAATAAAAGAAAAAGAAAAGGCAAGTAGAAAAAAAAATTCAGGATAGGTATTGATTAAAAAGATAATGTATGTATTGTACATAATTTATATTAAAATAATTATTTTGTAGTGAGACATGAATATATGTATTTGTATTTAAAAATATTTTTCGTTTTATGCGTACAACCAGATAAAATATCTGGCGAGAGGTTATGTGCTGGCCACATCAGATTTTTAATAAAAACGATCATATATTACAGAAAGGCAACTACATATAAGTGTACAAATTAATCTATAATAAAAATACTGAAACTATATGATGGCATAATGAGACTAATAACAAATTCGAGTTGCGATCAGGTCGAGTCGAAAAATGAACTATTTCCGTCACTACTTACACTCCATTTTTTGGGTACAAACAAAGGGTTTTATACTCCTTTCATTCATGATGTTCATCCTTCGGGCAGTATCCTGTAGACAGGGTGTGGCACCCTTTGCAATTAGTAAAAATAGAGACGGTCGATACAAGTTGCGTGACAAGGTGGAAAAAATAATTTCCCTGTTTGCTCATAAAACATGACAGTAAAATATTATGTATCGTACATGGCGTCGGCTGTTCGGCGCCACTGTTTCCCTGACCCCCCTACTCACTTGCCCTTGCCGTCGTGCTAATCACTGCACCACGATGTGTTACTAACCGACTTATCGACACCTGATACCCAACATTGCAAGAATGAAGAATGTGTAGCGAACACTAAATATTACTGCACACTAAATACATGTTTTGTGAGTGTAATCTGTTGTTAGATGACTTATTTGTCGCATTATTTATGAGTGAAATATAAACTAAAACATTTGTCTTACGAGATAAGGAAATGTTTTTGACATATGACTAAAAACACTTTCAATATTATTTATGTGGGTTTAAAACAGTAAATATTCTTTATAGATAATTATTCCTATAACCAATTATTAATCAGGGATTACAAATGCGTGGCCCAATTCTAGCAATCCGCGACGTTTAAACATGTTTATGATTTGAGAAATGAAATATGGGGTATGTATTATACACTCAAAAAAGAAAACATATACCTTCTTTGGAAAATGATGTTTCAAACAGTTTTTGAAATTAAACTGTACTTGTACAATCTCAGATTCATTTTGAAAAATAGGAAATTTCATGATAAATAATAAAAATCTATTATTTTAAAAGTAAAGCAAATTTAATACATAATAACCCTTATACCATTGGAAAGAGAAAGAAAATAATTATTTTTTAAAGTTAAAATCCAATATGGTGTCATTTTAAAATAAAAAAGTTGCTATAATATCCTGAAAACCGCCATCTCGAATTTTATTCTGCCATCACTTTTAAGGTTGCTTCATCAAACCATGTAATTTTTATATGAAATATTTTTTTATATCTTTTATAATTAAGGAGTTACTTGATATTTTTTAAATCGCGATTATCAGTTTTTTTAATAACTTTCAAACGGTTCTCAAACGAATGTGAATGAGTACTCAAAACTGCACAATATTGATTATTTAATCATAGCTCGTATAGTTTCTGAGATCCCAATGGTACCCGGGTAATTTTGGAACCGGAATCAAACCGAACCGGAACCTGTTCCCACCACTAATAAAAATTAACAAATGTATCTAGAAAACCTAAGTTAACAAAACTTAGCTCATACTTCAGATTACATATGAGAAAGATATTGCCAACGATATTTGTAACTTGTTCTGCATAAAATCAGTCTTAAGTTTAAGAAGGTTAAAGAAATTTATACAAAAACAACATTTAGATGAAATTTTAAACGAGTTTAATCTACAACTTTAAGATATACATGCATTCTCTGTTCTCTGTAAATAATTTACCTTAAAAGATATTTCATAATTCGTTTTGTTTCGTTTTTTAATATACTCTTAAATTACTATTTGACTTTTCAAATTTATTTTTAAGAAAGTAAATATAAATTACAATTCATATTTTGGGTAGGTACTTGTTCTACAGAAATATATAAAGCCGACGCCTATGCTAATAACATTGTTCTGTATAAAAGAATATGGAAATCAAATTTCCAACCTTGTTACATTTTTTCTTTGTTGAAATGTGATTATTTTGTTCTCGGTTGATTTGATTATGAATAAGTAAATGAGCAGGTTAGGCTAACAACGTGCTTAGTTTGTAAATATTCCACTCAGGTCATTTTGTACACGACCTCATGAGTGGTCCCTGACGTAAGAACTCTCGGGCTGTGCACTGCATGTTACACTATCCAAAGATTACATACACAACACATTCCACAAGAATTACTGGCATGACTAAGGCTTTTGCTTAATAATCACGAGCAAAGTATTATGGAAACTGGGTAACAACTATTACAGATTTTATTGTAAAACGTAGGTAAAATAAATACTTACCTAAAATTTATAAAAAATAATTATGCAACTATGTGGTATTTCGGAGTTTTGTTATATCCCTAGGGTGGCTTACACACACATCTATTAATTTTATTTTTACATTTTTCATTTTTCTACGATGTTCCTTACTTACATACCATGTGTTGCCCGCCCGTCCAAGGCCTTGTTACAACCACATGCCGGTTCCAGATAGCCTTGTGGTTGCCAAGTTAATAGGGGAATCCACCATTTTTACCTCCCGCTACCCTTGGTAAGGGAGGTATAGGGATCGTGCTAAACACATGCCGGTTCCAGATAGCCTTGTGGTTGCCAAGTTAATAGGGGAGTCCACCATTTTTACCTCCCGCTACCCTTGGTAAGGGAGGTATAGGGATCGTGCTAAACACATGCCGGTTCCAGATAGCCTTGTGGTTGCCAAGTTAATAGGGGAGTCCACCATTTTTACCTCCCGCTACTCTTGGTAAGGGAGGTATAGGGATCGTGCTAAAAATCGCATATCGAGATTTTGGTTAATGACCACGTTTTAAGGTCCCTAGAATTCAATTTTAACATTTTCCCGATACTCAAATACTAACATTCAGAAAATTTTGAAACCTTGTATTTCGAACTTTTTCTGTAATGGAAAAAGCCCATTAGATTTTGGTGTAAATCGGATAACCGGAAATGGCACTTTACAAGAAGCTCAAAATAGTTTTTCTTCGAAAAATACCTTTAAATCTTATTTTTTCGACATTGATGTTATTATAAAAATTAAAGAATAGTAAATTTTCTACAGATTTACATTAATACTTTTTCTACATATTATATGGATAAATTTATAAAATTATCTATAATTTATAATAGCTTAATCTTTTTTGTGACTCGAGCAGTACGCTGCGGGAGGTATTGTGTTGGCCACACCAGATTTTTTTATGTAATTTCATCAGAAAGTATAAGTAAAACTAAGACTATTGGAGAAAAACCGGTGAAAAAATTCCTATTAATAAGCGAGTTATGGTCCCCCGAAGTTTGAAAATATAGATGTGACGTCACGAATATAAGTTTTTATATAAAACTGTTTTCTTCGTGGATCTAAAATGTATGCTATTTTTAAATTATATTTATAAAAAACAAATTAATATTATAACGCTGTACAAGTCTACATGCTTTATAATTGCAAGTGTATCAAAATTATTAAGTTTAATACAAGAAATTTATATTCAAATAAAAACTGTTTGAGAATTGCAGTACTGGACTGATAGCCACGGTTCCGCTATTTGAATTTGTCTGCTTCCATTGGTAGTAGACTTCACCCCCTAACCCGGTATTCGTTATATATTTATAGGTGGTCTCTGAGTCGCCAATCAAAATAATAATAATGCAACTCATATGATTGACGAGCTGCTAAAACAAAAATCTCCTTATTTCCGAAGTATTTCAATTATATCATTTTATTTCTTTGTTAATATTCATTATTAAACACATACTTTTACTAATTCCTCTTAATTCGATTGAGCTGTAATCCCCTATTGTATCCCGTCTTGGAAAGGTAATGGGAGTAAGTACCGATCAAGGACAGCCGGTAAAAATTCCACAAAAAATTCCCAACCTGACCCGGTTTCGAACCCATGATCTCTGACTCCAGAGGCTAGCACTCTACCATTGTGTTATCCCGTACCGCCGTTCTCTTTTATTCAAGTAATAAAATTAAAGTGTATAAAAAACGAATGGAATTGAGAAACGTGATATTGATCAGTGTATGGAACAAAATTTAAAAAAAATACTGTAACTTACCAATTTTGGTTTTGACCTTGGATTCCAATCCACTGGAAGTCCAAATTGCATAATCATTCCAGAAGGAAACCTATTCTAATACGAGTTAGAAATTTGAACATGGCCGCGTAACTAACGTTCTTTTTTTTTTGTTTTGTTCATTGCTTAAATATTTTAGATATTTAATGTCAATCCCAAGTAAAAATATTTCAACAAAAATCGATGAGAATGAAGCTCATTCTACCATCATTGTACCTACTAGAATATGTCAATTTTATACCGATACAGAGAAAGTGATTTCCAATTTTACCGAAAAATAATTCGAATGTACATTCTCCAAAACAATTGTGAATGCCCGTCATGTGACAACTGACAAGCGCCTTCCGCGGTGCAAGTAAGTCATTTACCGAATTGGCCTAATAAATACCGATTGTCATTCTCATAAATAAGTAATAAGCCGTGATGATAAATTATTAATATTATTTATATCATATGTACATTACAGATTGCACAATTCCTATGAGAAAGAAGGAACAGAAATTGTAATTAGGTCCCAGTCCTGTCGTACTGTACTTGCATCTCAAATCGGGATAACTTGTTCCCGAAAACATTCAGTAGGTAATATTTCGTAAAGTACCCAATTTTGTTATAATTAAGTCGGTTGAAGTGATAAAACGGTACGCAATACTGAACGGAATATATGTATTTCGAAAACCAGTATCATCGCCAAGAACGATTTATGTCCAGTTGCATCGCTTATGGCTAGTTGCACAAGTTATAGTTAATGTCTTAACTACAGCTTAACAAAAAAAATGCTTATCGAAATTTTGACAGTAATATTTAAGAACTCATTTGTCATTTCGTTTCGACACGATATTGTCAATTTAATTAACGATTAACAATTTAACTATAAGCTGCACAAGTGGCCATTTTAGTTACATTTTAACTGCTGGTTAAATTAACAATATCGTACAGAAATGAAATGTCACACAAGTAGTTAAATATTATGGGCCAATCCTACCACCTCTACTTAAAATGATGATTTATTAACCATTAGATAAGAATTAAATTGGAGGATAGAAGCGATGCGAACAATTTTAACTTCCAGATATAGCTTTGCTCTAGCCAAAGGTGGTAAGAACAATTTTGCAACAACTGTCACTTTAACTAGAAACGGTAGGTATAACATTTTCTTTGTGCACGTTGTATTGATGATGATGAGATGATGAAAGCTCGGGTGAAAGGACACATATAAACACCCATACCTTACCCGGGACCCTTGGGTTGTAAGTCGGTTACGCTGCCCACTGCACTACCGATGGTTGAATTTAGTCATGTTGAAATGTAATGATTTTTCCACATTACTGCAATACTATAAATGCAATATTACTATTAATACAATAAAAGTAATAAAATATAGCGTATTTTCTTATACAAACGATATTAAATTTATCGTCAGTTAAATAGCCAGCAATACGATGACGTATGCAGCATCGTTGGTTCGCCGTAGTTGTCCGATACGAGAGCTAGTTTACAATGAAAACAAGAGCATATGTCTTCTATTGATATTGAAACGTCAAATTCTATGTCAAATGGCAAAATCAAATTATTTATTTGATTTTAAATATGTAAACGTAAAACCTGGAAAATACGATAAGCACTGTAATTAAATTGTTAAGTGTCAAATGTAAATATAAACAGAAACAGGTGGCTTTGTTATGCTTCTGTCTCTTTCTATGAAGCACGTTTTGGGCATGTATGTCGAGGCCTAATTCGCACATAGTTGATGTTATGGACGTCGTAATGGCGGGAAGAAAATATTGCAAAAGATTAACATTTTTTTCTCCAGTATTTGTTATAATTTTACAATTTATAAAAGTAAAAAACGCTTTAGATTTAAAAATATTTTATAATATAAAAAAAAACAAAAATTCGAAAACTACTTCATTAATGATATTACAAACTGAATATGAAATTTGTAATTACTCGTATTTAGCAGAAAACCTAGACCTAAGGCTGCTCCTATCACCTCTAGTTAAAATGACAGTAAGTGATAACCAACGGGTATGTTGCAAAATTATTCTTACCACCTTTGTTGTTTAATTCTTAACTAATGGTTAATAAACAGTTACTATAAGGTGGTATGATCGGGCCTAACACAACAATGGGTTTTAAATATTGCTGCTATGATAAAAACCATGGTATGTATATTTATTTTATTTAAAATTATAATTTCACAAAGATTCACAATAGTTTTATTTATTTCTACCGCTACAAATTCTTCATACCCTGCCTTTATTGTACTCTATTGTCATATAATTAGCAGAGCAGAAATGGTCTACTCCTTTTGCATGCAAGATTCGCTCACCCGTAAAAATACGTGAACTATAACCTCCGACCCACATACATCTGATCTGTGGATCTGCCTACAACAAGACATACAGACTGAGAGACTTTAGTGTCGTTAATGTCTTTAGATTCTCACCATGTTTACCTCTTGAAGAGGATGGTAATGAGATGTGATTGTGTTGTGCTGTGCCCAACCTTATCCAACCAAGAATAGGAAACTAAATGTTAAATTATGGCAGATGAATATTTTTAAATCAGGAGAATGTCATTTTAAACAATGTTAATGTCAATAGATTGGGTAAACAACTTTATAGTGATTTATTTTCATCTTAAATGATATTACGAGTACATATATTTTGTTTTAACTCTAGCAAATCAAGATATTTGTCAAATAACGTACGTAACAAAGATTAGAAAGAATTTTTTTATTGACACATTGACATACGGGTTTTTTCCTATAAACTAGGGGATAAGAAATCTAGTTTTACAACAAAGATATAGGAGATCATACCATTATCTTCATTGGGACGCAGTTTTTTAATACCTTGTCTCATTTGTCTCTGGACGATGTTAAATCTTGACTGTAACTGTTGTTCGTTTTGGTATTCCCAGCCATTATTGTTTACTTTTCTGTTAAGAAATGCCCAGAAGTCTTCAATTAATCGCGCGTGTGAAACATTTGGGGGATTATACTATCTCTCTGTTTTTTTATTTTAATAAAATGTTAACTCCTTAATGCCCTGCAGCATCTGGAGATTCGCTCAAGCTGGGCGGGCTCGGCGGCAGTCTATTCGGTTACATTATTTCTTTTCGAAATTTTAAATCATTTTTGACCAAAGATCTGCTAACAATCATCTTAATATTCTAAAATGTCGAGTTAATTTGCGCGATAATGTTGAGCACTTTGAATGACACTGCTGATTTGATTTGGGGACAAAAGTTCGGGTCGCCCACTTTATGGTAAATTAATACTGTAACGTTTTTATTTATCTGGGTGAAGTGTAAATATAAGACAATTATTATTAATTAAAATTAAGTGTTTATTAAACTATAATGAAAGTTACTATTACTAATATTAAACAATTATTAAAAACTAATTAAGACTAAAACTATAATTAACTAGATAACACTAATACTATTTATTTAACCAATTAACACTACTATTTATTTCCACGATATTATTTATTTCACTACGCGTTCCAATCTTAGACTGCCGGTCTGTTGCAGATTCTTGTAGACTGTTTACGCAATATTTATATCACTATATTTATATCACTATATACTTATAACGTTCAACTGTCCGCCTACCGACCTCCACAGCGTCTATATACTCAACTGACTCAACAGCGTCTGTATATTCAACTGTTCGGACAGAAGTCACCTCTTTCACAAAACTATCTGTCTATTTATGTAACTCCCTGTCTAACTTCCACAGCCTCAGTATCACAGACTCTCCGTATGCCACAATTCTTCAACACCACTGCCGAGTATTCACTACCACTTCTCGTTACTGTCCCCGTATACCTACCTAGCTTCCCAATACTCTTCAACACTACCGAGTATTCTCTTTAACAGCTATTCCAGTATAACAGTAACTTCCCGACTCGCCGTTACTGTCCTTGCACACTATAGCTTCCCAATACTCGTCAACTCTACCGAGTATTCACATCCACAGCTATCCCAATATACCAGTAACTTCCCGAGTACCTACTCGACACCAACTGCATACGCTCACTACGATACTGCTATGTGCTTTTCACTAACACTACCCTCTCTAACACTCCATGTCAATGTCTCTATGACTCTGTTTGTAACTAACTGTAAGTCAACCCCCCGATCACACAACTAATGTTGTGTGATCAGGGACTCAACTGAACTAACTGTGTCCCGAGCATAGCTACGTGGCTTATATACAGCTGCCATTATTTTCTAGAACAGTCTAGAGTATTCGAACACATAATAACAATGAACACAAAAGGTTCAGGCGACCGGAAGTAATTAAACACGTCGCGACCAGTCTGTTTACATCGGCCGGCTACTAGCGCGATTACGTCACCGCTATAAATAGACACTCGCTTACAGTACATACTTCACTTTCTTCACATTCCCATTAGGTTTGCCAACCATACTATAATATATACCCGTATTATTATACTATATTTTGATTTTATGTACTATATACTCTTGAAAAATAATATAGTACACAAAAATACTATATATTTTAATCATCGATAAAGGCGAATCTTTTAACGTTATTTTTAAATGAGTAAAAGAGAGCACACGCTGAAATCTATATCGCCAATATGAGTTCTGATGAAAATCTGAACTTCTGATCTGAACATACCCTAAGATTTGGGTAACGGACGCGCCGCGGCAGCTCTGGGAACTCTTCGTATTCGTGATATTCCCTAAACTTATATCAAAACTAAAAGCTTATGTTTGTTTACTAGTTAATCTAGTTATACTTCATTTCACGTAAGAAAATAATAGATGGTGCTTGAGCGCAGATCATTTTTACATGCATTAAAGATATAATTTAATTCCGCAAAACCAAACTTTGTCAATAATCAATATAAATAAATTTGTTTTTATATATATAATTTAAAAATAGCATCTATTTCAAGAACAGATATATTTTAAAAAATGTTATCTAAGAATATCAAAGCTAGTCTTCTTGAATCTTATATTAGAGATAGAAATAAATTAGAAAACGGCGAATGGCAATATATTATATTCTTCTTTATTATATTTTCTCCTTAAAATTACATTTCAGATTAATCTTGACAATTTGACTTTCGAATTCTGTAATGAGCAGCCATACGTTTCTCTGCTCCGAGTTGGGATTTTTTTTGAACCCACTGTATTACACAAATATTCTGAACAATCTACACCATCTGATGACGTCATCAGTCAAATCTGACTACTCTAATAATAAACGAAAACCGCTATTAAAAAAATATTCATCTTAATAAGTAGGTAACCGTTTGCTTCATTGGTTGTGAATGTTGTACATAGAAAATAAGTTAATCTAGTTATACTTCATTTCACGTAAGAAAATAATAGATGGTGCTTGAGCGCAGATCATTTTTACATGCATTAAAGATATAATTTAATTCCGCAAAACCACACTTTGTCAATAATAAATATAATTAAATTTGTTTTTATATATATAATTTAAAAATAGCATCTATTTCAAGAACAGATCCACGAAGAAAACAGTTTTATATAAAAACTTATATTTTTTCACCGGATTTTCACCAATAATCTTAGTTTTACTTATACTTTCTTATGAAATTATAAAAAAATGGTGGAATCCCCTATTGGAATTAGTATTTGGTTACTTGCTAGTGCGCACGCGTATAAGAATTTTTTTTTCCAGCATATTATATTATTGTAGAAGATATTCGTTTTCATACTAGCACAAACATGTTGTTGTTGTACTAGTAAAAAAATGTTGTTTTTTAATTCACCACTGGCGACTGCCGCCGCCACAGCAACACAGTTCTTCATATTGAAAATTGTTATTTAACAGTTGTATCGTTTGTGCTTTGTAGTGTACAACGCCAGCTTTGGCTGAAATTGCAAATTATACAAATAAAAAAATTCCAAAAAAAAAGTCAAATAAGAATATTTGAAATATTTGAAGAAAATGTAGTATATGTCATTTGGAGGTGAACGCCCTTTTTGTGTTTTACCGAGCTTGCCAGGCTTCGTATAGTGCCTCGGCCGCAATAGCTGGGTTCAACATACTATTTTTGTTTATGAATATAAATTTATACTACAAATGTATTATGTAATAGATAGTAGATATGGCACGAGTAAAAATATATGTATATACCTACATTTATATATACATGTTTTTCTTTTCTATACAGTTTATTCAAATATCAATTTATTGACATGACTATATTTCATTTTACAAGAGCTTTCATTTGATATGCTACAAAGAGTATATTACCATTTAAGATTTAAAAATTGAGTGGTAGTGGTGAGATGAATGAATTAAAAAAAAAAGTAAAATGTGGCCCCTAGATATTAAAACATGTAGCGCAAACCGGGGTATACCTATCACAATCCATATCCAAGTTTAAAAGGGTGGATCGTATTAAGGGCGCCACCTGTATATACTACGTAGTCAATGTCTAGAAGAAAAGAATGCACCATTGTATTGTACCAGCAGGAAATTTTTGGGGCCGAGTAATTTGAACTATTAGCCTAAATTCAAACTAGTACTTTAATCCAAACCTGTAATTATATTTTAGAAATAAAGTTATGTATAGTGTTATTTATGAAGAGTTCAATGTTTAAATATTTCATAGTTGGATTGTTCGATTTACAATCTACTATTGTATTCTGTCGATTGTATAGTGATGAAGTTATAATGCGCGTATTTAGTTTTCTCGTGTCGATGTACATCGTTTATCATTTGTTTAGTTCACGTTCGTGACGAATTGTCCAGGTCGGGGTGAAAGGTCACGAGCTCCGTTCAATTTAAGAAAAAGGCTCCGTAATCCGTATGCATAACGGGACCCGAATCGCATTTTTCAACAGGAAATAATATTCGTTAAGAGACAAGCATCTTCTTCGTGCCACGTTTCATAAAAGATAACGTCGACTAATAATACAAGACATTGAGATTTGTTGCTGTACTTTCACAAAGACTTCGTTGTTACTTTTGCCCTTAATTAGAAATATCTTTGTATTTTCCCACAATCTTATTTTCTATGTAGGTACAACATTCACAACCAATGAAGCAAACGGTTACCTACTTATTAATATGAATATTTTTATAATAGACGTTTTCGTTTATTATCTCTGAAAGAGTAGTCAGATTTGTCTGATGACGTCATCAGATGGTGTAGATTGTTCAGAATATTTGTGTAATACAGTGTGTTAAAAAAATTCTAATTCGGAACAGAGAAACGTATGGCTGATCATTACAGAATTCGAAAGTCAAATTGTCAAAATTAATCTGAAATGTAATTTTAAGGAGAAAATATAATAAAGGATACAATATATTGCCATTCGCGGTTTACTTTATTTCCATCT
The DNA here is from genome assembly GCA_963082715.1 of Harpalus rubripes. NCBI lineage: Eukaryota > Metazoa > Arthropoda > Insecta > Coleoptera > Carabidae > Harpalus > Harpalus rubripes. The sequence continues at coordinate 54,623,347 of OY720452.1, forward strand.
CTAATATAAGATTCAAGAAGACTAGCTTTGATATTTTTAGATAACATTTTTGACAATATCTCGTGCCAAATTGACATTTAATTAAATACTTTTAAATTGACATACGTTTCTTTGTTCATAGCCTACTCCAAGTTAGGAATTTTTTTATATAAGAACGGATAGAGCGTTTTACAGTAGAAACTTCAATATTCTAATATTTATTTTATGATTTTTAGTTTGATATCAATGGTTAACTATCAAATTATCATGTCTATTTCAAATAAATGTAAGGAACTAATATCACCGTTAATTGCAAATAAATTATTTTACGAAGAAGATTGAATGAGGAAATAGAAGAAATCATTTTGAAAGAAATTATAGATGAATCTATTTCAAGAAATAGAGTTAAAGAAACGTATTTAAAAACATAATTATATAAAAAGAAAATGTTTCAAATTATAACATGAACGATAATGTAATATAAATATTAAATTTCTGTTTACGATATAATTATTATTGCAATTATAATATTGCAGATTTTATATCCCATTTTCGATATCTCAGATGGCCGCGCATTTAGTACACTAATCCTACAGATGTGTCAGAGCGCTTGAAGGCTCTCGGAGCTAGGGTACCTTTATAACCAGGGTATGGCCATGGCGTGGCTCACGTTTCGTCCGCCATCACCGGCGTGTGTCATATGTGTTGTTCTTGCGCAAATTATTATGTATTTTCGTGGCTATTTGTTTTATTTTAATGAAAAACACATTTAATTATCATTTTAATATGTATTTAAAGTGTAAGTAATATATTTTATTTACTTGTGTAGTTTGTTAAGATACCCACCAAGATTACTGACATATTGAAAACAACTATAAATTACAAATATTAAGCACAAACATTTAAATTTTTAAAAGGTAAGTTTAGAATATACAATTATTATGTAAATAAGAACTACAGATATTAAATTAGATGTGATAATAACAACCCATATCATATATTGTAGAGGATGTCTCATTTTCGATGTTTTTTCAAGGTATCTCGGGTAATATTAATGATAGATCAAAACCGTTTTCACATTCCAGGGTCAACTTTTCCAGAAAAGTTTAATAGTCACCACAGGAATTTTCGATCTTCTTTCGTTTCTGAGCTACACGCAAAAACTCGTTTTTCGTTCATTTTGAAAATATATCATATCTTATTTATTATGATAGTTAGGGAAAAATTGTTTTTACAAAAAAATTACTGTTTTTTAGATAGAATAAAATGGCGTAATTAGATTTTTTGAAAACTTAATAAGTCTCGACATATAACACAAACTTATGATTTTTTAAATGGGAACCTATGTTGAAAATAGTCTCGTCTTGTTGCTTAATTTATAACGTTTTCAATGATATATAACAATTCTACATTCTTTTGTTTTAAACATTAATAAAAGACAAAGTATTTATTTATTGGGGTGAAAATATTGGAAATTATTAAGAAACAAATGAAAAAATTTATTACAGATCATCATTTGTTTATTTTGATTCTATATCTATTAATTGTGTTCTCAACATTATTCTTAACCAATTATTTTGGGGTTAGTTAAATTACTATTTATCTACGTTATAGTTGGCTTTGACACGATCCGAAAAAAACGGTTCAATATGCCTCTGAAGTAAATAAATTGAAAAAATGAGTAAAACTGAAACAAATACTATTAGAAATATGCAAATGATGATCTGTAAGAGATTTTTTCATTTGTTTCTTAATAATTTCCAATATTTTCACCTCAATAAATTAATAATTTGTCTTTTATTATTTAAAACAAAAAGATGTAGACTTGTTATATATCATTGAAAAGCTTATAAATTAAGCAAAAAGACGAGACTATTTTCAACATAGGTTTCCATTTAAAAAATCATAAGTTTGTGTTATATCTCGAGAATTATTAAGTTTTCAAAAAATCTAAATACGCCATTTTATTCTACCTAAAAAACGGTAAAATTTTTGTAGAAACAATTTTTCTCTAACTATCATAATAAATAAGATATGATACATTTTCAAAATGAGCGAAAAACGAGTTATTGCCTGTAGCTCAGAAACAAAAGAAGATCAAGAATTCCTGTGGTTACTATTAAACTTTTCTCAAAAAGTTGACCCTGCAATGTGCAAACGGTTTAGATCTATCGTTAATATTACCCGAGATACCTTAAAAAAACATCGAAAATGAGACACCTGTACATAACCGCTAAATGTATGTCTTAATAATAATTGTGTATCTCTTAAATGAATTAATTTTTATTACCTTTATAAATTCACATTGTGATAATTTAATATTCTTTTATAATATAATATCACATTTATTACAAATAAATAGGGAAATGAATTACCGACAACGGCGGTGATCTTGGACCATGGCCATACCCTGGTTATAAAGGTACCCTACTTAGAGGTGGGCGCGGGCCGTGATTTTGTCGGGTCACGATGGGTCACGACGTGACCCGCGTGATCGTGAATACAATTTAAATTTTGCGTCGTGAGTGGACGTGAGCGTGAGGCACTAAAAAATTATCGTGCGTGATCAGGCGTGATTGAAATTTGATCGGGCGTGAGTACAAGTTTTCTTCTATTTTTTATTTAAAAAATTGTCAATTTTCATCTTTTACTTTATATTCTTGTTATTATTATTATGTCCAAATATGCCATCAACAGTATTTTTTGCATAAAAATAGTGTTATTGTTCTACCCAAAATTGTATACACAGTTGCTCCGATTTTACTAAAGATATACAAATCTTTAAGTTCGTTTGACACGATCATAATTTTGTTAACAAATTTGTTACTAAATTTATAATGATATTTGTGATGGAATAGAACAACCTATTTGTCCATAAACATTCGTTTTCAATGAAACCAATCTGTTACCTAACATTACCAATTTGTTAACAAATTTGATAACTTATGACTGTGTTAAACAGGCTTAAATGTACATAGAAACAATTACGTGACACGAACGTGACCCGCCGGGCGTGACCGGCGTGAGTGCCAAAATAAAATCGTGAGCGTGAGTGATCGTGAATCAAACATAAAAAGTCGTGCGTGATTGGTCGTGATTACATTTTTAGTTTCGTGAGCGTGCGTGATCGTGAGCAAAAAGTTACTCACGCGCCCACCTCTAACCCTACTCGAAGCGTTCCTCTCTGAAAGGTACGAAATAAAAAACGAACAAATATAGGTACGCGCTGACACAATAAACGAACGCTTAGTATCCTTCAGAGTTCTCCGAGACAATAAACAAAAACACAATACAGACTTTGTGCAGACCAATTTTCCTTTACGTTATGAGCTTATAATTTTACGATAGAGTTGTAAGGATTGTTAAAATAAGTGTGGTTGCGCATTTGTACGATAGACATACGTACGTTGTAAAATTGAGGTTCGGGTGAAGTATCAAAGATGGAAGCGCTTCATGACGCTTGTTATTTTGTGAGTAAAACTTACAACAAATCAAAACTGAATTCTTTCAAACACAGGTTAAGTTGGGAATGTTGGGATTTTGCCAATTGACAATTTGACATTGACAGCTCTAAACAGAGCATTTAATACACCGGTCAAATAAATCTAAAATTACTAGTTTTGTGTATTGGAGAATTTTTGGATTGGTTTTCTTATTTTGTAAAATAGCGTATAGTACGAAATTTTTTGATACCTTATGAAATTTCCGGTATAGTTATAAGCGTAACGGGTATTTTATAAGATAAAAAACGATATGCGCAAAGTCTCTAATAATTGCCAAATAACTAAAAGTTATAATTCAAAAAATTACGATCTGATTACTAACTCATATATTAGGAATTAGATAAATGGACCAACAGTGAAAACAGTACATCTGTAAAATAGACTAACTACCATTTTTCTTTTATTCTTGTGCATTTTTTGTTTCTTATGTTTAATGTTTTTTACATTCCGTCACCTTTAAGTAAGGAAGGTATTGTCTTTGGTCAAAAAATTCGATGATGAGTTTTTAATCAATAAGCACGTTTTAGGGTCCCTAGAATACGATTTTACTATGTTTACGATGATGTCTGTATATATATATATATATATATATATATATATATATATATATATATATATATATATATATATGTGTGTGTGTGTGTGTGTGTGTGTGTGTGTGTGTGTGTGTATGTGTGTGGAGTGTGTGGGTGTGGGTGTGTGGTTAAACATTAGGTTATCCTCAGTTCTACAGGTACATTTATATTTGAGTACTATTATCTTTGTGTTCTTCCATGAAGGATGGAAACATTTTTATATTCGGAAAAGTAAAAAGAGTATTTTTTCGCAATTTTGATAGTCGTCGCAACAACACAATTATCTAGTTTATTATCTATCAAGTACGATCTGTCGTTGTAGTCTGCAACATAAAACAATGCGGAGATAAAGCGAAACAGACAACTCATAAAACTGGCATAAAACGACGAAACAGTAATTTTAATAAAGCTTATGTTATTCGATACCTATACAAGCATTTTATAGCGTAATATGGATCTAGTAATGATGCTACATTTATTTTTATATCTCGCGTATATTTATTTGATTAAATAAATATGTCTTCACGCTTTCTAACCATATTCTCATATTTAGGAGTAGTAAAATATATCGTATATTCAATCTGTCTATAAACCGTCATATCACCCTCAAAAGAAAATCAAGACGTGTTTAATTTATAAATTGGTTTAGTGTAATTGATGTAGAAAATTATGTTAGGTTTGTATTGTTATATTATTGCGGATGACCTAGCAGTGTCTCCTGTCTGTCATTTTTAATGAAAATGAGTAATTTAAATTTAAAGTTTGAATCTACATGACAATATAACCCTGATGATGTCTAAATAGACAAAATCGAAAACAAAGCAATTAAAAAAACAATATTTTAAAAAATAAGAGTTCTCATTCAAAACTCAGTTTCCATTATTTTGATTGATACCTTAATTTTCCCGAAAATGGTCAATGAGTTTAAATGCTTTACGTACATGCATATGTATTTATTTCTGACGAAAAGAAAAATGAGTTTAGAACATATTACATTTGGCCACTTTTCACTTTTCTATCCGTATTTTGAAGTAGGTATTAGATGGCTACCTATATATAGTATTATTTAGAATGTCTAATATTTCTGGCCGAGGCATAACAGTGCATTTAAAATTTACACAGTCAAGTAGAATTAATAATTGTTGTTGTTTAAATCAATTTTAAAAATACTCGTATGTATTATACATATTTATTTTATTAGTAATAAAAATAATCATCAACGTTATATTTTAGAATTTATTTAAACAACAACTGTTATTATTATTATAATACACAATACATTTTTATGAAACATAGTTTATAAAACAGATAGATAAACAATTTGTGTTTATAAAACAAAATTAAAAACATTTCTATTATGAGTCAATCCAATAACAAAATACAATAGACGTATATTTTATCCTTATTGTTGAATGTTCTTTTTCCTTCAACAAAGAACGTTATTTGTAGGATTAATTATTTGCCTTCCGTAAAAATGATATGACTCATTAAAAATTTATCACAATATTCATTACCGTCTACGTATTGCACTCAAACACGAACATAATCCTAATGCAGGCATTGCGTTTGATAACAATACACAACTATATAATTCAAAGAAGTAATAAAAGACTTAATGCACTTTAGATAGCTTGGGAAATATTAATAGCAGATTGTAATGCATAGAATTTCATACTCGGTAAAAATATAAATTATTGGGAAAATTATACATAGCGATAGAGGACCTGAAGTCAATGAACTTTTCTGTCTAATGCGGTGAGGTGTAACTCACGAGATATGGCTATTTGAATCAATATTTAATATTGATAGACGACAAAAAAGTTTTATTTTTATATCAATTTATTTTTATGTACTTTATAGCAGCGATTCTCAACTATAGGGTCGCGAAAGATTTTTTTGGGTTGCCATTCATTCTTAAATTAATTCGTTTTTGAAATATAAGTAATTCATATAAAATTATTGTTCATATTGTTTTCTTCCATGTTTAATCATAAATTTACCTAATCATATATACCATAACTACCCCTGATGTCGACATCTAAGGCTTGTTATGATTTATAACATCCGTGGCTTGTTCAATAGTTTATCAGTTTCAGAAAATTAAAACTATATTAATAAATATGATTTTTTGAAATTCTCTCGGTAATGCTACTTTCAGAATGCAGTTAATAGAACAATTTTTTTGACATATGTTAATATGACAAATATTCAAATTGTGTTTTATTCCTCATGTTTATTATTTTAGAATAACATAAACCGTATTTAAAACGATACACTAACATTATCTGTATATTAATGAAGAGCATTATACTTTCATTTTATTTTATTTTCATTTTGTAGACCGTTGGTGACAAGTCAGTATGGTAATAATATTACCATACAAATACAGTTATTATTTAGTAACCAGCCTACTTTTCTACAAGTAAACAATGAATTAATTTCCTGAAACCGGTAAATATAATAATGCATTTATGTGAATAAGGGTTTCCGTCGAATTAATAATACCCGAGAAAAAAAAGTTAATGAAAATTGCTTGAGATGTTATATCCCTAACAGAGAGATACTAATGGGGGTTGCCACCGTTATCAAAAAAGTGAATAATAACACTATTACACTAAAACATATATAAAAACTGCGTTTGAAACGCTACTGGCCGATGACGTCACATACCGGCTCGATTTTACAGTTTCTATGTTATCTGTTAACATGAGTGTGATGTGAGTAGTTTACAGTATTTAAGTTTACCTACATACATCAAATAAATTAAATATCTTACTATGTGATAATAAATGGCAGCACTCAGCACATTCAAATTGCAACATTATATTTAAAAAATATTGAAGGTTAGTAGTTATTATAAACTTCACCTGTTTTTTAGTCATACCAATATATTTTTAAGTAATAGCCATGGTAATTAGTTAGTTAGGGTGACTAAAATTTTGAGTAAATACGTCATGATTATTAGTCATTACTCTTAATTCAGTAGTTTTTTAGTCATACACATACCAATGTACAGAATATCTCATTTTCGATGTTTTTTTAAGGTATCTCAGGTAATATTAAAGATAAAGCAAAACAGTTTGCACATTCCAGGGTCAACTTTTCGAGAAAAGTTTAATAGTCACCACATGGAATTTCGATCCCCTTTTGTTTCTGAGCTGAGTAAAAACTCGTTTTTCTCTCATTTCGAAAATATCTCATATCTTATTTATTATGATAGTAAGAGAAAAATTGTTTTAACAAACTTTCAACTGTTTTTTAGGTAGAATAAAATGGCGTATTTAGATTTTTTGAAAACTTAATAATTCTGGAAAATTATGATTTTTTTAAATGGGAACCTATATTGAAAATAGTCTCATCGTTTTGCATTTTTTTAAGATTTTCAATGATATATAACAAGTCTACATTATATTATTTTAAACATAAATAAAAGATAAATTATTAATTTTTTAGGGTGAAAAAATTGAAAATTATTAAGAAACAAATGAAAGAAATAAATTAAAAATTATCAATTGTGTATTTCCAATATTATTTGTTTCAGTTTTACTCATTTTTTCAATTTATTTACTTCAAAAGCATATTAAACCATTTTTTCAAAGCCAACTGAAACGTCGATAAATAATAATTTAACTAACCCGAAAATAATTAGTTAAGAATAATTTTGAGAACATAATTAATAATTATAGAATCAAAATAAACAAATGATGATTTTTAATTGATTTTTTCATTTGTTTCTTAATACTTTTAATTTTTTTCGCCCCAATAAATTAATAATTTACCTTTATTCATATTTAAAACAAAAGAATGTAGACTAGTTATATATCATTGAAAAGCTTATGAAATAATCAAAACGACGAGACTATTTTAACATAAATCGATGTACACTTCGTATCCAAATATATATTAAACTGGAGAATATCGACGGATGATGGATATAAATGAAGGAAAATAAATATAAACCGAAACGTTTGCAAATAAGGAGTATATTTATTTTCTTTCATTTATATCCATCATCCGTCAATATTCTCAAATTTATTTTAACATAGGTTCTCATTTAAAAAATCATAAGTTTGTGTGATATCTTGAGAATTCTTAAGTTTTCAAAAAATCTAATTACGCCATTTTATTTTACCTAAAAACAGTTGAAAATTTGTTATTTATTTATCATAATAAATAAGATATGAGATATTTTCGAAATGAGCGAAAAACGATTTTTTTCCTGTAGTTCAGAGACAAAAGAAATTCGTCAATTCCTGTGGTGACTGTTAAACTTTTCTCGAAAATTTGACCCTGGAACGTGCAAATTATTTTGCTCTATCGTTAATATTACCCGAGATACCTTAAAAAACATCGAAAACGAGACACTGTAGTTCTAAATGGTAGCCATGGTATTTAGTTAGTTAGGGTGAATAATTTTTTTAGTAAATACTATCAGTCATATATCTAAGCCTCAAAGAACAAACACATATCAAGTGGCATAATTTTCACTAGAGTTATCCTATGTAACAGTCAGATCTGTTTATTTTTATGTGGTGGTATTCGGTATTGTCAATTTTTTAATCAGATTAATTAAATGTTTTAAAAGTATGTTATTTCAAGAAAACTGTAATAGAAGAATGTAAGTACACCATCAATAGACCATATTACTATCTCAATGCGCATGCTCAGAATGCAACAATCATATGCTAGGAAGTACTGCGGACATGAAACCAATGTTATCTTATGGGAAAAATTGTATTTTTAAAGCAAAATATTATTTTATGTAGACGTAAATTAACGATAATTTTTTTCTTGCAAGTTTCATTTCTTATTTAACTACTGGATTCTGCCCTTATAATCTATAAATAATCAATAAAATTAACATTAAAATTTAAAAATTTTAAGCGCCTGTTTACTCTCCTGTCACTGACAGATAACCCCAAACTAATGTTTTGTTGTGATTCTTTTGTAAAGTGCGAAATATATATATTTTTTAATTATGCCTGTTTACTATTGTTGTTTTCCGGATTGTGATTTGAATCCATTAATTAAAAAGGAATATCTTTTCCTATTTTTCCTAAGAAAAGTATAGAGAAAATAAGTTAGTATTGCCAACTTAATTGGAAAAATTAAAAAATAGTTTGTCACCCTGGCACGCTTTTTTCATTTCATAAATCTGCCGGCAGAGGCGCTATAGTTAATAATATGGTCAATTGCTAGATGACGCCACTAGAGACTGCCATCCTACACCATCTATTGAGCATTGGCTACATAGCCGGCCTGAAACGCGCTGCTGTGGCGGTAAAAATTGGCCATTTAAACGAGCTACAAAAAATACTGTTTTCAATATTTTTTTACGGAAAACCTGTTATAATAAAAATGTTTGATTTGTTCTAATACATAATTCATGAGGAATAACATATAAAAAAATTAAAAAGTAGTGGAAACCCCCGTTGTCCGCTGTGAGACAGACAAAGAGAGTAGAATGAACACAACGACAAGAACAAGCGCGTAAGTAGTTGCGTAGCAATCAAAAATGCAGTGAACACGAGTCCATAAACCAAGAAGGCTTCATGGGAACGAAAAAATTTAGGGCCTATCAAAAATTGTAGACTCAGTAATTTTTTTTTTTTTTATTGCAAACTGGCCCATTTATTTTTGCCACTCCAATGAAATTAGGGGAATTAGAAATGTAACGTCGCAACATTATTAAATAATTTTTATTTTTTTATTGAAGGGAAAATACTTGGAAGAAGGGGAAGAGAGCGATGAAAAATCATTAACTTAGTTTAATTGTAACATATTTAAGGCTAAAATTGATATGCATTACATGTTTTTTAAAAAACGACATAACCTTGGGCCTTAGTAACTTCCATTGTTTATTGCTGGGTCGTGGTAATGCTGTGAAAAGTTTTATAGGGTCGCAGTGACCAAAAGGTTGAGAAACGCTGCTCTATAGCATGATATTTGTCAGCAAAAGGTTGTGAATTCAAATCTCGTTTACTGTATAATTTAATAATGTCACCCTAAATTCGAGTGGCTTGAATACCTTATGCTGTAAATGTGTAAACTATTTATGTACTGCAACTTATAGAGGGTGATTCATAAAGATATGTCCGAAAACATATCGTACAAAGTTACAGCCATTTAAAAAACTTGGTATGAAGATATTACTTATTCAGATGCATTGTCGACTTTCTTTTATTTTTGTACTTCACCCAGAGGCGTCTCATATGGGGAAGCCATGAAAATTTGTCATTGTTATTTTTTTACCTATTAACATTTTTACCTCCCGCTACCCTTGGTAAGGGAAGTATAGGGATCGTGCTAAAAATCGCATATCGAGATTTTGGTAAATGATCACGTTTTAGGGTCCTTAGAATCCAATTTTAACATTTTCACGATGATGTCTGTATGTATGTGTGTATGTGTGTGGATCCTCCACTCTAACTCAAATACTATCATTCAGAAAATTTTGAAACCTTGTATTTCGAACTTTTTCTGTAATGGAAAGAGCCCATTAGATTTTGGTGAAAATCGGATAACCGGAAATAGCACTTTACTAGAAGCTCAAAATAGTTTTTCTTCGAAAAATGCCTTTAAATGTTACTTTTTCGAGATTAATGCTATTATAAAAATTAAATATTATTAAATTTTCTATAGATTTGCATTAATACTTTTTCTATATATTTTATGGATGAATTTATAAAATTATCTATAATTTAAATCCCAGAGCCTACGCTTTAAACAAACAAAACGCAGTAATTCAAATGTATGTAACTGACAGATAAATGCCACTATCAAAGATCTAATCATTTCAAAATAATATTAGTAACGTTTTAAAAAGAAAAAAGTAAATAGAACAATAGAAAAGGAATTCAATAGTTTCCAGTAAAAGTAAATATGTAGGTATGTATTTATATTAATAAAAATTAACGATTCACAAAAATGTTTAAGCTAATCCTCATTTTTGGATTAGTGAATTCTATTCTATCCCAGTATTTAAAATTTAATCTTCATTTTATTATAGCTCCGGTGGCTCAATGGTTAGAGCAATGCCCCATGTCATGAGTGCACTCGGGGCTATGGGTTCGAATCCCACTAAAGCATGGATGTGTGTGCATGTGAACCCACTCTGTTATTGGGATTTAATCCTAATGAGGAATTTAAAAAAGGTAGTTACTTGGGTTACTTGGATTAGATTAGACTATATTTTAAGAAATACACTGTCAAAATTAGAGTAAAATTCGCTAATTCAAAAATAAGGATTAACTTAATCTTTTTTGTGACTCGGGCTGTAAATGGCGGGAGGTATTGTGATAGCCACACATTTTTTTTACTTATAAAATATTACATACAATGCAAAAATAGGTACACCAAAAGCTACTCTGCTAAAACTTGATAAACGCAGTAATTTTTGAGATATTTTGATTTTTATAAAAATTTAAGTACCGGTATCCAAAATAAATTCTGAAAGCTTCTATCAATATTTAATTCCTTTAGAACTTTATCTTTCAAATGCATTTAAGGCAATAACGTCTTCTTCATTTTCATTAGCAGATAGATACAGTAGGATTTTGGAAAACATATTGGGTACCATTAAGCCATTAACCGTTTAGACAAAAATGTAATTGAACTATTTTTGAAAATGATATTACTTTTTAAAATTGATAAAAATTATATCAGACCTACCTTAAAATTGCGAAATGTTTGTGTTCAAATATATTATCAAACTATAATAATTACGTACCTATTTATTTTAATATTTTATAATCTACATTAATATTCAAAACTTAAATTAATTATTCTGCTTTATAAGTTTAGTTGAAATGAATCGTTCAAATTTGCTGAACAGGAACTCGGAAATGAATCACATATTTCATTAGCAGTTAAAGAAAAATCAAACACAACTTAAACTTTTTTAACTTTAATGTATCACTTGTAGTGTTTCTTTTTTATTATTATTAATTAAAGGATGAATGAAGAAAAGCTGCAAATTATTAATTTGCATTATGGCTATTCTACCAATGAACAATGCAAAAAGTATTTAACAAATATTATATACTTCAGTTAACTTCACAAGTGTTTTTTTTAATAATCACATTTTGGATTTTATTAAACAAATTTTAAAATTAAATTTAGTGTTTACAAAGGCATAACCTCAAAAAAAATTGTATATGTAAAAATACAAATTTTTGTTCCCATGCAATTCTCTCTACTTTGTGACATTGTGGCCAATTTGCTGTTGTTGGTACCTATATTTCGCTTACGCTTACCATGGGTCACATCATGGACTTTCTGCCTCTCAGTAGCTAGCGTGGAGATTGTGCAATTTGAAAATTGGAAATAATTTTCAAGATGACTTCGATCCAATTGGAACCTGAACCTTCAGAATTACAAACCGAATATGCAACGCACGCAGGAACGCAACCCCATAAATTTAAAGAGGGAATAATTCAGAAAGAAATGCAAGTTAAAAAAAACGGATCCCCCGTGTTTCTATATTTGGATTTTGGTTGAACAGTTTCTATACAGGTTGTAAACGAAACTAGCAAACGCGATTTTTCGCGGAAGTTATTAGAGATACAAAAAAATACTATAAAACAAAGTTGTAGGAAACCAAGGAGGACATTTGTTTACAAAAGAAAATATTTTTTTTAAACCGGTGGTTTTCAAGGTAAAGTACAAAATTATATTTTTTCAAATGCTTGTACATAATTTTAATGCCTGTTTGATAGTGTGTTTTCTTCTGAATTCAACCATGATGAAAATAAAAACCTGATATTTGTCAAATTGAATTATTTAGTGCATAATTCCTATTGTTGCAGATAGAACACTATCTATAAAATTATTAACAAATATTTGTTTCATTTTAATTTAAACTCAATTGTTTTTCACACATAGCCTACTGAAAAATAACTATAATTTTTTTTTTAATTCATTTGAATTTATTCTCTATATTTTTATTATGTAAGGACATAAAATGATCACATGATTGAATGGCGTAATACCACATTTTTCAGTTTTTTTTTTTTTCTGAAATTAAACTTAAAACTAACGAAAATATACCTTTTATGTCACATAAGTTTCTAGTTTTACAGAAATATATTTTTAAACTTTATCTAAATTTCAAATGACGTCTTAATTTTTCGATCGTACTTGTAGTGTCACCTAGCGAGTAAATATGGAACTACATTTGACGTTTATATTGTTATTGTGTCTTGAAACCAAACATTGATAGCAACAAGTTGTTTTATACTCGTGCTTTTGTTTTTATGGTGTATTATTTGATTTGATTATGGAAAATGGAAACTAATTTTGAAGAAGCAAATTCAAATAATTTTGCCGAAAATTGATTTTATGATGTTGGTTATATAAGGTTATGTTAGAAATAAGTATATCTGATTCATGTACAGTATATAGGCACGAGTAGGAGTGTGCGTCACTATCATGTATTTGTGTACAAAATTATGACGTCACAAAATCAGACTCAGAATCTTTATAAAGAAAATCATAAATGAAAATTATAATATTACATATTTTTGATACACACTGGGCGTTTCAAAAGTTGTGTAAAAAAATTGAAGGACATATAGTACTGAGCAAAATAAGTAAAAGAGCTTATTCAACGTAGGACTGACTTCAACGAAAAATCGAAAAAACTGACAAAGATAGTAATCTAACAAAATTTTGTCTATGTCAGTAAATAGGCTATAAAAAAACAATAAAATTTTATATGAAACATTTTTCTCAATTTCTAATAGTTACGAAATTATTTGAAAATAAAATATTGGCCAAGGTCGCCACAACATTTAACATAGTACAATTATTTGATTTTTTTAAAGCACATCTAAAATGACCTCTGAAAGTTTAACAAAAAATCCCATTTAATCAAAGTTGTAACTGTTGTAGTTTTCGAGATAGCAGACGTAAACCCCGTAAAAACTCATTTTTCTTTTCACTGCCACAAATCTCGGAAACTATGGAAGATCGGACTCATGTTGATTAAGCTTTTTTTACGCAGTACTATATACCCTTAAATTTTTTTTTACAGTATTTTGAAACAGCCTGTGTATATATATAACATTAGGTAAATTTTTCATTTATGAAAGAAAAATCAACATTTTATCTTTTTGGTATGACCCCATTCAGGTAGGCGTTGTTCTTGTTCATTACGTAATAGTGATAGTTCCTGTTCCTCTAAGTCTATACTAGTTCAGAGTTCAATGTTTAAAAACTTCTTTGTGTAAAAGCTATTGAAATGAATGACGAAAATCCGCCAGGTCTAAAGTCAAACAAATGGTCGCCCCATCAGTAACGGCTGTAATGGCCGATTACAAGTGGGAAGCACTCCCTCTCCCAGTCCTGACTACGACCTTTTTCCTAAGCTAAAGAATCCACTCCGGAACCAACTATTTCCAGCGTTAAATGCTCTGAAAACAGCTGTGACCGGATATATTAGTGTTAAACTCCAAAAAAGTATTATACGACATTGAATTTTCAAGACAAGACTAGAATGGACTATCTTCGCAGCATTACTATAAGTATTCTACAAGAATATATAAATAAGTCAATTAAAATAAGATTGAATTATATTAGTGATTTTGCAAAATGCATGAGATGCTGCAATCATAACGAAAATTATTTATTATTCTCCATTGTGTAAAGTAACGAGTTTCGTATTTAATTTACTTTACACCATATACCTCACTATTATTTGTTATGTTCTCGGCTGGACAGAAAGAGACAACTATAGATAGAATAGAGATATATAAAGTCTACTCTAAAGTTTGTCGAGAGATGTCTCTACGGTTCTTATAATGAACCTATTTATGAAATTTTGTTCCTTTGGAAATTGTGAAGACGTTCGGGCCTCGATTTCAAATTCTATCAGAATTGGGTTTTCCCTGCTCCAGACCAGTAGAATTTGAAATCTACCCGGAAAAAGAATGGGGGAAATCTCAATTCTGTCAGATTTCAAATTTGAAATCTATCCTGAGAAAGAATTGGAAGAATCGCAATTCTTTCATATTTCAAATTCTACTGGTTTGAAGCAGTAGAATTCGTAGTGGGGAAAACCCAATACTAAAAGAATTTGAAATCAAACAGAATTTAAAGTTACAAAATCGGGGCCCAGTTTTGTTTGTTCAAAGTTTTACAGTTTCATTATTCTCTACAAATCTGCCTTTCTCAAGTGATTTTTGAAATAAAATGTGCGTAATTCTAAAAACTCATTAATTAAAAAACAATTAATTAATTAATTAATTAATACTATCATGAGAAATTTACCTACGGGAATTCTGAACTGTATTCATAATCATATCCTGGACCAGAATCCATTAAATAATCATGGCATTTAATTCATCAATTTAATTTTAGACATTTATTTTAAATCCGGATCCACTACAAAATTAAATTTAGAAAAAACTACAAATAGAATATTAAGCATGTAAAAAATAATTGCTTTTCTTTAATAATAATTCAAATGTTAATAGAACAAGCAGTGACATCTAGCGAATACACCGTGACGAGACTTAACATATCTCTATCCTTAGTTGTCTCTTTCTGTCCAGCCGAAAATAAAACAAATGCTTTGAAGTTAATCTAGTGTATTTGTGATCGTTGCTTTACACATTACACAGCTACCACCATTAATACACGTATGATATTTAAGTTATCTTATCTACATTTAGTTTTATCTTTACATTCATGTTGATAATACTGACTGAGTTCTATAGTATTTAACTTCAAATCTGTTATCTGTCAAATGTGAACTCAGTATTTTGTGTGTTCAGAAATTATCGAAATATGTTATTTAAGGTCGTATAGAAAAACTTGTATGTAAAGCAAATGTAAGCAAGCTTTATGGCATTCAGTCAATAACTTTCGTGACTCGGCAAACTCATGTCATCAAGCGTGTGTTACAGTCTTGTTGCATAAATAACTATTTTCTTTAAATATTTTATTTACATAATATCTTTAATTTAATTAAAGGTGCATCTTGTTCTCAAGTAAAAGAACTGAGTATATAATAAAATCGATAATTCGAAGCAAGATAATTCAGCATGTGATTACCTCTAATCCATCAAATAAAAAGAAATAAAGCACTGTTCTTTATAACGATGTTAATTGAATAAAAAAACACATATTGAATTTCCGTGCGTGTGCGTATGCTTCCTGTATTTTTCTAGTTTAATTAAAAATATAGCAAGGGGTGAAGCTCTCTCTTATACGTGAAAATAGGATCGCAGCGGGAATTTACGCGTCACGTTTAAGGAAACATGGAATAGCGGCGCGTGACTGAAAAACTGACAAACACAATGACAGAGACGAAGCGACGCGAAACTTCCGAACTCGAACAATTTTATTCACTTTATTTGACACAGCTCTGGAATAGGAAATACAGTGAAAAACGAAACCTAGCATCTTCACAAATGCAGCAGCTAGCAGACTTTTAGAAAAGCTGACGGTTTCAGGCGGCAACAATCCCTAGGAAAGAAGAATTTAAATCGCGAATATTTTACAAATAATAAATGTTCTCGTATGGAGCATGACTGAATAGTTAGCATATCCAGTTAATAAATATTTAATCAAATTTTACACACAGTAGCTAAATAAAAAATAATTTCATGAAATGATATACACTGTAAAGAGTATATTAACCCTGGGTAATCAACCTTTGGTCCACAAAGATTTGTTCGTTGAATTTACGATACACTACTATACAGAGTGACACTGAAAAACGGGCCACTCAAAATAACTTTTTTAATTATATGTATAATTATTTTTTAATTGATTAATATATTTGTAAATTAGGCTTAGGGGCTAACAAATTATTGTATTTGGCACTATGGTAGCACTTCCGGTTTAAATTTAAGTGACATAAGCTTTCACATTTCAAATGGGGCACCTATATATACAGGATGTAACTGCAAAACGAGCTACCTTACATAATTTCTGTATTATTAAAGATACAATACAATACTATAAGACAATGTTATAGATTCCAAATACCTAAATAAATAAATAAATATATATATATATATATATATATATATATATATATATATATATATATATATATATATATATATATATATATATATATATAGGTGTCCCGTCGTTAAATATAATTTTTTCACATTTAATGTTATTATAAATATTAAAGAATATTTTATTCTCCATACGATTTGATTATATTTTATATTTCATATTCAATGGATAGAGTTAAAAATTATAAAGAAATGAAATTTCATAAAGCATCCAGCTATGCAATAACACTGGAAACAGCTAGTATAAATAAAAATTTCTGATAGACAGATGTCAATGTCAAGTGCCATTGACATAGTATGTTTGTGTTATAATTTTACTGCAAATATAGAATCAATTCTAAGAAACTTTCTATATGGAATTTGTACAAAATACATAGAACTGAGGGAAGGTAATGTACTGGAAATACAGAATATTTCGCAAGAAACTGTTTGCATTGAATTTGTATAAAATACATAGAACTGATGGAAGGTAATGTGCTGACCACATCAGATTTCAAAATGCAAAAATAAGGTACAATGCACATGACAAAAATTATTACAAAAATATACAAAAAAATTTAAAAATACTTACACATTACAAACTACAGAAAAAATTCTACGCAAAAAGGTAAAAGATATTTTGGAAAAAATATGAAAAATAGATCGTCAGATACGTATAAATAGTAACGAAAGTATAAAGGATTCAACTGGATAATGCAAAAATCAAAACACTACAAAAGAAATAACACCTCGTTTCAGTCTACTTTTCTTTGGTGATATAAATTACAACAAATTAAATTAAAAAGTTCAATGTTGACATTGTCTTCTTATAGATGAACTCTGCCAAAAAATAGACATTACACCTATCCTAGAGAGATCTGGCGTTTCTAAGTTAAACTGTTCATGCGGGCGTAATTATGTAGGTAAGACAGGTAGAACCTGTAACATTAGAATAAACGAATATATAAGATTATAAAATATAAATCTAATAATTCTGCATTTGCCAAACATATAAATAGTTCAGGACACAAATTCGACGTTAAAAATGTTATTAAAATATTACACTTAAATAAAACAGCAGCGTTCTCGATTTCTTGAAAAATTTAGAAATTAATAAATCCCTCAATGACAATGAAGCACTGTGTTTAACGATAAAACTAATTTAAATAATAGCGCGAATATAAATATCCTATTAAATCTTGACGCTATCACGTGATTAATTTCCGTTCCCTTCTGCATTATCCAGTTGAATACTTTATTCTTTCGTTACTATTTGTATCTGACGATACTTTTTCATATTTTTTCCAAAATATGCTTTTACCTTTTTGCGTAGCAATTATTATTTTTACCTTATTTTTATATTTTTATATTTTGTAGTCTCTACCAGACTTTGCAAAGGATCGAAACCGGTCAGTCTAATTAAAAAAAACCGCGTAAATAAGACATTTCAAGTTTTTATTTTAAAAACTTTTTCCCAAATATTTATTTTAGTCTTTGAGCAATTAAAGGGTCACATTTTTGCGCTTTTAATACTGAAAAATAGAGATAACATTTCCTGTAAATTATAATCCGAAACAAACAATTTTAAATAATCTTATACATATGTAATAAATTAAATATCTTTTCATCTTCTTTTGCAAATTAATTAAATTTGTTCTTTATATCGAAATTTCCGTCATCAAAATAAAATTATTTTCTCATATGGGAAAGAAGTAGAAAAATGTTTCTTGAGGCATAAAAAGCCACATGCGCATAAAAAAATGAAGAAGTATTTTTTCCAGCCAAGTTAAAAAATGGTTGAACATCTTTCTACTATAAAATATGAAAGAACTTTTTTCTCTTCTTAACAATTCCTCTTCAAATAAAATTTTACCCCGAACATATTTCATCTAGCGTTTTAATATTAATTTTAGAACTAACGCGACCGACACACGTCCAGAAAGAATGGAATATGAATTTTATTTTTAGATATAAGTAAATATAAATAGAGATTTTAGTAGGTACGCCTAAATTGGTAAAAAAAAATGTTAACATAATTATGTTTACAATACTTTCAATTAAAATTGGATATAAATACATTTAAAATAAATATGAAACATGATCTGTTTAATATTTTAAAGTGGTTATTTTCATACAGTATGTATATGATAAATATACTAGCCGCCCAGATACGTATATACTTCTACTGCTCTCAAACAATAATTGTATGAGCTACATCAATAACAAGAATGACTGTCAGTAGTATATGCCCTATAAATTTGTTACTCGTATTCATTAACATCCTATATATCAGTTATATTTGTCAAACTATGAATGATGACGTATGACGTAACATGAATTTGAAAATTCTTGTTGAGTGGTGTTAGACGGTCATTCTTGTTTTTGATGTAGCTCTTACAATTATTGTTTGAGAGCAACTCAAATTTTTGAGAAAACAGCACCATAATATTTTTTGAAAAACTATTTTAAAATTGAAACAATTGTTTGGCAATACTTGAATTTGTTTTGCTTTAAGGCATTGTTTGACATGTTGTCTAATCTCCAACAACAAATTAGTCATTTAATTTATTACTGATATACTTGTTATACAAAGTACATTAAAGCAAGTTTCATAAAGGTGATCTGTATGTAACAGGCCTTATGAAACATGTTTTTATACTATTTTTACCTTCCGTCACCTTTAGGTAAGGAAGGTATTGCCTTTGGTCAAAAAATTCGGTGGTGAGTTTTTGACGAATAAGCACGTTTTAGAGTCCCTGGAATAAGATTTTACTATTTGTGTATGTATGTATGTATGTATGTATATATGTGTATGTGCGTGTCTGTGTGACGATTTTTTCGGATCCGATAACTCAAATACTATAAATATACTATATAATATATATATATATTTTTTTCGTATTCCTTTTCTTTGCATCCATATGAAGAGATGATTAGATTTTGGTTGTAATTGGTCAACCGGAAGTACCCTAATTTTAAGATTTTAACAATTTTTCTTGACAAACACTGTTAAATATCATTTTTCCATATTTAATGTTATTATAAATATTAAAGAATATTTTATTCTCCATACGATTTGATTACATTTTATACTTCATATTCAATGAATATAGAGTTAAAAAATTAAAAAGAAATTAAATTTCATAAAGCAGCTAGCTATGCTATAACCATGGAAACTGCTACTATATTAAGAAAAAGCTGATTGACAGATGTCAGTGTCAAGTACAATTGACATGTTTGTGTTATAATTCTACTGGAAATATAGAATCTCTTAGGTACATGAAACTTTCTGTATAGAATTTGTACAAAATACATAGAACTGACAGAAGGTAATGTACTTGAAAGATGGAATCTTGTGTAAGAAACTTTTTGTATGGAATTTGTATAAAATATATGGAACTGACGGAAGGTAATGTGCTGGTCACATCAGATTTTTTTTTCTATTGAGGAAATTTTATAATTTTATTAGATTTTGAAAAAATGCGACTTGTCAAAAATAAGACTTGGTGTTTTTTTATCTGTTATGTTGACAATGCTTTCCGGTAAAGTTTTTAACTTCACAGATGAAAATTCATTGTGATGTGTAATAAACACTAAAAAATGTAATTAACTATGAAATAGTGGAACGAGATTTAACATATAAATTTACTATTATTTGTTAGTAATTTAATTTTTATATTTATCTGTCGCTAGCAATATAACAAAAAAATGTTTTGTTATTCAAGCCAATTCATAAACGATAAAAAAATTATTGATTTGAAATGCAAAACTGATCTTCTGACACAGGCTTTAATGAATACGTTCATGGCAATCATCCTTCACCATACATTTCTTTCCAAGCACTCTTCTTTCGCCTCGTCCACATTCATAATCGCATTAATATTAATACAATCCATTTTACTCTTTCTACACGAAATCTTTCTCTCTATTAGGAAATTACTGATCACATCATCCATTCACTTATACACCGGGCATCTTACATACCCACATATACCTCGTAAATAAATACCCTTGCCACCTTTTATGTTTTTTTCATCCATGCCCAACATTTACCATACAGAGAATTTATTTTAACGTGCAACATATGGTCAATTACTTCCATGGTTACACACTATTGTCAAAAAATGACAGCAATGTAATATTTATCCATTTTAAAATGCAACATACGAAAATTTGTAGTTATCTATTATCAATACTAATTTCCAATAAATTAGCCTACATACTATTAACAAAAAATCTAAATTTTAATATAGCACATCTTAACAAACTTTGTCTTATAAAACTTCATAATTTTATTGTAATAAATGTTCAAAAATACCTCCATTCACACTGAGGCAATATCCTAGTTGCTCGTAGAACGAATTGACACCATTTTTGATGTGTTCTGGAGGTATCTCCTGTGCTGCAATACTATTTATAATGTTGCATTTTAAAATGGACAAATATTACATTGCTGTCATTTTCTGACAGTAGTGTGTAACCATAGAAGAGATAAACCATATGTTGCATTTTAAATAAATTCTCTGTATATGTACATATTAAAGCAAGCACAAATTCTCCAATATACACACTACCCGCTTAACTGAAATCTATTTTTTTCCTATTCAAGAACAATTAACTTCTAAAAATAAGGAAAGTCGGGTAATATAATTGAATGATTCATGGTAAATTCACTAGTACCTGGACTATGATCTTAAACCGTGAATGGTAAGGTGACCCGCCTTACAGCTTAACCGCGCCGGTTGCGTGCCGATTATCATCAGGCGCCGGTTACAGGAAATTCAGCCCGGAGAGTCAGACAGACTGTAGTCTGGAGGATATCACAAGATGTCTGAACTGTGCAGACTTTATTATTTTAATGTAAACGTACGAGCGAAGAATAACAAATAAGGAAGGAAATGTGTTAATGGAATTTGTATTTTAATGACAGCTTTGCTCATAAACAGATTTCAGGATATTAATACATATTTTATTCTTTTTACGTATACAATTTTAGATAAGTACAATGAATTATGTATTTCACATTAATTGTACAAAAACTGAAATGTGTGCACGTACTGTACTCATAAAGGATTTTATAACAAGTATTGACGACATTATCCATCTTCTTTTTATATTAAATACTATGTTTCAAATTTAAAAACATCAACGTAACCCTGAAGATGGATTATTAGGATCCAAAATGTCGGTATTTTTGAGCTATTATCGTATGAAATGGAAGAATTTGAAAAAAATTTGTGACAAGCTCCAGAAACGTGCATACGTGTAATATCCACTTTAAAATAACAACATCGTATCGAAACGAAATATCAAGTGACAAATTATAGTATGACTGGCGAATGAAAGTTGACGATTAATAGATGTGTTTTCTTTTGAAAACATTTCCCTATATTTGATTTGAAAGGAAACTGACCCTTATGTATTCCCTTTCAGAAGATTAGAATTGTACTCCATACCAGGAGACATTTAAAATGACCTTAGCAACAGGATTCAGAGATGTATTTAAAAAATTTAATACCGCAAATTCTAGTTCGTTTCGTCTTATAGGTGTAAGCAACCCTCGAGTCGGAATTACTGTTACAGGAAATTAAAAATATTCCTATTTCGTTGGAATTGCCAAACTAAACAGTTTAAAAATCAAAATATTTTGTTATAATGAACATAAACAAAAAATATTTCAAATATTTTAAACGCACCCCTGTTTTGATATTCATTTACCCTACTCGGCCATCTATTTTCAGCCAGACATAGTCATGTATTTCTGTGCTTTCCTAGTCCAGTATTTAAATGGGTTCTGGCAAAAATTTCATACTTGAATTTTTCGTACAATTCTATTCTTCTCAAGGGTTTCAAAAGAAATCACATCTATAAAATAATCTAAACGTCAACTTTCATTCGCTAGTCATACCATACTAGGGTTGGGAAAAATAATCGATAATCGATTACGTTAATTTTTGTTTTCAAATAATCTACTAATCGGATACCGGTTATTTTATACCGATTATCGATCATAGTCGATAAACGATTATTTTATACCCGATAATCGATTAATTTATATCGTAATGCGTCAGGCATGACTCTGATCCTGATCATTTATCTAAAGGGAAGTAAACCATTGCTAAAAAATGTATGAATGAAGTAATCTTAGAAATAACACAATTATTAAAGTTTCGATTATTTTTAAGCAATTTTTTCTTAAAATGTGCATATTACAAACTTCTTTTTTTGGTCATTTTAATCTAATAAATGTCGGACAATATTACCTAATTTCTTTTTATATTTTCTGTAAAATAAATTAGAACTGCAATTTATACAGAATGAAAGAAAAATTTTCCTGCGTATATGTATACATGTACAGGGTGTAAATCGAAAAGTGGAACATAGCCGTTTATGGGAAATCAATTTTTCTTAGCGCAAACGTTACCTAATTTTTTTACAATAATACGTCAAATAAAAGATATAGAGATTTAAATGCTGCATCTAAATCATATGAAACTATTATTTTATCTCTTCATATAAACGTAAAAATTGATTATAAAGTTACAGTTTTTATGAGTTTTTTGTCTAGACACACATGGATTTTTGACAAGAAATAAAGAAATGGGTAATTTTTAACTGTCAATTAGCACTAAATTTGGATTACAATAGTATATTAACACAAAACACACTGTTTTAGCTCTAACTGACAGTTAAAAACAATGCATTTATTTATTTTTTGATATAAATCCATGGCTGCCTAGAGTAAAAAGCTCATGAAAACCATAAGTTTATAATTATTTTTTACGTTTCTATGAAGAGCTAAAATGATCGTTTCGCACGATTTAGATCTCTATAACTTTTATTTGAAGTATTTTTGCATAAAATAATTAGGTAACGATTGCGCAAAGAAAAATTGATTTCCCATATTAAACGCCTATGTTCCACTTTTCGATTTACACCCTGTACAATAAATAATTACGTAATAAATAAAGAGAACCAATATTCGATAATCGATTATCGATTATT
Organism: Harpalus rubripes; assembly: GCA_963082715.1. Classification (NCBI taxonomy): domain Eukaryota; kingdom Metazoa; phylum Arthropoda; class Insecta; order Coleoptera; family Carabidae; genus Harpalus; species Harpalus rubripes. The sequence continues at coordinate 54,647,419 of OY720452.1, forward strand.
TCTTTGGATAAATGATTATCAATAAATAATCGGTTAATCGATATTTTACAGTAATCGATAATCGATTACAGAATTTCATATTCGCTCAGCCCTTCAAATTACATATTGCTGTCAAAATTTCGCTTTGTAGTTTTTTATTTAAAGTCTAGTTCAAAATTTAAGAATAAACAGTGAAATTATTAATAAATATTGTAGTACTTATTGCTATAATATTGTAAAAAATAAATGTTATGAATTTAATATTACATTTCTTATAATATTTCGCTTTAGAAATCTTATATGTTTTACTCGTATTTTGTAATCAAGTATCACCTGCGAAGTACGCAGTCTGTTCGCAGACTTTTAAAATTAAATTTCAAAATTAAAATGTATCCGCACGTCTCCGCAAAAAGAGAAGCAAAATAAACAAAAAACGCTAACATAGTTCATTATATTCCCCGACGGATCTTGCGGATGATATTGCTAACGAAATGGCATGAGCGGCGAAGTGGGGTTTTTACTGTGGGTGCCGACTACTGATGAGCCGCGCAGACAACAATACGCGTGATGTGTTTTGAATATCAGATACACAGCCTCTTTGCAGTTTTCCCGCCCGCACAACACGTACACCGATATGGAATATATTCCCGTATGTTCTGTAATATATGGTCTTGAAACTACGCCAAGTAGAACCAGGAAATGCAAGTAAAGGTCTAAGAAATTTTAAAAGGAAAACAAACTGTAAAAGAATACAGTTAAATGCATTTAGTCACAAGTCACAGTAATATAACATGAAAAAAAGATAATAATTACTGAAATGTCACTTAGAGAGAAAATATAAAAATCTATGTATTTTATTAGCTCGTTTTCAGAAATTTTACGTGGCTAATTCGGAAAATACAACTTTCTGGATTAGTATGATAAAGTATTAAGTTCTCGTTACAAAATTGTCCGAAAAGGATTTGTTTTCTTGTCAGTTGCAGATATATTTATTAAGTCCGGAGTGTATATTGACTAGCTGGATACCGTATACTTTTAACACTAGTGTTAGATACGAATTAGTTACCTTGGTAATGACGAATTGAACAATAAATTGACATTTTTGACATATATCAAATAGTTATTAGAAATACAAAGTTAAATGAGAAAATAGTGTATGGTATTGGTATACGTGTCGAAGGTTTGAAGCACTCCGCTTCGCGTCGTGTTCCAAACTTCCTTCTCACAAAATAAAGTGTCACTTTTAACTCTTATGTATATCATAAATAACTATTTTATTATTTTTTAAAACTAGCCATGTTTCATTTATAGGCGATGTGCACATTTTGAGCGTCAGCGTCTCTAACGGCTACTTTGGCGTTTTTGGGTTTTGACATTTCGAGAAAGTGATACAATTTACAATTTTATTTTGAGTTTTTGCTGTTGTATATGAATATTATACGTCATAGTATATTGAAATGAATAAACAAATTATTTAAAATGTTATATGTGAATCAAAATAGTCAAAATACCAGCAAAAGTACTGTGACAGAAAATATATTTTTTCTCATAATATATGTGATTTCTGTAAACCATTTTATCATACTTAGTTTTATATTATAATTTATAATATTAGTTAAATATTATAAAATGCAGAATACATGGAAATTGCGATTAAAAAATTGAAAAACTTGGATGATTAGAAAGAATAAAGTTTCAGCATATCACGATATCAGTTGATGATGTTAGCATCTTTCTTTTATATTCGCAATAATTGACGAATATTCTTCATTGAAAATATACCAGGCTGTAAGTGGAATCAGTTGCACAAGCTCGGAAAGGAGAATACACGAAAAATAAACCATGTGAATTTTTACCTCTCGCTAAGAGAGGTATTGTATTCATGCTAAAAATCGCATATCCAGATTTTAATGAATAAGCACGTTTTAAGGTCCCTAGAGTCCGATTATAACATTTTTACGATGATGTCCGTATGTGTGTGTGTGTGTGTGGATGTGTGTGTGTGTGTGTGTGTGTGTGTGTGTGTGTGTGAATGTTGGATTCACTATATCTCAAATACTATAAGACTTAAGACATTTTTAACTACGGATTCCTCAATCTAACAATAATGGGAAGAGTCCAGTCAGTTTTGGTAACAATTGGATAACCGGAAGTAGTAGTTACAAGAAAAAAATCATTTAAATATTATTTATCGAAAATTTATGTAAATACTTATATTAAAGAACGTTAAATTCTTTATTCGATAAATATAAATTCATTATTATATCTTCTATAGATTTATAGATAAAGAAAGGCATATAAAATAATTTGATGTAAAAAACCTCAGATCAAACTTGCTACAAGGCAAGAAATTCAAATGTTTGTAATTGACACATAAATGTCACTGTCAAAAATATTTGTATGCCTCTGTCAAAAATATTTATACATTATTATGAAGATTATGAAAATAAAAAAAGTCAACAACGCAAAAGAATATACGTAAAAAAGAATATAAAAGGAATTTGCGAAAAAATGACGAATATAAAGAAAAAGAAAAGGAAATTAGAAAAAGAAAATTTCAGGATATTGAATATAAAGAAAATGTATGTATTGTACATAATTTATTTTAAAATATCCCATAGATTTTGCAAATATATGTGAGAATTATTTTGTACATGAATATATGTATTTGTATTTAAAAATATTTTTCGTTTTATGCGTACAACCAGGTAAAATATCTGGCGAGAGGTTATGTGTTGGCCACATCAGATTTTTACTTTTAACATTAACATTACATGACCAAAACATATAATAAATAGACTAATTATGTCAAAAATAGACTTTCTATATGATACAACTGCAAGTATTATACAATTTTAAGATAATTTTCTGCTTCTTTTATTATATTTTGTTCAAATTTTAACTTAAGAAACACATTTTTATATAATTCATTATTTCAATCATACGGCCATTGTTTGAAATTTATTCGTACGATAAGTATCTTTTACAAGGAGAAAATATGTAAACCTAAAAGAAATCTTCATGTAAGTAGAAGATATCTGTTGAAAAGTTATTTTCTTACGCATATATTCCTCATATAATATTCTACGAAATTTAAAAAATTTCATACTTCAATCGGTAATTTTGTCAGAATTATTACATCTTCCACTGCATCACATAATATTTGACATCCTATCATTCGCATTCATTGCAAACATTTTATAAAATAGATATTTTAAAATTATTCTGACATAAAACATAACCTTGTTATGTTTCAATGAGTAACCACTTTTGTCATTTTTGTCCGCTGTCGGCGCTGACTACTTTTGTGCACACTGCCTATAGCGTTTTCCGGTTATACAGAGTGATACAGAATGAATGTCACGTGACTTGAAAAAGTTCTGATTATGATCAAAATCATCTTTCACGGAAAAAAATTGTATTAATTTACAGGCAATGTCAAATTATGTTTCCTCTATTACCGACATTTGAAAAAGTCAGCGGCGTTATGATTTGAATTTTTTGACATACAGTTTGTTTTTACCTTTATAATTAAACTGTTATTTATTCAAATCGTTACGTTAGAATGGTTGTTTATGGAAGAACATAACAAGTTTATTTTGGAAGTACATATTCTTATTGCGAGGAATGACGAAAATGAGTGGAAGTATATACGCCAATGCAATATGTCAATCGTATTTCACTATCACAACGATGCGGCAAACAAAAAATCAAAACGAGGCAAAACCTTCGTTTCTGGATCACTCTGTATATGTCTTTAGTTTTGCACTTAATGCAGCTAATGACGTCATGCCCGGCACTAGTAGATGTTACAATAGACCAGAAAAGTTAGGTTAGAATTTGCCTTTGGCGCGAGTTCATAGTTTGGATTCCCTAGTATATGTTTCATATAGGAGTTTAATTTTACAGACAAAAAAGAGATATTTTGTAAAAGAAATTAAACAGCTCTTGCTAAGAATTCGATAGTTTGTTTATTCAGTAATAGATTGCAACAGTTTAAACTTGTAGAAAAGGTAAAGTAAGAAAATTATTAGAAATTAAAATGCTTGGTGCAAGCAAGGATACCGTATGTCGTTGACCCACCAATAAATAGGACAGCACAATAGAAGACGAAGCATGCACGATCAAACTAGGACATACGTTCAATGAATTATGTAGTGTTGTATTATTATTTAAATAATTATAAACTATGCACAGTTCAAGTGAATATTATTGTACGAATCTGGAGATAAAGGATCGGTCTATATGCTACATATAATGCTTTGCATAAGAGATTTACTTTTATGAGATTTTTCGGCCTTTAAAGTTGAGCAAAAATTTCCTTGGTAAGAAATACACGGGGATTGAAATTATGTTCTCAGCGTTTTGAACTGAGTTTAAATTTCGCGCCAAAGTTTAACCGTTACACTTTTCTGGTCTATACATGAGTTATTTGTACTCGTATACAGGGTATTTCAAAAATACTGTAAAAATTTTTAAGGGCATATAGTACTGACCAAAATAAGTAAAAAAGCTTAATCAACATAGGACTGTTCTTCAACTGTTTCCGAGTAAAGCGAAAAATCGAAAAAAACTGACAAAGATAGCGATCCAACAAAATTTTGTCTATGTCAGTAAATAGACTATAAAAAAAACAATAAAATTTTATATGAAACGTTTTTCTCAATTTCTAATAGTTACGAAGTTATTTGAAAATTAAATGTTGGCCAAGGTCGCCACAACATTTAACAAAGTACAATGATTTGATTAAAAAAAAACAAAAGCACGTCTGAGATGACCTCTGAAGGTAAACAAAAAAATCCCATTTAATCAAAGTCGTAACTCTTATAGTTTTCGAGATAGCAGACGTAAACCCCGTAAAAACTCATTTTTCGCTGCCTCAAATCTCGGAAACTATGGAAGATCGGACTCATGTTGTTTTAGATTTTTTAATCATTTTGGTCAGTAATATATCCTTAATTTTTTTACAGTATTTTGAAACACCCTGTATATGTATTTACAAACGTACGTTTCCAATCATTCTTATATTATTAACAAACTTACATCCATTGTACCTACACTGACACTTTTTACAACATAAAAAATTTGAATTTGGTAGATCGCACTGGCAAGAACTGACGATCGTTGTAAGTGCAAGAAAGTTCGCACTCAGTAAGGTTCAGTTCACTCGAAAAATAGGAATAATATATAAATGGAAAACGAATTATGCACTCAGTGAAAAGGGTCGCACTAAATACACTCGTATAAATGGAAAACGATATAAGATGCTTAGAACACACTATATTTATACATATTTATTTGTTAAAGTAGTATTACTCGTCTCGTATTTCTGAATTATGTGAATTACGACAGAGAATAATGGAAAAGATAGGAAGAAGAAATGAAGTTAAAATAGATCAATTTGTATGTACATATACATACATCTTCCCTAGGACGAATCCGTTTTAAAAGCCGGGAAAGCTACAAAAAATATAGAAAATTGTTAGAGAGTAGCCTGAAAAAATCGTCGTGCGATGAAAATAATCGGAAACAATTACAAGCACAACGAAGCTTCCAACGGCGTAATGGTTCCAGAAGTGCACCATATAAAGTTTTTTCCTTGAATTCACTGAATTTCTCCCTCGTATTATTACGTGCCATTATTGTTACAGCTCTCGGCTGGCAATTTTCTTCTGGCTTTTCTGTTTCGCCGCTTTGCCAAGCCTAATGAGACATAAGGAGACACTCGCATGCATTTCCAGCCATACAAACAGTCAAAATATCCAGCAATAAGATCAGAATATACAGCATTGCACATTGCTACCATATGTTTAACATGATATTTCACTTACACTACATACAAAGAAACAAAAAATCTTTATTAAATTTGTATACAAAATGCGTGAAAAAATATAAAGAAGATCGACGGTAGAACAATTCAAAGTTGACGAGAAACGTAGAATATGAAGGCAATAATTACAGCAGTTTATAAACACTTATTAAGTGCAATATACTGTAACGCTTTTTATTTATTTGGGTGAAGTGTAAATATTAGACAATTATTATTAATTAAAATAAGTGTTTATTAAACTATAATAAAAATGACTATTACTAATATTAAACAATTATTAAAAAAAACTAATTAAGACAAAAATATAATTAACTAGATAACAATAACACTATTTATTTACTTAACCAATTAACATTACTATTTATTTCTACGATATGTACTAATTATTTATTTCCACTATTTGTGTCACTTTTTATTTATATCACGTTCAACTGTCCGCCTACCGACCTCCACAGCGTTTATATACTCAACGGACTCAACAGCGTCTGTATATTCAACTGCTCGGACAGAAGTAACACCTTTCAGCTCACTGTCTGTCTATTTATATAACTAACTTTCTCCTCCCACAGTCTCAATATCACCAACTATCAATATGCCACAATTCTTCAACACCACTGCCAAGTATCCACTTTCACTCGCCGTTACTGTCCTCGTACACTATAGGTTCCCAATACTCGCTAGCACTACCGAGTATTCACATCCACAGCTATCCCAGTTTACCAGTAATTTCCCGAGTACCTACTCGACACAAACTGCATACGCTCACTACGATACTGCTGTGCTTCTCACTAACACTTTACTCTCTAACACTCCATGTGAAAATCTCTATGATTCTCCCTATGTAACTAACTCTCGAGCATAGCTGCGTCCCTTTTATACAGCTGCTATTACCTTCTAGAAAGCTCTAGAATGTTCGACCGCATAATAACAATGAACACAAAAGGTTCAGGCGACCGCAAGTAATTAAACACGTCGCAACTTGTTTGCTTATGTAGCCCGGCCGCTAGCGCGATTGCTTCATCGCTATAGACACTCGCTCATTGCCGCGGCGACGGCGGTGGCGACAGCGGCGGCAACGGCGGGCGTTCCACATTACAATATAGTGTAATATAGAAATTGAAATTAATACGTATATGTATTATATTGTTCATATATCTAACAGAATAATTCAAATATATAATTTTCGATATTTGCTCAAAATATTTTGAAATATACCTACTGTTTTTGTTGAGTAACTTTGTCAACAAAAAAAAAGACACGTAGGTAGTATGTTCCAACTTTTAAAAGTTACTAAGTAAAAACTAGTATAAATTTATTTAACACTGGACAATTATTTACATTAACCGAGATATTTAAGACTTAATTCGCTAATTTTCAAAAACTAAGGCAGCCATAAATTATAATTCATCCGCTTTTCGCTTCTTACCCAAATATAACAAACTCAGTGGCGTCGATAGACCATTTCTGAGGGGGCTTGTGCCCTCCCTGTTTAATTTTGCGCCCCCTTTCCGTGTTTTTTTTTTAAATAAATTATTAAAAATCAATCTGATTTTTTTACTATTTTATTATGCACTTATTTATCTGCAATAAGCAGCGAGACGATTATGTACCTACGACTTTAGCCGAAGAGGAAAGGTTACCGCTGCTCTAAAATATGAAGCAAAAATTCAAATAAATTATTCCTGTATTAGAAATTAGAACTTTAACGCATTAAAAAATTCAACACACGACAAGCATCCTTCCGATACTAACCTGCATTTTAAAATAAAAATATTGAAATCTATTAATACTGGACTTTTCTCGTTTTGCCATTAAAATCAAAGTCAAATACTAATAGATTTCAATAATGTTTTTTTTAATTCAGGTTAATATCGGAATGAATAAAATGTTAATAGTTCGAAACAATTAATTGAATTTTCGCGTCATATTTTAGTACAGGGGTAACCTTTCCTATACTAATATAAGAAATCAAAATGGTGCACCATTCAGGCTATAAAAAAAAAGGAAATTATTTAAAGCTATCTCATTGCAAGGACATAATGAAACAAAATATTCAACAAATAAGGCCAATTTTATAAACTCTAGTTATTAAAAAATTTGATCCTTTTCTCCAGAATTACAATGTACCTCAAAATGCACATTATTGTTCACTACATCACAAAATCATGTTATAGAGAGTAGGGCAAAATGTATAATACGGAAAATAATTCCGAAAATTAATAATTTTGATTATTTTGCAATAATAGTAGATGATCCTCGGGACTTCACTGCAGAAGAACAGATAAGTATTTGTGTTCGCTTCATTACATCCGAAAATCTTCCAGAAGAAATATGTCTATGTTTTAAACATGAAAAAATTTAAACGCAGAATCAGACTATCAAAAATTATTTCGTTCTAAAGGTGCGCCCTGTTGCGCCCTCCCAGTTAAAAGTACCTAGTGACGCCCCTGAACATACTTAATTGCTGCCATCATGTATTTGCCACATTTCTGAGATGTAATACTGCCGAGTTGTCTGCTGAACAGGCCGGTGTCAAAAAATACAAAGGTAAATTAACATCCGTTGTCAATGAAATACGAATTCCCAAATTTGAATTTGTAGACTTTAATTGCGCCTATGAATTTGTAGTATATGTACCCGCAATACAATAATGGGATGATGGTCATAAACAAAATGATGATTTTATATAATGTAAAGCGATTATTATTTCTCCTTATCGGAAACAGTTGAAGATCAGACCTATGTTGATTAAGCTTCTTTACTCATTTTGGTCAGTACTATATGTCTTTAAAGTTTGTACCTGAAGTTGTGGTACACCTATATAGATATTATATTTTTAATAACTATTATTTTTGTTGATTTTATTTAATATCTGACAGCTGAAAATTGTTAATTTTTTAGCATTTGTGAATTAGATTTGTACTATGACCAATCAAACGACAATTTTTCTCTATAAACACAATGATAATTTAATGTAAAGCGATTATTATTTCTCTTTATTAGAAATAACTGAAGATCAGTGTTTTGTTTACGCTCTTTTTCTCCTGTTGGTTAGTACTATAAGCCCTTAAAGTTTGTATCTGAAGTTGTAGTACAATCTGTATTGGTATTATTTTTGTCGATTTTATTGAATACCTGATAGCTGAAATTGATAATTTTTACCTCTACCCTTGACAAGGATGGTATAGGAATCGTGCTAAAAATCGCATATCGAGATTTTGGTAAATGACCATGCTTTAAGGCCCTTAGAATCCAATTTTTAACATTTTCACGATAATTGTCTGTATGTGTGTATGGATCCTCCACTCTAACTCAAATACTATCATTCAGAAAATAATATGGAAAGAAGACATTAGATTTTAGTGTAAATTAGAAAACCGGAAATGGCACTTTACTTAAAGCTCACAAATGTTTTTCTTCGAAAAATACCTTTAAATGTTATTTTTTCGCAATTTATGTAAAATAAAATAAATAAATCATCATGGCATATTACCCATTGCTGGGTGTGCCAATCCGCTTTGTATGCAGATATCGGTAATGATGATGACATATTTGTACCGTGCGGGCGTTTACCAGGCGTCACCTCACGGGCACTTATTGCTGGCGTGGAGAGTGCAATTTATGTTATTATGAAAATTAAAGATTATTGAATTTTCTACAGGTTGCATTAATACTTTCTATATATTTTATGGATAAATATATAAAATAATACGAGTATATAATTTAAATCCCGGAGCCTACGCTTCAAACAAAACTCCTTGATGGTTACATAGTTCAGATCTGAAATGTACGTAACTGTCAGAAAACTGTCACTGTCAAAGAAATAATCATTTCAAATTAATAGTGGTAACGTTTTAAGAAGAAAATAGTAAATTGAACAATAGTTATATAGAAAAGAACTAAATATATTTTCCAACATGAGTAAATATGTAAGTACCTATGTATTTAAATTAATAAAAATTAAATGGCAAGAGGTATTGTGTTGGCCACATTAGATTTTTTACCTTTGTAAAATAAGTGTGCACTCCGACCAATCAAAGGATAATTTTTATTTTCTATGTAAATAGATAAACCGAAGTTATTGAAACGCACTACAGGTAACAAAAAAGATACCGCTGTATTTAATGATGATTCAGAAAACGAGTCTTATTGTAGAATGTAATGTAGGGAGGAATATGTATAGATGAAGGAGACTGCAAGTTTAACAATTTGCACCATTAAAAAAATAATAGTATATTATGTTATTAGGAGTAGAAAGCGGTCTTTTTGTGTTGAACCCAGCTATTGCGGCCGAGGCGCTAGCCAAGGCTTGGCAAGCTGGGTAAAACACAAAAAGGGCGTTCTACTCCGAATGACATATACTATTTTTTCTTCAAGTGTTTCAAAGAATTTTTTTGACATTTTTTTTGGAATTTTTTATCTGTAGTGTTTGCAATTTCAGCCAAAGCTGGCTTTGTACACTACAAAACAAAAATGATACAACTGTCAAAAAATAACAATTTTCAATATAATCTGTGTTGTTGTGACAACTGCCGCCGCCAGCGGTGAACTAACACACTAACATTTTTTTACTAGTACAACTAACATTTTTGTACTATGCTCTGTTCCATTTAAGCCATTCAGTAGATGGCACTGGCAACAACGCAAATCTGAAGTAGCCGAAATTACATTGGGTAAACTTGTCTTTTGCCTCTAATTTCAGCCAATCAGAGATGTCAAAACTATTCCCTATGCTCCGCAATACTGAATGGCTTAAATGGAACAAGATATAGTAAGACATTGAACATCTTCTATAATGTGTATATAGTAGCATAATACGAATATTATAATACGCTTGAAGAAAAAATATATTTGTGTTCATTAATGTGTTAAAAGTGGAGCGGCTAAACTTCGTTTAATTTTATAATCTAGATCTCTGTTCTCTGTATGATTTTCCGCTAGATATGGCTAAATATTCCTCATTTTTAAGTAGAATTTGCTGGAATTTTTTAATCCATGGCTGCGTGCTGTAGAAAATTATGGAACATTTACGGTGTAGTGTGCGGGCGCGATAGCAGCTGATCAGCCGCTCCTCATGAATTACTAATGGGAAAATATACCACGAAATTTACATGCCTGTGTGAAGCTTTGTTATTTTTCCCTTCTGTTAATTTATGCACGCATTTATAAATATGATTCTAGCGTGTTCATGAGCGAGATTATTACCAAATGAATGGAGACCAAGGGAGGTTATCTCTGCGTGTATGCTTTACTATTTACCCTGTTTGATGGATTGAAAAACTTAGTGGAATTAATCTCTTTATTTCATTTGAATAATTAATGCATATTTTCACCGATAATACCGCAATGTATTAGCATAATAACACGCTCCATTAGCTAAAAATCGACCTATTGAGTGTTGTTTTGTTTACAGGTGATTACGGGCAATATCAACACCTATCTGGAAGCCAAACATGAACTAGATCCACCAATATTGGCCACGAAAGTAAGATTCTATCCGTACAGTTACCACCGAAGAACTGTCTGTATGAGAGTGGAATTATATGGATGCCGTTGGACAGGTGAGAAATCTTATTATATTTTTATAATAATAAACACAAAAGAACAATTATATAGTACAATAGAGATTCCACCATTTTTACCTTCCGTCACCTTTAGGTAAGGAAGGTCTTGTCTTTGGTCAAAAAATTCGGTGGTGAATTTTTGATGAATAAGCACGTTTTACTATTTTTACGATGATGTCTGTATGTGTGTGTGCGTGTGTGTTTGTATGTATGTGTGTCCGTGTGTGTGTGTGTGTGTGTGTGTGTGTGTGTGTGTATGTAAAAAAAATTTCGTCTATGATAACTTCCATACTACAATTCTAAAAATTATAATTCTTTCGTATTTCTCTTCGTTACATCCATGTGAAGAGCTGATTAGATTTTGGTTAGAATTGGACAACCGGAAGTACCTTCATTTGAAGATTTTAACAGTTTTTCTTGAAAAACCTATGTTAAATATCATTTTTTCACGTTTAATGTTATTATAAATATTAAAGAATATTTTATTCTCTATACGATTTGACTACATTTTATACTTAAATATTAAATGGATATAGAGTTAAAAAATTATAAAGAAATTAAATTTCTTAAAGTAGCCATAGCTATGGAAACAGCTAGTATATTAAGAAAATTTTGATTGAAAGATATCAATGTCAAGTGAAATTGACATAGTGTGTTTGTCGTATAATTTTATTGGAAATATAAGATCTTTTACTATAAATTTTCTGTATGGAATTTGCATAAAATACATGCAACTGCCGGAAGGTAAAGTACAAGAAATATAATCTTTAGCAAGAAACTTTCTGTATGAAATTTGTACAAAATACATAGAACTGACGGAAGGTAATGTGCTGGCCACATCAGATTTTTTAAATATAATTTCATCTGAACGTATAAGTAAAACTAAGACTGTCGGTGAAAATCCGTCGAAAAATTCCTATTACAAGCGAGTTATAGTCCTCCGAAATTTAAAAATGTAGATGTGACGTCGCGAATATAAGTTTTTATACCAAACTATTTTCTTCGTGGACTTAAATGTTCTTGAAATATGTGCTATTTCTAAATTATATTTATAAAAAATAAATGAATATTATTATACTGTACAAGTCTACATGATTTATAATCGGAAATGTATTTAAATTATTAAGTTTAATGTGAAATAATTATTCAATTAAAATTGTTTGAGAATTGCAGTACTGGACTGATAGCCACGCCTCCGCTGTTTGAATTTCTCTACTTCCATTGGTAGTAGGCTCCTCCCCTACCTGGGTATTCGTTATATATTTATAGGCCGTCTTTGAGTCGCCAATCAAAGTAATATATATGGAATTCATATGAGTGACGAGCTGCTATATCAAAAATCCCCTTATTTCCGAAGTATTTCAATTATATCGTTTTATTTCTTTATTAATATTCATTATTAAGCATATACTTCCAATATTTTTCCTAATTTCGCTTAAATCAATTGCGCTGTAGTCCTCTATTATTCATAATTACATGATTATGAAGAAAAAATTGAGCGTGATGCTGCAAGTGCCTGACGTTATGGTTCTGCCGGTAACGGTCCCGGTTCATATCTGACCTAAGTCAAACTTAAAAATTATTTCCAATTTTTAAATCGCACTAAACAGTGGCTCCTGTGGTGAATTACAGGGTGGAGCTTAGAAACTTCCTTTTTTTAACGTGAATAAAATAAAAAGTATTGTTGATAGACAAAATTTATTTTGAATTTGACAAATACACTAAAAAACGCGTCACCTGTTTTTTTTTTGTTAATTATCTCGATAACTATAAGAGCTACGAAGTCGATTAATTAAACAAAAGTTGTCCTATATTATGATGCCATTTTAGCAATGCATTGTTTATTCAGAAGAAATACATAGATCTCTAGATACAGACAAATATGTAAATTTTACACATTTTTTTACAAAACTTCTAAGTATGATATAATTCTAGATTTTGATTTGCACTTCTTTAGGACAGTATTTTAAACTCTTTCGGATGGCGATACTAATTTTTTTAACATTATTGGATTTCACACCAGAGTCCGTGCTAAACGTAATGAGCTGTGACACAGAAAGCAAAACTCGTATCGCAATGCTACTGAATATACTAAAAATATTTTTGTGGTCAGCTGTCAGTTAGAACAACTAACTACTGACAGCTGACCACTAGAATGATTTTAGAATAGTCTGTATCATCGCGATACGAGATTGCTTTCTGCGTCACAGCCCAATCAGCCCATCAGGTTTAGCACGGACTCTGGCTTGAAATCCAATAATGATAAAAAATTAGTATCGCCATCCGAAAGAGTTTAAAGTACTATCCTAAAGAAGTGTAAATCAAAATCTAGAATTATTTCATACTTAGTTTTGTAAAAACAAAAAAAAAATGTAGAAAACATATATTTTTCTATATTTAGAGACCTACGCATTTCTTCTGAATAAACAATGTACTGCTAAAATGGCATCCTAAAGACAACTTTTGTATAATTAACCGGCTTAGTAGCTCTTGCAGTTATCAAGATAATTAACAAAAATAAAAAATAGGTGATCCGTTTTTTGTGCCGCTGAATGTACAGGATGTAAATCGAAAAGTGAAACATAGGTGTTTAACATGGGAAATCAGTTTTTCTTTGCGCAAACGTTACCTAATTATTTTATGTAAAAATACTTCAAATAAAAGTTATAGAGATTTGAATTCTGCATCTAAATCATGTAAAATGATTATTTTAGCTGCTTATAGAAATGTAAAAATTAATTATAAAGTTACAGTTTTCATGAGCGTTTACTCTAGGGCAGCAATGGATTTATGTCAAAGAATAAATAAATGCGTAGTTTTTATCTGTCAATTAGAACTAAAGCAGTTTAACTTTTTGTGTTTCGTGTTAATTGTAAACTAAATTTAGTTGAAATTGACAGTGAATAATTACGCATTTCTTTATTTTTTTGTCATAAAACCATGGCAGACTTGACGAAAAACTCATAAAAACTGTAACTTTATAATTAATTTTTACGTTTATATGAAGAGTTAAAATAATAATTTTACATGATTTAGATGCAGAATTTATCTCCATAACTTTTGTATGAAGTATTTTTGTATAAAATAATTAGGTAACGTTTGCGCAAAGAAAAACTGATTTCCCATGTTAAACGCCTATGTTCCACTTTTCGATTTACATCCTGTATATGTGTCATTTCTTCCATAATTAATAATACAATTTTTCACAAAATTTTTGTGATTTATGGTATAATGTGTATATTACTACCTTTCTAACAATTCAAAAAATAACTATAAAAATTTTATTTTACATAAAAATGCATTATAAAAAACAATTTGAGGTATATAATACCCCAGTGTATCAGTGGTGCTCAAATTTAAGGTATACAAATCATCTTGAAGGTGGTGGTCACCGTTATCTATGCACTGATGTAATCGATTCTGAAGCTCCTTTCTACAAGTTCCAACATTCGGGGTCCTTTTTTGAAGGCAAATAAAATAAAAAGTATTGCTGATGCTGATAGATAAAAATTATTTTTGGATAATGAAACATAATTTCAATTTTTACATCATACAGGTTTAACAAAACATCTTGAAGGAGGTGGCCACCATTCTCTATGCACTGATGCAACTGATTTCTGATGCACGTTCCAACATTTGGGCCATTTCCTGTCGAATAAGTTTCTTCAGCTGAAGCAGCATTGTAGGGCGGTGTTTGTAAACGTCTGTCTTGAGATATCCTCTTAAAAATTCACATGGCGCTAAAGTTGAGGGCTCATCTCGATTCGAGGCGACATTCGTTGTGTAAAACTTCGAAAATTAATGTACGTTTTCTTTCTAGATGGTGTGGTAAGCTACTCCATGCCTCAAGGTGATAAACGTGGCAATGGCTGGGAATTTTTCGACGCTTCTTATGACGGTCATTGGGATACAGAACTGCGGCGAGGTTTGGGCCAGTTAACCGACGGAAAAGTAGGCCCGGACAATTTTAAAACGGGCTATTACGAGAATGACAAAAGCCAAGGTTGGGTCGGTTGGAGGAGCGATGCACGGCAGGGCAAACCCATCGAAATCAAATTTGAGTTCGACAGGGTTAGGGAGTTCTCAGAAGTTCATATTTATTGTAACAATCAATTCACCAAAGATGTACAAGTGTTCTCAGAAGCGAAGATATATTTCAGTATAGGAGGAAAATATTTTATTGGCGATCCCTTCACTTATACTTATATAGAAGATAGAATATTTGAAAATAGCAGAAACGTTTCCATAAAACTGCATCATAGAATAGGCAAATACGTAAAGTTACAACTATTCTTTGCAGCAAAATGGATAATGATTAGCGAAGTTGTATTTGAATCTATTATTGCGCATGGTAACTTTACACTAGAATCACTACCTACAACATTAGCACCACCTATGCCAGAAATCCCTGTTCACAAAAGCAACAGAGAACATCAATCCAAACTTCCCATCTCTACTTCAAAATACAACGATCCGGTCTATATGGCCACAATAGTCGGAGGTCTTGCCGCACTGATATTAGTCCTAGGTGTCGGCATTTACCTCATTGTAAACAGATTCCGACAGAGGAAGTATTTTGCGAGTCCGCATTCTAGTAAATGCGGAGGTTTTGCCTCAACGCCAGATACTCTAGGACATGAGAAAGGTTCCACGATTGCAGCCTACGGAGTGACAGATATTGACGAATGCAAAAGGAGTTGTGGAGAATCATTCGGAACGAATAATAGGTCTACACTGCCCATGTCAGATAGGTATAGGGATACCAAGATGGATGATTACCAAGAGCCGTACCAAGCACTGAGGTATGCGCCATATTATAGCTACAGTTCTGTGGTTATGGAGATGCAAGATATGATGAATACAAAGTGTCTTCCTCAGTCAGGTAAGGAAATTTTTAAACTTTTCTAAATATCACAATAATGGAGTATTCTAATATTTTATTTTTTACCTTCCGTCACCTTTTGGTCGACCAGAAGTACCCTAATTTGAAGATTTTGACAGTTTTTGTTGAAAAAACGCTGTTAAATATCATTTTTTCATATTTAATGTTATTATAAATATTAAAGAATATTTTATTCTCTATACGATTTAATTACATTTTATACTTCATATTCAATAGATATAGAGTTAAAAAATTATAAAGAAATTAAATTTCATAAAACAGCCAGCTTTGCTATAAATATGGAAACATCTACTATATTAAGAAAATTCTGATTGACAGATGTCAGTGTCAAGTGCAATTGACATAGTATATTTGTGTTAAAATTTTACTGGAAATATAGAAAGTTTCTGTATGGAATTTGTACAAAATACATAAAACTGACACGAACAAGACGTCAATGATAGAAAAACGGCTTCCTGTTAACATATATATGTACAAAATTTGTTAAAAATGTCATCAGTCCCTCGTACGTCACAAACCACGTGATACCTTCTAGGCGCCAAAATAAACTCATCTTAGAAAAAATAAATTTTGATTTTTTTTTTCATTCGGTTACTGTTTAGTATAATCCACTATGTTATAACATTCTTTTTTCCTTAAATTTTACTATATTAGAATACCCCATTAATATTTCCAATGAACTTGCGACACGCTCATACACATTATCTACCTACAAACGAACAAAACCCAAACAAAGGCAAAGGTATGTACGGTTAATTCATGGATAGTAACTTCCGAGGAGTATAACGTATTTTGGTCATAGAATAAAATAAATATTATAATAATATATTCGTATTTTTTTAATATACATTATTTTTGAAAAATTTATGGTAAATTATAAACAAAAATGATTTAAAACCAGGATTTGAAAATTTCAGATACCTATACGTATTTCAAATTTAAAATCTATAAATAGCTAAACTCAATGTTCTATATAGAGTGATTTATAACATTTGGTTGTAGAGGCCATTCCGAGTGAAAAACATAAGTCCTATTCCTTTTAATTACCAAAATACAAAAGTCAAAGTTGTATAAGTAACAGTAAATTTTCAATTTCTGTTAATCAAGATTCTTTTGAAAAACAAAAAGTCACACAGACGCACAAGCTAATTTTAAAAAATTCAAGATCGTTTTACTCACGTTTCTGCTCGCACCCTAAATCGAATTAAAGAAACCGCAGCGGTGTGCCATCGGCATCGGCGCATACCTACTAAATATGTATAATTGTATACTGTTGATGCCCTTCCTATGTCTGCAGTAGAAAACAGCGAGCGCGAGGAAGGGAGACAGTTTACAAAACTTAGTTACTGATGCGCAGGCGTGTTTTACTGTTCCAACCGGGAACAACACAATTATAAACTCACGACCAGGGCATGCACATTGGTACCTGCCGCCGTGAGGAACAAAACAGAAATATTCACAACGAAAACGACAGTTGTGGGCAGCACAAGATGGTGGCTCGATGGCGTATTTTATATTAGACAACAAGTAGTAAACTACAAAAAAGTGACAATACCATAATTTCATAATAATTTACAGGAAGTGTTCGACATATGAAGCAATGTATGCTGTAAACGAATCAAACAATATTATGGACTCATGTGAATATACCATCGGCTAGTTACAAATATCGTTACCAGGCGGCTTCAGGTTAATTTTCGTTGCGAATAGTTTTTTTTTTTTATCTCCCTTAATCAGCAGTGTATATCAATAGGGATATGGCCATTGGTAATTTCAGTTATTAAATTTCCAGTCTGAGTATTCTAAAACGCATACAGGATTTAATAGTAACAATGTTTTCATAGATAGCGCTGTTAGCATGTCTTAGATCATATAGCTTACGAACTTGATGTACGGATTTGGGAACGCATAAGAGTGACAGAGATAGAAGTATACATAGCGCGAGCATTGTGCGTATCGGATGTGGCTTAAATACGGTAGTTTCAATTATTTACATTTATTCTATGTTGAAACGTCGAGTAAAGCAGATTGAAAAATCATTTGTGCGCGATTTGTGTAGTACGGAATAAAAATGAATCTTATATCGTTTTATTTCTTTTCCATATTTATTTACTACAATATGAAAAAAGCATATGTACGCTTATCCCATATATTGGCGTTTGCGCAGTTACCTCGCGCTATGAAAAGTTCTCTTTCTTTCTCCTACTTACAACAATGTATAAATCTATCTTTCTTAATATTAACAGTTCCCTCCCAATGCATTGTGTAGCTTAGGGTTTCTTCTTCCAAGCTATATGATCTAAGGTCTACATTGAGTCTACATCTTATTCTTCATGTAATCAGCGAGAACTTACGTGTGCGTCTAATCGACTGGCTAAATTTAAAATTTGCAGTAATTTTTCAAAAATTATTTCTCGCTTAGATAAACTTTAATTATAATTCAAACAAGTAGTAAGTATCTAGTTGTTTTATAGAAAGAAAATATATAATGCCCCATTCTTGTTCTCTTACATATGTAGGTATCAAGAAAACTCGTATTAATATTTGTTTTCTTTGTAGATGGTTGTTACGACTACGCAGTGCCAGAAATGGGTACTGTACCCCTGTTGAGTCCAGATCAGACTCTGCCTCTTCCAAGGCCTCATATAAATAGTGTAGGCAGCGATATTTCACGAACCACAGTTACAACAAAATCTAAGACTGATGGTAAAAAATCTCCCACGCAGCAAGACGTACTCAGCGCCTTGAAGAAACGTTTAGAAGAAACAACAGTACCTGAATTCCCCAGACATCGATTACGAATGCTTTCAAAACTTTCCGAAGGGGCGTTTGGAACGGTAAACCAAGATAAACAAAATAAAAATATAAAGAAGTAATTTAATATTTTTACAGGTATATATTGCTGAAGCTGATGGTATAGCAGAGTATTCATCTACAACGACTTTAGGAAAGAGATTAGTAGCTATTAAATTTTTAGTGGAGAACGCCTCCGAAAAGGAAAAGTAAGACACGATTTATCTTATTTATCGTTACTTAAATATATTTTTGTTTTTCAAAATCTTTATTTAAATTTGAGTTATGTTAAATATTATCTATCAGATTGAATTTAATTTGATAACCATTTAATCCATATTAACAAAAAAAAAAAACTCCAGATAATATTATACATCTGATAATGAAATGAAAATTCTGTAACTGATTAATTTGGGGACACCAAAGAATAGTAGATACTCGTACTCGTTATTGAACTAGAACTTCTCAAAACAAGTCCAATGTAATTTAAGAGGATAATATTGAAAAATAAAAGTAAATATACAGGATGTTTCATAATATATGCGCAGGACTTCAGGATGTGATAGCTCGTCCAAAAATATGAAAAAAAGTTTCTCATAATAAGCTATGTTTTGTGCGGAATTTTTTTTTAAGTCATAATTGGTGAAGATTTTGAAGGGGTAGTGGGTGTTTTTCTCCCCAACTTCTACGCCACTGGAAAAAGTACAGTTTTGAGCAGCCCATTTGAACCGCCAATGTTTTCTACACAAAAAAGGTACTCTTGGTCATAAGCTATAAAGTTGACCGTTTTCGAGAAAAATCAACTTTTATGTTGAAAAACATGGTCAATTGTTTGAAATATATTTTTTTTTACTAATTAAACAAAATTTATTCAAACGTTAGAACAAGTAACAAAACCAACATAAAAGTTGATTTTTCTCGAAAACGGTCAACTTTAGAACTTATGACGAAGAGTACCTTTTTACCTCTCGCTAAGACAGGTATTGCATTCATGCTAAAAATCGCATATCCAGATTTTAATGAATAAGAATCCGATTATAACATTTTTACGATGATGTCCGTATGTGTGTGTGTGTGTGTGTGTGTGTGTGTGTGTGTGTGTGTGTGTCTGTGTGTGTGGATGTGTGTGTGTGTGTGTGTGTGGATGTTGGATTCACTATATCTCAAATACTATAAGACTTAAGCCATTTTTAACTACGGATTCCTCAATCTAACAATAATGGGAAGAGTCGAGTCAGTTTTGGTAACAATTGGACAACCGGAAGTAGTAGTTACAAGAAAAAAATTATCTAAATATTATTTATCGAAAATTTATGTAAATACTTATATTAAAGAACGTTAAATTCTTTATTCGATAAATATAAATTAATTATTATATCTTCTATAGATTTAGAGATAAAGAAAGGCATATAAAATAATTTGATGTAAAAAATCTCAGATCAAACTACTACAAGGCAAGAAATTCAAATGAAATGTTTGTAATTGACACATAAATATCACTGTCAAAAATATTTGTATGCCTCTGTCAAAAATATTTGTACATTATTATGAAGATTATGAAAATAAAAAAAGTCAATAACGCAAAAGAATATACGTAAAAAAGAATATAAAAGGAATTTGCGAAAAAATGACGAATATAAAGAAAAAGAAAAGGAAAGTAGAAAAAGAAAATTTCAGGATATTGAATATAAAGAAAATGTATGTATTGTACATAATTTATATTAAAATAATTATTTTGTAGTGAGACATGAATATATGTATTTGTATTTAAAAATATTTTTCGTTTTTTGCGTACAACCAGGTAAAATATCTGGCGAAAGGTTATGTGTTGGCCACATCAGATTTTTTGTGTAGAAAACATTGGCGAAACTGTACTTTTTCCAGTGGCGTAGAAGTTGGAGAGAAAAACACCCACTACCCCTTCAAAATCTGCACCAATTATGACTTTAAAAAAAAATTCCGCACAAAACATAGCTTATTATGAGAAACTTTTTTTATACTTTTGGACGAGCTATCACATCCTGAAGTCCTGCGCATATATTATGAAACACCCTGTATATTAAACATTTTTTTTTACAAAATAGGCAGTGCACTTTTCTCGTTCACTTACTGATATTTTTCAATCTGGAAAATTTATTAGAATTTTTTAAAAAAATTATCTGCTATTTTTGGATATAAGATATCGCCTTGTTTGAACGTTTTCCCAATTTTTTTAAAACATAACATTAAATTTAAACATGTACGTGTCCCCATGTGCAAGTATATAAAAAAATTAAAATTGAATATTTTGCAAGCATAAAAAAGGTACTAAAATATAATGGTTCGGTCTGTAATGGTGTGTATTCCACGTATTGTTGGATTCGAAAGTACTTTTCACAACGGAAAGTAAAATTATTCGATAATAAATAATTCAGTATTAAATTGACGTAACTTTACAATTTGATATTTATACATTTTTACTATATTTCTCTGTATACTTCACGTTAATAACTGATTTCATTTAGTAAAATCATGTTCTGTAACTTAGTAAAAAATATTTTTTGTAGGAAAGACTTCTACCGTGATGTGCGGATCCTTGCAGCTCTGGAAGACCCTAACATCGCCCGAGTTCTTGGTATTTGCAGCGACGAAGAACCTCTGTGTGTAGTCATGGAATATTTGGACCACGGAGACTTATGTCAGTTTTTAAAAACACATGTGGCCGCGGAAGACAGTACTACTTTACCCTATGGAGTCAAATCGTTAAGCTTTAATTGTTTACTGTATATGGGAGCGCAAATTGCATCAGGGATGAGGTATCTTGAATCATTGAATTTCGTTCACCGAGACATAGCAACGAGGTACGAATTAATTTAAGTGTTTCTTGGTTTTTACGTTTTTACTTTACTTTTATACATTTCATTTCAAGGGGAATTTACAAAATATGTCTATTGATTGCATATCAATTTCAGCCTTAAGTATGTTGTAATTAAATTAAGATAATATATATTTATAAAATATTTTATTAAAAAAGTGAGAATAAAGTTATTATGACGTCACGGCCCGCATATTGCTAATTTCATAATGTTTGAGGCAGTGCGCATGCTCTGTTATTGATTTAATTTGCCGTGAATATACTTATTTGACATACTGTGTATGCGGTAGAGAAACAAGTGAAATTTATAGTTTTTATTTAGAATTTATTTATAACATCAATTTAGGAAACCAAATTAAATGAATACGAGTAGTTCTTCCTTGATTGCTACATTCACTCTATTTTCTTTTTCATTCATATTCATGTTCTGTCTCACAACGGACAAAACGACAAGAAATATATCGCCATTTGGGGCTATTATGTCACGAGCATTTTCTTAAAGCTTTATTATTTTTTTCTCGGGTATTAATTTGTGGGGAAAATAAAAAATAGGAGACCTAAGACAATGACTCTTAGTCATGAACACGCTAGGGGTCCCGGGTTCGAAGCCCGCTAAGGCATAGATGTTTGTATAACGTCCACCCACTCTGTAACTGGGATGTAATCCTGCTGAGGGGTTATAATGTTTTTTAATGTATACCTGTGCTGGGACGCTTAGCGATCGCATTACGTACAACTGACGTCATGTGATCGCCGGACGATACGGCAGGCAGTACAGAAATGTTAGAGTGACGCCATTTTTACGTCATGCGATCATCGTCAGGCAATACGGCAGAGACCCAGCACTGACCAGAGGAACATATTTTTGTTTATTAATAAATTATAATTAAAGTTTTATAATTATTTTGTGCCCATATATTTTTTCCCATTTCAGATCAGTATTATAATCTAAAACATACAGCTTATGTTTTTTAATATCCTTACATTCTTTTATTGTAAATAGGCATTATAAAATTAGTTAGACAATCGTTTATAATACAAAATAAACAATATAGTTTTTTATGATATCGGGATCATAACGTGTATAGCTGCCACGTGGTAAGTTAAGACTGACCTTGTATGCGCAGAACCTGACATTGGTAATTGGACAAGTCGAAATGTAATAGTAATTATAATACGATAGTGTTATAATGAGGAAAAGACTCCGTCAACATCGAAAATTGGTGTAAAGGGAAACGGGATTCATTTATAAGTCCGCGCCAGCTATAATACTTCAGGTACATATTAGAAGGGCATATAGTTCTGAATGTCCTGATTACGGAACAAAAAGAATTTTTTCAAAATTCTAAAATTAGTTTTTGAGGTTTTTGAAGGAAGCAGTTTTGGGACACTGGTTGAATAGGTAGTTTTAATATATTTTTTTTATTATTATTACATACACATCTCCCAAACTTGATTGGTGTGACAAAGCTTTACGTAATTGCATAAATTAATTTCATTGTTAAATTATTTTATGTAATAGTTATAACTAATTTCACTATTCCAAATATTATAGTATCCAGGGGTACAAAAAATGTTCTTCTTAAGTGAACTACCCTTAATTATAGGAATTTTGAAAAAATTCTTTTTGTTCCGTAATCAGGACATTAAGAACTATATGCCCTTCTAATATGTACCTGAAGTTATGGGACACCTGTATAGTCGAGTCAATGAAGCGGAAAAATCGTTAAAACTTCTAAACCCACTAAAACAGATTCGATCTTAATGATTTTTTCTTTTAAATATTTGTTATATTTAATTATTCAAAATCAGAAACATTTCAGCTGGGGCGCTCAATTATTTATACAGGATGTCCGGATTTTAAAAGCCACCATTGGGTTCTCGGGAACTATAAGAGATACGATTTCAGTTATATGTGCTTTTGTTTTGCCAAAAATTCTCATAGGTTACTAGATAATGGGGGAGTATTGAAGTACGTCGAAGTTTTTCATTTTGAAATTATTCCTAAACTATCAGTAATCGAGAAAAATGTGTCAAATAGAAAAATTAGATAATTTTATTGTCTATCCAGTGGCGTACGAAAATAATTTTCCTATCGTTAAATTTTCGAGATATCACAAAATTACATTTTTTTAAATGGAAGCCATGTTTGATTATTACTTTAAGAAAATACTTATTTTTTATTTCTTTCGATTAGATCTAAGATGGTCTCCCAAAGGCGCACCACATATCCCATACAACTGAAGTCGTATCTCTTATATTTCCCGAGATCCCAATAGTGTCCCTCGAAATCCGTACATCCTATATAATTAATTGAGCGCCCCAGCTTGAATGTTTCTGATTTTGAATAAATGAATATAACAAACATTTAAAAATAAATTCATTAAAATCGGATGTTTTTGAGGGTTTAGAATATTTAATGTTTTTTCCGCTTCATTGACTTGACTATATTAGACCAATATTAAGCATATTACGAAAGAAAAAAAAACTTTGTACCCAGATCTGAGTATTGGAGATTTCCAATATCGGAATGGTAAAGGAACTAATGTTAACGGGATAATTTGACATTTACTAATTTCAAATATTAGGAGCATAATAGATAACACTTGTCTTTATACAGACAAACAAACGTCACATGTATAAATTATACCGTCAACTATAGTTCCTCAAAATACCACCAGATGTCATATTGCTTATTTCCTATCGCCTATAGTTCTCGAGACTCCACTGGTGGCTTTCAAAATCCGGACATTCTGTACAAATAATTGAGCGCCCCAACTGAAATGTTTCTGATTTTGACTAATTGAATATAACAAACATTTTTTAAAAAAAAACATTAAAATCGGATCTGTTTTTGTGGGTTTAGAAGTAAAAACCTTTATTGACTCGGCTAATACCATAATGATTAGTACCGATCAGTATTACATACAAAATTTTATCAGCTGCACAAAGCATTAAAAACATTAAATAAATTATTTGGTGTTGAATGAAAACTAAAAAATAACAATTTAAAAAATCAGGTGTGCTGTATTTTTTTTGTAAACTGACTGCCAATAATCTAAAATTCGTACTTCGCACCGACCAAGTACTTCGATGGGTTGTTACCTATTTACTTGTAATTATTATCAACATTTAAAATTGTTATAAAAGGGGAAGGAGATTCATTCACAAGCCTAAGAAATTGTAATCGATGTTGTCAGAAGGGCTATTACGCGAAGTGTCAGTCTCAACTTATCGCGCGGGAGCTATTATCAAGAATAAGGGCTTTTTATTCTTCATAAATTCATAATATTTATGTTTAAAAAAAATATCTATTTTATTATTTTTTATACACGATGTTTTCAATGGTAAAAAAAATAATGTAGCATTCCATTCAACAATTATTTATTTTTGATATAGATTGATTATTTTCACATAATAATCAAACAAAAATACTTTTATTATCTCCATTTAATTTACCGTTCTTTTATTTCTTCATATGAAAAAGTAAGCCGTATAGTGACCAGGATTAAATGTTCCTCCCTTTATAATACTAATAATAATAAATAACAAAAATATTAATAAATATCACAATAAATTTATCCTATTATGTATTTGTCTTATCGTATTGTTATAATAAGAAATCTTGTTCTTTTCAGAAACTGTTTAATCGGTAAAGCATATCAAATAAAAATCTGCGACTTTGGAACAGACAACGAACTCTACGCGGCTGATTACTACAAAGTAGATGGTAACACGCCATTACCTATACGATGGATGGCTTGGGAATCAGTTTTCCAAGGAAAATATACTACAAAGAGTGATGTTTGGGCGTTTGCTGTCACGCTTTGGGAGATCCTAACTCTTTGTCGGCGACCTCCGTGGGAGGGAAGATCAGACCCTCAAGTTTTAGAGAATCTCTCACACATTCATAATGATGACGGGCAGTTTGTTTTTCTTCCGAGACCTGCACAAGCGCAAAAGGACATCTATGATCTTCTTTGTGAATGTTGGAAAAGAAGAGAATCCGAGAGGCCATCATTTAGGGAGATTCATTTATTCTTGCAAAGGAAAAACCTAGGCTACGCGCCCACGTAGTAAAGCGGGCAGAATGGAACCGTGGGAACAACACATGTTACTGTAGATGTATATAGCGAAACAGGGTGATATATCAGATTTGTAAGTAAAGTTTTATTGCTATATCGTTTAGGTTTTAAAGCGTTCACTTTAGAATCACATTTAATTTTTTATGCATCGCCTTTGATAGTGGCACAATAATAACAGACAATGTAATATGTTAAGGATAGTATATTAAAGTAATTATATATTTACATGTATTGCTAGTCAAATGAAATGAGAAGAGGAAATTCTTTCAGTTGACTAGTTCTTTTAAAGCGAACTTGTAAACTGAAAAGAATACAGTATAAAAGACCAAAAGGAACCGAACTCTTTTTTAAAATGAAAATATCTCACGATCAGTGTTAGAAACTTATTAAAAATGAAACATCCAAATTCTCCATTATTTTTATACATTTTACTAGTTTTCAAGTAAACGTAAACACACTGAACGCTGTATATTTATTTATTGAATGAAATTAACTTTTTATCTGAACAACTTATATAAATTTATTTGAAATACAGCTAAGAGCATAAGTTAAGGTATACGGTTTTTTTTAACAGGGCAACTTCATTTATCTAAGAACGTGAAAGAGCTACGAATTCGGTGTAATGGGACAAAAGACTCCATGTTAGAGAGCCATTTTAGTGATGTTTTTGTTTTTCCAAAAAAATGAATAGATCATTAGATAATGCCGAAAAACTGAATTTAGTGAAATTTTTCTTTTTCAAATAACTTCTATTATCGTAGATAAAATTTCCCGTCTAGTGGCGCAAATAGGTACTACGGAAAGCAATGGTACAAGCGCTATATTGAATAAGTGACAGCTAAGTGAGTAGTGTAGTAATTAATAATTAAATATTTAAACTTACCGTCTTCATATAAATAAGTTTTTAAATTCGGTTTGTATACAAAATCAACGAAACACAGTGAACAACGTGAACTGTCATATGTCAAACCCATCGTATGGTGGCCATCTTGTTTCGAAAATTAGCGCCTCGATCGTTAATTTCGATTGCGAATACTATCATTATCGAGAAAAATGTTACATTGGAGTGTCTATCCATTGGCGTACAAAAATATTTTTTTTATTGGTAATATTTCAGTTATAGCACAAATATTTTTTATTTAAATGGAATGCATATTTGTTTCGCATATGTTTTATTCCCACAATTTAAATTTTTCGCGTTATTTTCCTGATTTTTAATATTATTTCCCAAAAAAACTATATTATTTGTATTTATTTTATTGATATAATTTTTTTATAACGTTCTTGCTCGATATTTTCATTATAAAGTCATATTTACAAAATAGATTGTAACATGTCAATGGCGACCTTATGTAATAGGTATTTATGATATGTGTTAAAAGTGACATTTTATTTTGTGAGAACGAAGTTTGGAACACGCCCAACTTGCCTAGCCTCGGCTAGCGCCTCGGCCGCAATAGCTGGGTTCAACACAAAAAGACCGTTTTCTACTCCTAATAATATAATATACTATTTTATAAAAATTAATTTAATTGATATTCTGTGCAATTTTTTTAATATAAATATAATATAAAATTAACTATTTGAATAAACAGAATATTTCTAAATATAAATTTGACTAGTATTTCTAAAATAGCAATAAATTTAATGTAACATAACTTCAAAATTTACCAATAGAAAAAAAATCTGTACGCCACTGGATAGGCACTATAATTAGAGTGACCAGACGTCCTAGTTTACGAGGACATGTACTCTTTTTGAAGGCGTCCTCGGACGTCCTCCCGGGTTTATACAAAGTGACCTAGTTTTTTAAAGAAATCGCATAATTAAAATTATGAATTTAAAAAAATATATCAAAAATTCTTAGATAAAATTGTTATTCATTGAAATAAATATATTTCTTTTATTGTAAACATGATTTTTATATTTCTATCTTCAATTTACAGAATTAATGTATTATTTAGTGCCAGTTTTTGAAGAATTTTTTTTATTACCCGTATTTTTTTATAAAATACTTTGTGGATATGTCCTCTAATTGTTCTCTTTTTAAAAATTGTAATTGACCCAGTTTTCTTTCGATATGTCCTAGGTTAGAAAAGAATAATATGGTCTCCCTAACTATAATATTGTAACATTTTTATTTGAAAAAGAAAGAATTAACCAAGATCAGTTTTTCATTATTATTTATTTCATTATCACTAAAATGGCCCTTTAATATGGCAACTTTTGTCCCGTAACACCGATGTCTTAGCTCTCACAGTTTCCGATTCCTATAGTGGCCCCGATAAAAAAACAGCCTGTATATCATTCGAAAGAGAATTGATTGCTTTCGAGGTATTGAATTTTCGAGTATAGTCCGGTTTTTTATGGTCCTTTCTGTTTATAAATACTTTACCTACCTACTTCATGTGTGTTCACGTAGAATGCGCAGTAGCGGCGTCTACAATCAGTTTCCATTTCCTGCACCCTGCTGCCCATTCTATACTCAGCGTAACTAAAATGTAATTTACCCTTGGACGTGTAGGTTACTGATAATCAGATCTTAAAAAGAATATATTCTATTACGAATTGCGATATTTATGAGAGACGGGCTAAACTCACGTATGGATGAATTGACACAAGTGCCAACTACCTTTCAATCTACATATTTCAAATCAGTTTCGAAACATTCCACTTACCTACGATGCGATACGATATGATACAATACGAACGCACTGGCACACTTTGTAAATTATATCCACACTGCGTAACTGCAATAATGTCATTGTGATTATAGATATACCTTTGCTAGAGACACGATTCTTAATGAATGTCAACAATTCAAATATTATTGACATAACTGACAACAATAAGTAACGTAGACTAAGGCTTTAAATAAGAAATCTATCAAATTCAAATTTATATAGTTTATTTTAACAAGAAACCTATTTAAATTTATTTAAATAAAACTATCTAACTTATTTATTTACAATGTTCACAAAGATTTTGCACAAAGTACAAGACTAAGGATCATTTCGTTTCACATCATTGCATTGTTCATGTTATGAAACTTTATTTACTGTAATATTACATATCATAATTAACAATGATTTGAAATTGAAGTTATAATATACTGATTCTATTGTATAATTTTCTTGTTACTGTCATAAATGTATCTTTTAAACTGTAATTTCACTTGTATAGGTTGATACCCTTCTTTCTTCTTTGTACTCAACTGCTCTGCAGTTTCTGCATTTAAACCATTCTGAATATACACTTTTATTTTCCCACTCTGTCCGAACTGACTTTCTATTCTACCTTCTTCTCCTGAGCTTAAACTTACTTTCAACCCAAGAAATTGTTGAACATTTGTTTCTTTCTTGAACATATTTTTAACTATTACTTCATTTTGATTTACTATTCGTTCTATAGTCCCTTCTTTATTTTTAGTTTTGAATATTTTTATTTCAGAAAGAAAAGAAGATTTATAGTTTTTATCTTTGGTTGTTTCTAAAACCGTTCCCCAAAACGCTATTCGACAAACACTTCCATTTATATCTAAATCTAGTTTTGATCCAATTGCCAAACTGTTTGGCAAAGTTAGAACAGGCTTTTCAAGTTCAAGAAGTATAAAATTACAAACGTCTTTATTTACGATAAATTCATCACAAAATTCATATTCTAAATTGAAATCAAAATTATCGTTACAGGAAACTTTTTCATTCGAAAAACAAGTTATTGTAGCCATCACGGTTTCGTATCCTATTGTTACATGGAATCTTGATTTC
This sequence comes from Harpalus rubripes, assembly GCA_963082715.1. Classification (NCBI taxonomy): domain Eukaryota; kingdom Metazoa; phylum Arthropoda; class Insecta; order Coleoptera; family Carabidae; genus Harpalus; species Harpalus rubripes. Next base: position 54,677,194 of record OY720452.1, read on the forward strand.
GTTTTAATAGGAAATTTGAAATAACTAATTCTTTCGGCCTTAATAATTATGGCGTTGGACATAACAGCTAGATCATGAGCGCAGACAATACCTCGTTCGAATAATTTCGGGTCAAATTGTGTAACACATATTCCTATTCGATCACCTTGTTTCGCTTCTTGGACTGGCTTGCGGAACATTTGCATCGACTTCACCTTCTTCGATAAATTTAATAAAGGTATTTGAATACTCTAAAACAAAAATTGCCATTTAATCGGCTATGTAATAACAATAGAGTTAACGGGTTGCACATTTGGACTTTTGTTTTTGAGCTACAGGATAAAAACTGTTTCTCGCTATTTTGAAAATATCTCATATTTCGCTTATTATGAGAGATAAAGATAATTATTTTTATACAATTTTTTATGTAAAATAACTTTAATTAGATTTTTCAGATCATCATTCTCGCGGTGAGTATTAAATTCGCCTCAAAATTGACCCTGGAATGTGCAAACAGTCTTGCTATTGTTAATATCACCCCAGACACACGTACACAACATCGAAAATGACAGCCTGTACACAGTTGTGCAGATTCGGCCGGTTCGGGAGAAGCGGTTGTTAGCATTGGTAACGACCGGATTTGAACCGGATGTTAAAGGTATTAAATTTTTTAAAATTTTATTTGTTCAGACGCGTAGGACTATGAATATCTCATTTTGCCTAAGAAAAGCTATATATCAAGCGATATGAATTTTTAAAAATTTCATCGAAATTAAAATTTTCCATCATGGCGCGCTTATGACGATCATCTGCTTGTTGACATCTGCACCGAACTTCAGCCAATAAACCCACGTGTTCATAGACAGCCATTTGCCTGTTTCACGCCTGTTTAAAACTTGTGAACAAGAAAACGTAGATAAACAAACAAATATCAAATAAACTCGTAATAATTGTAGTAAAAAAAAATGAATAAAATATCAAATACAAAATACACGTGTGTATTTGCTATTGGGCCATCTATGTTTCTAAACGCATATATTAACCTGAAATGAGCAACAACATATCGAATCTACGTCACAATTTTCAAGGACGTTTCTAGATTTGTAATAAATTTTCTAACATCAAATTATGAATGAAAACTTTATACTATTCATGTTTTATTCTATTTTCTAATATACGAAGATGTAAACTGAAAAAAAAATCCGTATCACCGGAATACCCCATTGTATGTACAGTATATAATTTAGTCATTTGGGGCAAAACTCAAATAATGTGTAGAAATATGTAACATAAATAATTTCTTATTACATTATACTTACATCATTAATTTGTACGCTTCCTTGTAATACTGTGCCGGTCATAACTGTTCCTTGCCCGCGTATTCCAAAACAGTGATCTACTGCAAATAAAAAAGGGGCATCGCCTTCTCTTTGTGGTACAAATGAAAATTCAGACATTTTATTAACTAAATCTTCAATTCCTAATGGTTCAGAGTTATCCGGATTTGCAGAAATCGCAACAAAAGGTGAGTCCTTGAATACTGTTGTGGATAGTGCTGCTTTTAACTTTTTCGTCATTTTCTCTACGGATTGTTTCTGTTTATCAGCCGCTAATAAATCTATTTTATTAAGTACTATAATCATTTTCTTACAAGTTAGTTCTCCTATTACTAAACATTCTGCAGTTTGTGTTTGGATGCCCTTTGTAACATCAACCACCAGCAACATCATGTCTATGATTTGTGCCCCTCCAATTATTGTTTTTATTAAACTAGCGTGTCCTGGGCAATCAACGAGAGTGAATTGAATGTGGTCATCTTCTAAATCGTTTTTAAGATGTGGAGGAACAGAAATTGTAAAAGAACTGAAACCCAGATCTAAGGTTATGCCTCGTTGTTGAGATTGAGGGTTTTTATCAAATGCTGCTGTACTTGCTATTTGACTTAATACTTTTGCTAGAGACGTTTTGCCACAGTCTACATGCCCTAATATTCCAACATTAAGATTTAACATATTTACTGAGTATTTAAAGAAAATGAGTGCACGCTTTTTGACAACGAACTGCAGCTGATTTTTCCCCACTACTGTATTTAAATTTATCGCGCCGGTTTAAATTGCAAAACGTGTTTAACCTCGTATCAATTTATTATACAAACAAGTGATATGAATAGTTTATTTGTAAGAATTTAATCATGAGCTTGGGTAAAAAAGTTCAATTTTCCGACCAGACATATACAATGGTAAGAATAAATATACATTTAATACTGCACAAATTTATTGTATAAATTCTTTAACATATTTAGCTATAGTAACTACTTCAGCCATTGCCCCTAACCCCGTATCCCCACACATTAAAGTTTTGGCAATACACGGTACTTGATGATATCCCCATTTTAACAAAGTATTAATTTGAGTTGATGTAACAGCATGTTCCCACATTTTTGTATTCATTGCTGGACAGAACAGTAAAGGTTTTACTGGTTCCCAAGCCCTTGCGACGCAAGTTAACAAATTGTCGCATAAACCCTAGAAAGACAACAATAATAAATTGTATAAAATATATTGCCGTATGAAGAATAGTTCTTACATTTGATAGCTTCCCTAATGTATTTGCATCTAAAGGAGCTATAACAAATATGTCAGCCCATTTTGCCAAGTCTATATGAAGTACAGGATCTCCTCTGTTATTCCACATAGACCATTCATCTTCATCTCGATATACAGTTACATGTTTTGGAATATCAGACAATGAAAAGAAATGTGTAGCATGTTCTGTAACTACTACCCTGATCTGTACAAAAACTATGTAATATATGTATTTTCATACTTCTTAATTGCCTTACCTGTATATTCTTATTTAACTCTAAACTTTCTAATTCTTTTATTAAAAGAGGCAGCTTTAAAGCTGCTACGCTTCCCGTGCAGCCGATTAAAATATTTGGCATTGTAGTTTAATTATCAGTTTCCGGAAAACCAAGTTTGCTCCAATCTTCTTTAGCCATCAAATTATTCTCCATACGACAATTTAAATAATCTTTGGCTTCACTTCTGCATAAACTATTATTGTTATTATTTTTGGACAAACACAGCATAAACTTCAACATTAATTTCTTGCACATCCCTTCATGATCTAAAGGAAAACTACCCTTATCTGGCGGTGTAGGTGTAAAAGTTTTTTGACCAAATGTCATAGACGACATTGGAACGTATTTTTCATCACCCAAATGTTTTTAATTATCAATTTTTGATCTTATGACCATGTTTATGACATTTATTACACTTGTGAAATAGTAAGGTTAGATCAATTCCGTAAAAGTAGAACAGGGATTTCAAATTCCACTAGGAAATTTACACTAAACTTGACATTTGTCATTTGACCAGTTGGGTTGATGCACCACATCTTTGTTATTGAGTTATTTTCCAAATGTTAAGATAACATTATTTATTTAATTCATAAACTCTGTATTGATCTAAATAAGTTACAAATAAAATGGTAAATATATTCATTATCTGATTTATTGTTTTTTATCTACATTTTGCGAGTAGTCTTTTCAAGATGATGAAGAAAATGGGCCGTATGACGATCATGCGGGCTCATTTCCTAAAGATTTTGGGTATGGAGCCTTTGATGGAGACCATGAAATGAATTTATCAACTTCTGGGGAACAGAAGCCACGCATTTTATTGATGGGCTTAAGAAGGTACCACCTAATAACTTTTATCTTTTATTGGATTAAATTACTTTGTTTTGGTTAATGTGATAATAATTTAATATTAGGCATAGATACAAGTCCGTGAATCATATGATAAAATTATTACTTCTTTAGATCAGGCAAGTCTTCAATTCAAAAGGTAGTTTTCCATAAAATGTCACCAAATGAAACCCTATTTCTCGAAAGTACAAATAAAATCGTGAAGGATGATATAGCTAACTCTAGTTTTGTACAATTTCAAATTTGGGATTTTCCTGGTCAGATAGACTTTTTCGACTCTACTTTTGATTCTGATATGATTTTCGGAGGCTGTGGTGCACTTGTATTTGTGATAGATGCTCAGGTATACGATTAATATATTGCGCATTTTATAGAAAAATAATCAATATTTATTCAAGGATGATTATATGGAAGCTTTAAATAAACTGAACTTGACTGTAACGAAAGCTTACAAAGTAAACCCAACTATAAGATTTGAAGTTTTCATACATAAAGTTGATGGACTTGGTGATGATTTTAAAATGGAATCTCAACGCGATATTCACCAAAGAGCCACGGATGATCTAATAGACAGCGGTTAGTAAAGATTATTATCTTGCTTCATACATTTTATATTGATTTCTATTTAGGATACGACCAAATACATCTTAGTTTTCATTTAACATCTATTTACGACCACTCAATATTTGAAGCTTTCTCTAAAGTTGTACAAAAATTAATCCCACAACTTCCTGCGTTAGAAAATTTACTAAACATTTTAAACACGGTAAATATAAATAAAATATTTAATATTCCATTTTAAAATTAAATATTTTAGAATTCAGCAATTGAAAAGGCATTTTTATTCGATGTAGTTTCTAAAATTTATATTGCAACTGACTCTACGCCGGTTGATATGCAAAGTTACGAATTATGTTGCGATATGATAGATGTAGTTATCGACGTTTCATGCATATATGGGTAATTTTTTTTAATGTATTGATTAAATTAGTAATGTTTTTATGAATACGGGATGTATATGGAAGACGCGGCACCTTTACGGCTGTTATAAAAAGCACTTTTTCTAATAAGAAACAAACCATTCCAGTGATTTAAACCGGAAAAAGAGGTTTAAACTAGAAATAAATGGTTTAACTGATTTAAAAGTAACTGAATTATGTTTGTTAATAAAGACGTTAAAATGTCTCGATTATTAATCGCCCATGAACACACGAATTATTTACAATATTTTCCGTTGATCATATCTTATTAGACCAGCTGTCTTCTTTTTTTGTCATATGGGAAATACAATTTTCATTTCACGATTCATTTTGAACCAAAGTGTAAATATATATGATGTTTAGAATTAAACATTTTATGATGTGACGGATGTGGATTTGATTTTATTGGCCAGAAATATGAAAGCTGAGAATCCCGCCTATAATTCCACAACGCCCGCCCACAGACTATCCATTTTCCATTCCCATGGGGGAGAAAAATGGCGAATCTCCCATAAAAAATATTGTTACAATGTCACTGGTTTGCCACACGTGACGTCACAAACTCCTACAATTAAAAAATAATCATTTTGCTTAATATAAGGAATTTTCATGTCGGGTTTTCATTCATGGTCATATTTTTGTACAAAGTTTCATAAAAAACAATTTGCTTTATTTAATTGATTTGATCTTAATAATGATATAGAAAGTATAAAAATATTGATATAATTATGGGACAATAACGTACAGAAGCGTGTTTGGTTGCCTATCACGTATGAGCAAGTGCGATTTGCTTGTGTAGGTGTACACCATAGAAAAACTAACAAAATATTATTTGTTTGTCTATGGCAGCGTTTCTTAATCTTAACCTTTTCAAGGCGCGACCCAAATTTATCTATTATATTGGTTTCGCGACCCACTATATAGAAAATTAAAAAAAAAAACATGTCTTATAAACAAATAAAACTAAATTTGTTACAATTTGGAATGTACATAATTTTGATATAATTTTAATCTTGTCTGATAGTCAAATGTTCGAAACATAAATATTACCTTCCTATATTTGCCCAATTTGCATAAGTTTTTAAAGTTCTTCGAATCACGGCCGTTCCTAAAATTTAGTTTTAGTAATTAGAAGATTCGTGTGTCTTTTTTTAACCAAAATGAACTCAGTCTCGGTAGGGTTGCAGTAACAATTCTACATTGTATTGCTTACATTAGTAACATCTTAGTGAAATTTTATATACATTTTAGAAAAATATGATTGCCATTTTGTAATCAAAATTATAAAATTCTGTAAAGTTTACGCGACCCATAGATTAAGAAACGCTGGTCTATGGTGTACGTACGAGCAGGTTTCCACGCTGCACTTTGCGCGCGTTTTTACACAGGTTCATAGCAACAGTGTATTTGCGCAGACAGAGATAAAATACTAGAAATAGAAATACGTATCGCTCCATCGCACTCTCCGGCGTACAGGAAATTTTGTGCACGTATCGCCTTAAAATTACATTTGGTATTGTATAGACAAGTTTAGACACAAAATTTAATTATTTATTTCAGGTGATTACTCGTATTTGGCATATAATTTAACTTATATTTGTTACTTGCGGATTTACCTAAAAATCCATTTCCTAGAAGGGACATAGCATTTTCGAAAATACATCAAAAATCTAATGGATTACCGGCTGCTCCAAACAAAATAAATTGTATTGGTTGAAAATGTTTTCTATTTATTACAAGCAACAAAGATAAGCTAACATTCCACCTACACAATATTTTTTTTTAATTCTGCACACCTAACCCATAAACGCACCACACATCACTGCTAACTATGGGAAACAACAACAAAATTACGTTGAACAAGTACTAAATAATAGTATATTGTGTTATTAAGAGTAAAAGTGATACCACAGTATACACAACATATACAGTAGCGAAACTCTGTGTCGGCACCTTTGAACTTTTGATACCAAACTGAGTGACCTAGAATGAAGCCGCCTAGTTTCTGTTGCGCGTAGTGGCGCCAATTCAAATGGTACCGCAAAGTATAATATTGTATTATACTACAACAATACAAATAAAAAGTATTTTACATGGTTTTAGTATCATAACAGTAGACAACATGATGTCTTTTTACTAGTTATACACAAATTTTTATCTGCGATTTTATTATCGTTCAATCCCGCCTTCTGTCTGAATCATTGAAAACAATACCACAGGCGGCGATATCAACAGGCACACACGGATGCATATTTCTTAAGCCTTATTTTATGTACAAAATATACTGAAATTTAGCTAAATTGTTATAAATTTAAAATATATGACCGTTCAATATATTTTATGTACATATAAATAATTGTATTGAATATTCTAATTGTGATAAAAGTTAAACTCTAGACTCATGTTCCTAATTGAAGGGACGCCATGTTCTCGTTGCGCTGATTGACGCATCCGCGCTGTGACAGAATCATGAGTTTCGCTACTGTATAATACTTTTTATACTGTGGTGATACTTTGTATGGCGAGCACGGAAATTTGCACGACGAGCGAAGCGAGTTGGACAATTGCATGCGTGGCACACAAAGACACTTTTATTCCGAATGACAAATTAATTTTTTTTTCAAGCGCACTACTTTTCTTTTTATTCGTTAATTCTATGTAGTTTCTATGGATATTTATTAATTTCAGGAGCGTAGAAATGAAACTTCTAACTTGTGAATCAAGTCACTAAAAATTCCATTTCTACGACGTTTGAAAAAAAATGTATTTTATTTTGTTGTTTCACATCTTTACCTTTTCTTAGAATATTTGAATAAAAATTATTTCTGATATTTCTTAAAATGTCCGTTTTTATTTTATTAAAATTATTCTGTCCCCATTAAAAAAATAAAAGTTGGTAGTCGTTTCGTGTAAACCTGGCTTTTAAAAAAATATCTATCACTGACAACAAAAAGTGTATTAAAAATATTAAAACTTTTATACGAAGCAATTTTTTTCTATTATAATTGAACAATTAAGGGGGAGGGCGTATTTGCATATACATCCTGTTTAGTGTAAATGATGAAAATTAAATTAATAATTATTATAGTGTTCGGGAAGATAACGATGCGGCAGCTTTCGATGAACAGAGTTCAAGTTTAATTAAACTTAACAATGGAACTGTTTTATATTTACGAGAAGTTAATAAATTTTTAGCCCTTGTTTGTATTTTGAGGGAGCACAATTTTGATCATAAAGGTGGTAGTATATGTGTTTTAACATAGTTTCAAAAACTAAAAGAAATCTTATAGGCGTGATTGACTACAACTTTCTTTGCTTCCGGGAAGCGATACAGCAAGTGTTTGAGCTACGCAATAAGTGTCACATAAGTCCAATATCTGAGGGACGATCTGATGCACCTCTAGTAAACGGTAAAAATTCATCATTGATGGACAATTCACCAAGTCCTATAGCTACTCCTCAGTAACGGAAATCAGGGCTTGCCGTAAGGTAAAACGCTTCAAATAGAACATAAATGCTCTTGTATAGATTTTTTAAACTTATTAATTTGTAAATATGCACTACATGAACAAAAATTTGGAATATACAATGTGTTCGTTTATTTACTTATTTGGGTTCATTCTTGTAAAATATCATAAATTTTATACTATAAGTTTATTGTATATTTTAATACTATCCTAAATATACATTATAAATATAAAACTGTTTTATATATTTTTAACAAATAGGTAAGAAAAAATAAAAATAATGCTTAAGTTTATGTTAGAATCCAAAATTATTTCTTTGGCCTCCTGAGAACATCTCCAAACACATCCTCGTGAATTAGTTTTCGCCGACAATCTTGTGTGTACCTCTGCACCATCCATTGACCGACTACTAACTCTTGTTGGCTGCAGTAGCTGCATTGCCCTAAAAGCTGCGTTTCATTCTCTAGGATTTGAGTTTTAATGGAATTCATACGCGAAATCTAATCTTCATTCGAAAAGTCATTAATTCATAAAGCCAGAATATAAATAATTGTACAAACTGCAACTTCTTTAATATTCTTTTTAGTGTATCCGTAGAATTTTTTGAATTAACTATTATTAATTTTATAGATATGAAATTTTATATACAAAGTTATACCTTGTTCCATTTAACAGAGTATTGCATTTTCATTTTAACTTTTGGTAAATATCGCCTTTAATTTTAATCGTCATATAAAATAATATAAGTAATCAATTCATTTTAATAATACAAAATCTAAAGTTAATTAATTAAGGATCGCTATTTGATAGAGTAAAAATGCCTCAAGTACAAATCAGCATTTTGTATTGTTACATACGGAAATTGCGGAAATAAAAATGTGTAAAATTTATATTTTCGTGTTTGTTGAATAGTGCATTTTTGTTTTCGAGAATCACAGACTTCATGTCTCATAAATTTTTGGTATAAATAGGCAGTGTTTTTTTTGTAAAATAGAAGGTGCAGGACCGGACATTTTCTTATTTCCCCAATTTAAGAAAAATATTAAAATAAATAAAATAGTAAATAATTTTCAAAAAAGATTGATAAAACCGGAAATATCGAAAATAGGACCCGGACCGCCGTTCCGGTGCGTTACATTACAAAAAAACCTGTAAAATGAAATTGTAACAATAAACACAATAAATATTCAAAAATTTTGAATGACCGGGAACTTTTACCGGGCAGTGTAACTCTCGAGATCCCTATGTTGGCCGATTAATATAGCAACTTTTGCTTAATTTATAACCTATCTTGTATCATCTCTTTAATATAGTAGTTGTCTAGATATCAAGGCTGGACATTTAGGATATTATGTATTATTCAGTCTTGTTGGTGTACAAATGTCTACTACGCTGCATTAAATACAGTTAATATCATACAATCTACAAGTGTTAAAATATTGTTCAAGAATTCACTAATTTGTTCAGGTAAGTGGTGTAAGTGTAATACAATAATAACATCACAATAGTGGCGGCACTACTATCCATTTCAGAATAATAGTCAGTTGAGTTTGAAACTCAATAAATTGCTTAAAAAAAATCAAAAATTATGAAGCACTTTTTGAAGAAATGCTCAACTTCATTGATGTCTAATGTCAATATCTATGAATGGAAAATTTTTAAATTTTAATATGTTGGAACAATTTTTTTCGATTTATTTATATTTTTATACAATTAAAAAAGTAAAAGTGTTATTTCAGCTTCTATCAATAATTAAGAATTGAAATTTGGAATGTTGATTCAAAATGCAGTTTTTATATAAAAAATCTGATGTGGCCAGCACATTACCTTCCGTCAGTTCTATGTATTTTGTACAAATTTCATACAGAAAGTCCCTTGCTAAAGATTATATTTCTTGTACTTTACCTTCCGGCAGTTGCATGTATTTTATGCAAATTCCATACAGAAAATTTATAGCAAAGATCTTATATTTACAGTAAAATTATAAGGCAAACACACTGTCAATTTCACTTGACACTGACATCTTTCAATCAAAATTTTCTTAATATAGTAGCTGTTTCCATAGCTATGGCTACTTTATGAAATTTAATTTCTTTATAATTTTTTAACTCTATATTCATTTAATATTAAGTATAAAATGTAGTCAAATAGTATAGAGAATAAAATATTCTTTAATATTTATAATAAAATTAAATGTGAAAAAATGATATTTAACATAGTTTTTTCAAGAAAAACTGTTAAAATCTTCAAATGAAGGTACTTCCGGTTGTCCAATTCTAACCAAAATCTAATCAGCTCTTCATATGGATGCAACGAAGAGGAATACGAAAGAATTATAATTTTTGGAATTGTAGTATTAGAGTTATCGTAGACGAAAATTTTGTTACACACACACACACACATCCACACACACACACACACACACACACACATACAGACATCATCGTAAAAATAGTAAAATCGTATTCTAGGGACCCTAAAACGTGCTTATTCATCAAAAACTCACCACCGAATTTTTTGACCAAAGACAATACCTTCCTTACCTAAAGGTGACGGAAGGTAAAAAATAATAAACTAAAATAAAAGCGCACCATGCGTTCAGGCGCGTAATCAGTAAAAAAATATTAAAATTAAACAACTTATTTAATTGTTATAAACAAAATATAAATTAATCGAAAAAAAATAACGTTCAAAACAAAGCCTGTGATTACATTTTAAAATTTTACCATCATACATATTGACAGACATCAATGAAGTTGAGCATTTCTTCAAACGCACTAAAAAGATATATAGGTGTCCAAATTTCAAAGGCCACCATTGGGATCTCAGAAACTATATTAGATACGACTTCGGTTAAATGGGACATGTGGTGCGCCTTTGGGGGGCATTTTAGATGTGCGTAGATGTGCCTCTGTTTTGAGAAAAATTCTCATAGGTTAATACAAAAAGGCGGAAAACTGGACTTGGTCGAAAATAATTTTTCTATAGGTAAATTTCCGAGATATAACACAAACTTACATTTTTTCAAAGGCGCATGTCCCATTTAACCCGAAGTCGTATCTCTTATAGTTTCCGAGATCCCAACGGTGGCCTTCGAAATCCGGACACGCTGTTTTTTGTCATTATTTTTATATTAATTAATTTAATGAAAATAAGTATTACGTATAAATGTATAGTCTATAATTGAAAGAGTGTTTCATAATTTTTGAATTTTTTTAAGCAAGTTATTGAATTTCAAACTCAATTGACTAATTCTGAAATGAATAGTAGATGGCTCTGATCCGATAAATGTGATACCATGAATTACCGCACTGGGTGACGGTGACAACAAACTAACGTCACTGTGGTAAGCCAGGTTGTGAAACAATTTGATCATAGCATAGTAAGAATAAGAAAAAATCAGATGTGACCAACACAACAATATCTCCCACCATTTAATTTTTATTAATAGTAATACATACATTTTTGCTGGAAACTGTATATTCCTTTTCATACAACTATTGTTCTATTTACTATTTTCTTTTTAGACCGTTACAATTATTATTTTGAAATAATTAATTCTTTGACAGTGCCATTTATCTGTCAGTTACAGACATTTGAGACTGAACTGTGTAACCAAGGAGTTGTGTTTGTTTAAAGCGTAGGATCCGGGATTTAAATTAAAGAAAAAGTATTAATGCCAACCTGGAGAAAATTTAATAATCTTCAATTTTTATATTAACATCTCTAAAAAATAACATTTAAAAGTATTTTTAGAATAAGGTAGAACTACAAGGTTTCAAAATTTTCTGAATGATAGTATTTGAGTTAAACGTGGTCATTTAGCAAAATCTCGATATGTGATTTTTAGCACGATCCCTATACCTTCCTTACCAAGGGTAACGGGAGGTAAAAATTAATTGACAAGGAATAACTTTGTTACAGTAAACACTTATCTCAACTGTTTTTACAGCTTACACTGATATCTTGGCTTACCAGATTAATTATTCATAATTTTCTCATAAGTTTTTGTAATGGACCTTTTCAATTTAACGGCTATCTCTTACTATCGCTGCAAATAGTAAAGGCGATTTCGGGCGACATACCCGTTCACTTCTTGGGATTACTTACGGTTAGTTACGGTATGATATGGTTAATGGTTGCGCCAAAAATCGTTGGTTCACTTGTTGACACCGTGTTTGGTGGTTATGTATATTCTGCGACATTTAAAACTGTCAAAAATAGTGTCTGGCAATAAAATGCATTAACGGAGAATGATAGTTTTTTCCATATTTGTCCAAAAAAGAGTCAACGAAAATAATGTCACCCTGTTTCACATAAGACCACGACTCCGACTGTTTTGACTTTTGACATTTCAAAAAAAGACATGTTAAAAAGAGATAGAAATAGTGAACAGAGAGCTGACCCGACTCGCAAACCCGTTCAGCTGTGAGCACTGATCCAAGCATACCGGGTATGTTGTTCCTAGCGCCCGAATGTGTGAACGTACCTGAACGCAACATACCGCAAGTGAACGGTTGTCGCCCGAAATCGCCTTAAGAAAATGGCGCGAACAACTGCCAGTTGGGCTGTCAAATGAAACGTCAAAAATATTTCAGTCATTAAAATACCTTTATTCTCAGTGAAAATTTGCATCGTTAGACATTTTAATTTCAATAAAAACTTTTGTAACTTATTTCGATAAGATTTTTTAAAGTTATCTGAGATATTCTCACATTTTACGTCTAAATTTTTTAGAAACAAATGCAATAGATCTCAGTTGTTCTTACTATGCGCAGATCCCCATTGCGCATATCTTCTATCTCTTTAAATTGGATAGGTCCATTTATTTCTTCAATAAAAATTTACTTCAAACTTATAGTTGCATTGGTAATTTTACGTAGTTTCCAAATATACATACTTTTAAATTGAAATATGTTTCTTTGTTAATAGCTTACTCCGAATTAGGATTTTTTTTTGAACACACAGTATAAAAATATGTGTTCCATTTGAAATATGAAAGATAATGTCACTTCCGGTTAAACCGGAAGCGCTACCATCATGGCAAATACAACAATTTTTGAGGCCCTAAGCCTAGTTTACAAATATATAAAAAATAAACATAAATAAAAAAGATATATTGAGTGGCCCGCGCTTTGCAGTGTGACCGGTATACTTTTCGAATGTAGATTATTATTTCTGTATGTGGTCTTTTATAACTTACCTACAAAAATGGATATTGCCTTGGTTACGGGATGCAACCCTGTAATCATTAACATCGTCGTCCTCGCAAAAGGAATTCTCGCTGTTATTGTATATGTAGTATCCACTATACCCTGTTGTTTTACACCACTTTCCGCAACAATTTCATCAATCTTCAGACATGCATCTTGCATGTCTACTTTTAAAGGATTCCGCGTTGTAGTTGTAGTTGTAAGTACTTCAGAACTTGTATCTCCATCATCCGTACAACAATTTGCAGGCTTTGTTGTACAGTTAGAGGTTTTGGGTTTTGGTTTCTGTTTTTTTAATAATTTAGCATCTTCGTGGAATGTTATGGTAAAAGAAAGTCCTACCAAGTCTGATATCCACGTACCGTTCAAGAAACAAGGTCCTATAAGAAAAAAATCATTTCAGAAAAGAACCAATTGTGATTCGATTCTGACTAAAATTAATTAAGCCTCATTTCCACCGAATATTTTAATGCATAATAATTTGTACATAAGACTTAATGCAGTATAACAATTTACTAGGATACCATTTCCAGATACTTTGTTTAGTGACTAATTCGACAGAAATGTCATATTTTTTCCTTTTTATTCTTAACTCTAGTTGACTGCAATTGCAGCAGTAATTCTTATTTGTTTTAATATGTCATACATTACTTTCTGTATCTATATCCATATCGAAAAATTAAAAACTTAATATTCATAAAATAGACTAACAGTTGACAATGGACCTTTTCAATTTAAAGAGATAGAAGCAAGGGATAGAAGATATGCGCAATGGGGATGGGGATCTGCGCATTGTAAGAACAACTGAGATCTATAGCGTTTGCTTCTAAAAAATTTAGACGTAAAATGTAAGAATATTTCAGATAACTATAAAAAATCTAATCGAAATAAATTACAAAAGCTTTTATTAAAGATAAAATGTCTAACGATGCAAATTTTCACTAAGAATACAGGTATTTTAATGACTGCAATATTTTTGACGTTTCGTTTGACAGCCCAACTGGCAGTTGTTCGCGCCATTTTCTTACTATTTGCAGTGATAGAAAGAGATAGCCGTTAAATTGAAAAGGTTCATTCAGATAAGAAAATTAAGAAAGACAGAATGACAGTTATGTATGTCCATCTCACAATTACACTTGTCATTACGCCTTAAACCTTGGAGTTTACAAACTTTTGTTTTTACGCATTGCTCTTAGTTCTTAAGCATTAAGCCTTATGTATAGCTGGAAATGGTAGTAAACGTTGCCATATGATAAACATTTTTACCCATTGCGTTTAGTTATTAATTATAGCTCCTACGCATTAGGACAATCGGTGAAAATGAGGCTTTACTTTTATTTACGTTGACCACACAGACAATAGGTCTGTTCGTTGTCTTACTCTAAACATGCTGGAGTACTCTGATATTTTCACTTATTCGCTTAGATTAGATTTGAGTAATTGTTCAGAGCGTATACAAACAAACGTAAATTTAAGGAGCTTGTCAAAACTTTGGAGTTTAGAGCTGTCAAAGAAGTGTTTAGTTTTTCGTTGTTTGGTAAACTAATATACCTATAAAACTAAAATATACTGCTGATGCCTTATCTCTCACTTAAGAGAAGTCTGCTTCAAATATTATTATCTATTCTTGTCAGTTAGTATAAGAATTTGCATCTGCACTTGTCCAATATCAGTTTCACAAATCTCACTCAGCAGTATATTTTAGTTTTATAGGTATATTGGTAAACTTGACTAGGTAAACATGGATCTTTTAATAAAAAATGAAATGTCTTTTAATTTCTTCGGCAGTGCATCCAATATCACAAATTTTACACTTCATGTTTCTATTCTGGTGAACTCCGCCAACCACGTGTATGACATGACAGGGACTGACAGAACACAGCTGTTAAAATTGCCCACAATTCTTGCTTGCTCTTTCTTACTCCTCCTCGCAACTCGGAATAGGAAAAACATGATCTAAGCAGATAAGAGCAATTGCTCGATTGAAACCGAACGAAATTCAAGTAATCTGTGAAACGAACGCGGATTTCTGCATGGAGTAGAAAGAGTAAGACAAACGAACAGACCTTATGAGTGTCATTGTGGTGATGTTTGGTAATGTGGTAAACATTCTGTTAATTATCGACATATGTTTAAAATCAAATTGATAAAACCAGCAATTGGTAAAATACTATGATGATTTATTCATTTAATTCATTTTACCTTAAGTATCTAATATCCTCTGGAAATTTTTGGACAAACAATAGCAAATCAGATATAGCCTCCCAAGATTCACAATAAATTACAAAACAATGGAAGTATACTGATTTTTGATATTTTTTATTGTAATTTTAATAATTATTTTACTTATCAAGTATATTTTTTTGCATGGGATAAAATACTCATTTTACTAGATTCATATGCATAGGTTAAAATGGGACAAAACGTCTATTTTATTAAAAACGCCCGGATGACTAGGACTAGATAAACCGATTGTCCCACTTAACGAAATGTCTGGTTTATGCTATGTATATAGATATACACGCATATACAGGGTGTAAATCGAAAAGTGGAACATAGGCGTTTAATATGAAAAATCAGTTTTTCTTTGCGCAAACGTTACCTAATTATTTTGTGCAAAAGTATTTTAACTAAAACGCTGTTTTAAGAAATGTCAAATTCAAATTTTTTCAAAATATTTGTTTGAATACAAACTATGTTATGCTTTAAAATCATATTTTGATAAATTTGATAATATTTATTATTATCATTAAATAATGAAATTTGACATTTTTTAAAACAGCGTTTTAGTTAAAATAAGGCTTGTGCTACTAGCCATAGAGATTTAATTTCTGCGTCCAAATCATCTGAAACGATTAATTTAGGTCTTCATATGAACGTAAATAGTTATTTATGTTATAAGGCTGGGAAGTGATTTATTACGGTACGAATGAAGAGTTTACGGACGAGACGACGAAGGAAACCGAGTCAGGAATTTCGAAATGAGTACCGTAATACTACTTCACGGCCGTATAACGTACAACATTTTATTTCATACTGTCCACGTGTTTTAAAAATTTATATAAATTTAAACTTGTCTATTTAACTTATATCACATCATCTTTGAATTTGACAATGGGGACTTATGAAATTAACGTCACACAACATACATTCTCCGTTGCAGTACTACATGTCTTTAGAAGAAGACGGCAGGCTCGAAAAGATAATTTTGTAGTACCATGGCCTCTATTCGCTTTTCAACGTATTGTCCTAATCCAATTTGATATTTGCTGTTTTATTTTACGTGATGTTTGACGTATGTATGAGTAATCAGTTTTGTTAAAACAATGATTTGTTAGCTGATAGTAAATTCTAAAAAAATAAAATGCCGAAACAAAAAATTATTCAACACATTTAAATACTGTTTTAGGTTCTATCTAGGATGTCATGGTAGTGCTTTGTTGTCTCTTTCTTCTAGCTTGTCGTCTTTGTCTAAAAGGTTGTTTCAAAACTCAGTAGATGGCAACAGTAAAATACTAAAATGATAAGTCCCCATTGAATTTGAGTCCGGGAAACGGAACATTACAATGCCGGGGCCGAGAAATGGTGCCGGAAAACATTTCCCGCCCCGGTACTCTAATGTTCCATTTCCCGGACTAAAATTAGCAATGTTAAGTACTACATAGTGGACAGTATGAAGTAAAATTAATTATAAAGTTGCAGTTTTTATTAACTTTTAGTCTAGACAGCCAAGGATTTATGACAAAAATAAATAAATGCGTTATTTTTAATTATCAATTAGAATTAAATTTAGATTACATTAACACAAAAATTGTTTTACTTTTAATTGACAGTTAAAAACAACGCATTTATTTATTTTTTGTCATAAATCCATGGCTGCCCCGACTAAAAGTTCATAAAAACTGTAATTTTATAATCAATTTTTACGTTAATATGAAGTGGTATAAGAATCGTTTCACATGATTTAGATGTAAGCAGAATTTAAGTCTCTATAACTTTTATTTGAAGTATTTTGCATAAAATAATTAGGTAAGGTTTGCGCAAAGAAAAACAGATTTCCCATGTTAAACGCCTACTTTCCTCTTTTCGATTTACACCCTGTACATAGATTTAATTTTTCAACTTTTTCTGACCTATTCTGCTGTTATTCATTCACCTTTGGGTTGTGATCCTAGGCTACTTTCTCTGATTTCATCCAATTGTGCTACAATTTCTTGTAATAATCTGTGATTAGAGTCTTCTATTGAATCTGATTCATCAGTATTGCTAGATGGTGAATCATCATCTAAGCCTTCTCGTTTCCTGAAATTCATCACTATGAGTAAGTATTTTATTTTACTTCGCTTTGTGATACCATAATTTGTGATGATTTATATATTTAGAATTTTGATTATATTTTCTCTTCCTTAAAAATTTACGGGCATCAAATTTTGTCTTTGCCAAAGCTTTTTGAACTTTTGAGATATTTGCATCTACTTTTGCTTTTGAGTCTGAATTATCTGAACTCTTTTTCGTTTTGTATTTATCATTGCCGTTTTCTCTAGGTGCCTTTGAAAAATTTTCGAAACAAGTATTTTCAATTTTCAGGAGTTGCGCTCTCGTTTGGTCTTTTAAAAGCTGAAGATTGTTCTCCAATATTATTTGATCCAATCTGTGTTTTAGTTTCCTATCCAATTCTTGACTTCTTCGTTTCAAATGAAGAATTTTTATGAACTTATCCAAATTTTTATGTCCTTTTGTGAAGTAGGAAGAGAGAGGTTGTTTCTGTCTTTTGACTGTTGCTGCTTTTTCTAATTTACACTGACCCAAAATAATAATAAGATATAAAACCATCAAATATATCTTGAAAAAGTCATTCCCACAATACATATCATCTAAAAATATTGTCAATGTTCGAGAGATGTCAGCTTTGACATTTTGAAGACATATTACTTATTTTCATAAGTACTAAGCCCACTACGATGAGGGTTGTTACATTAAAGTTATTTTTACCTTCCGTCACCTATGCACGGCGGTGACTCGAACACCCGAACATAGGAATTTAACCTTTAAAATCAGACTTTTGTAATATCCTGCTTCCCTAATTATTTTAGTCCGCATGTTAAGGGCGAAAATTTGCCTGCATCCTGCATTTAGTGATGCAAGCAAGTCGTTTGGTTCATTTGTTACAGGGACCATACCCTACCGATTAAGAGATGTAGCCACCAGGAAATGCCATGGAGGCAAGAGTTATTGCGGGTTGTATACCTCATTGGCGCAGTTTTCTTAAAGTCGCAGTGGTGCGCAAACCATTGGATCTACAGAGCTGAATTTTTAAAAATATTAATTATAATTGAAAGATCTTTGATGCTGCAGCGCAAAAAAAGAAGTTTCATTCATTTTCCTCTTGAATTTTGTACATTGGCTGGTAGCACGAGCGTGGTTTTAACACCCGTTTTAACTAAAACCATGTCAACGACTTGGCTCATACTTCAGGGTTATTAACAAGATCAGTGTTGCCAATATATTGATTAACTCGAAAATGTATTGACAACCATATTTGGTTTCATTCACGAACCAATATAATATATATTGGTTCGTGGTTTCATTATATTAAATTGTTTATACTACAAAGAAAGCAAGACAAAAATCATATTAAACAGTTTTAAATAATGCCGTCAAATTTATTGAATACGACTGTCAGTACATTTTTGGCATATTCAGTTCATTGGCAACACTGATTTTGTTAATAACCCTGAAGTATGTGCCAAGTCGTTGGTATGGTTTTAGTTAAAACCGGTGTTAGAATCACGCTCGTGCTACCAGCCGTTTTTTTGGATATAATTTTGGCTTCCTTGACGATTGTGCAATAACGTTACGCTATACCGGAAAAGAACTCGAATGAAAGTTGTAGCGCGTTCAAAGATCTATAGATGCAGGTCAGTGGTGGGTCTGTGGCTATCAGAGGCCCGCCGACACGGAAGTTTCTAAAGAGACGCGTATGTGAGCCGAGCCGCCCTGTTCAAGATAGACCATTGGTATGTCAATTGCAGCAAGGCGTTTAGTTTATATGATGCTGGAACAATACTTTACCGATTAAGAAGTATAGCCACTCGGAAAGGTTGCGCAGGCTCTGTATATTGTGGGTTGTATACCTCATTGGCGCGTTTTTCTTATAGTCACAAGTGGTGTGCAAACCATTGGATCTACAGAACAGATTTTCTTTTTATGTTACTTGTAATGATAAGATCTTTTATGCTGCCCTGCAATAAAACGAATTTGGTTACATATGCCGGTTTTCCACTGAACGGACAAAACAAAAACTACGGAAACCCGTGACGAAAAAAACAAAACTGTAATTTTTCACAGATTTTTTAAAGACTCGAGTTTTTGGCGACCGTTTCTGTTTTGTTCTTGATGTCCCTCTCGAAGTCGGTAACATCAGAGTCTCGGTAAGTTCTGGAGAGTTTCGGAACACAGTCTGCTTTGTGCAAACAGTTTGTTCTTTTATCCAGTTTGCAATTTGATGTGATTCGGGATGCAATTACGTCGTTGTGTAAATTGGTTGGTAAGTAAATTAGACAAAATTATTATAAATTCTGAATATATATATATATATATATATATATATATATATATATATATATATATATATATATATATATATATATATATATATATATATATATATATATATATATATATATATATATATATTAATAAATCATTGCTACCTACCTTCCTTCTGAAAACTGCATTAAATACCACCTACACGCAAAGAGAAGAAAATCTTCTCTAAACATTTAATTTTTTTTAAATTGTGTTAACACATCAACTCTATTGAAATGGACTGAAAACAGAAACCAAACTTGAACACCGCTTGATGGAAATGGAGTTTCTGTTTTTTTTCAGTCTTGTTTCGATTTTTCAAAACAGGAACAAAACAGAAACTCGACTAGTTCATTTGGTAGAAAACCGGCTACGTATTCATGTTCCTCTTGAATTTAGCTCATTGTGGTTTTTTGGAGAACATTGTGGCTTCCTTGGCCGATTGCGCAAGATCACTACATTATACGCTCAAGTGCGCGTCGGCCTTAATACTTCTAGAGCTTTATCAATGAGCCAATGTTCAGATAAATATAATCACATGGTTGATTTTTTTTTAAAAGTGTTCAATTTGTTCTACTTTATTTGGTAGGCACTGAATATTTTGGTGAGCAATATGCAATTTCGAATAACTGATTAGAAGTAACCTTTGCAGGACGCACTGTCATACCGTCGGTAATTTTTCCCGTTTTGTGTGCCAAGATTTTATGATTTTGAGTGGATGCAGTACCAGAGATTTGCGCACCACATCTAGGTTTAAATGCACCCGTAGGTGGCACACGACAACGTTTCTTTTGCCATGCTTGAAGTAGTAGCCTCATCTACACGTTGGGCCAACTAACGCCAATAAACCAATATAAACAAATACAGGCGAAGCAAAGCAAGGCGAGTCGGCGCAACTATTTTGCGTCTACACGTTGGCAAGTATTTGGCGCAGACCATTAAGCCAGTGTCAGACGTTTCTCGTTTCTTTGACTCGTGCTCCAAAAACCGACACTGAGGCGAGCGTCGGCAAAAGGCGAGTGGCCAATGCGAGTCGCTGCGCAGTTAGACAAAAAGCCTTTCCACACGTTGGTGCAAGTTCGGCGTTGGCTTTCATTCGCCTAACCTCGGCCAACGTGTAGATGAGGCACAAGAGTTGCCAGTAAGAAGGATCAGCTTGGCTAAAGTTGAGTCGCTACTGGTAACAGAGGCTCGCCGTGCGGTGGTAAACATTCCGCGTCCACAAGAGTGACAACAGCCGTCACAGCTAGTGACGATGAGGGAGTACAGGTACATGTAGGGGAATTGATTACAATCACAATCATGTGCATCATCCATCAGATTCTCGTCATTATCGGTTGAAGTAAGTGAAGAGCATAATCGACTTTAGCGTGTTTTGTTTCGTGTAATGTCTTCTTCCAACTGGACTTCACGGATCTTGGCAGAATGGCGAGTTGTTGCTTATAGGATTTCGTAGCAAAGAGCAGCTACAACTACGTTCCAATATTTTATAAGGGTTTGACTGCTTCCCCCACCGTGCCATATCTGCATTTTCTAGGCCGGTGGTAAAATTTTAAATGGCAATAATATTGCCTGCACTATTTGTAAATCTTCATACGCCAATCTGGACAGCTTTTTATGTCAGTAGCAAATTCTTGAACACCTTCTTTATTTGCATAACTAGACTACACAGGCTGTTCCAATACTTTAGGAAAAACATTAAATGACAGATACTACATTATTCAGGATATGTTCATCTTAAATGAGCCACCATTGCTATCTTGAGAACTATAAGAGCTACAAAGAAGGTTAAATGTGCAAACAATTTCTATTTTACATAAATAATGTAATAAACAAAAGTTTCAAATTTCTACAACTTTCTTTCTTGTAATTCAGTTTCTTGTAATTTAAATAAGTAAATATATCATCACTACTTATTACTCATTGCTGAGTGGCACACTCACATCTGCTTTGTACACAGATATCGGTAATGATGAAATATTTGCACAGTGCAGGCGCTTACCCGGCGTCACCTCACGGGCACTCATTGCTGGAATGGAGAGTGCACCACAGGGGTCAATTTTGTTCCATTTAAAATTGGAAATATTTGGCGTCGGTCGGGATCGAACCCGGTTCCTCAGATTCGCGACCTGACACTCAGGCACGCGGCCACGAGACCCCTTGTATTAGATTCATATTTGTAGAATTTTCTTCCAAATTTAATTTTTCCTTCAGGTTTCTAGAATTTTCCTACAATTACAGTTCTAAATTTGTAAAACTTTCTCTCCAATTTTAATTTCAATTCTTCTTTCAATTTAAGTTTGATCTGTTTTTCTTTCGAATTTTGTTGTAATTCTTGTTTCAAACTAGAAATTTCTTCTGTTGATCTCTTAAATTCTAAAATTTCTGGATATTTTCTTTGCAAAAATGTTTGTCTAAATCGGTCTTATAACACCATCTTCTTTCCACTTATTTACAACTCCCGCTCTTTAAATTTAACATTTCAATCGTTTCGTTCTCATTTAATTTTCGATAAATACTACACTTTATAAGTATTTTTACCCCATACCTGACACCTCTAATAAATTTAACGTTTTTATTTCTTCTATATGGGTTTAAAAATTAGACCTAAATGTTTATTTACTTATTTTATTTTAAAACACTAATATACAGGAAGAGTGTCGAGAATAACATGTGCAACATGGGGTTTGCACATCTTATGGCGGTGCTTTTATCACTGTTGAATTTTCCAAAGTTTTAATTTTAATATACTGAAAGTTACGCTATGAAAAAGAGATTTTTTTTCTTTCCGACGATGTGTAACTTATCTATGTTCATTTATTTCAATTAGCAAAAATGCAACAATTATTAAATTTGAGAATAATCTTATTGAATCATAAAAATCTTAGCTAAATTTAAATGTTATTCACACATAGTATTTTGTAATTTATTACTCGCTTTCCTGACCTAAACTCAAAAAACTATTTTTATCTCTGCATCTATTTATGGCAAGCGTCTTTTTATTTACTTCTTTTCGAAACCCACATCTATAGAATTAGCTCAGTATTCTAATAATTATATTTTTAAATCTTTAAATTCTTTCCAAATTTCTTGGATGTTTTTCAGTAAATATAGAAGTTAACCGTGAACTAATTTTTCAACAGTTGAACATCAATAGGGGATTCCGATTAAGCGAATTTTAAGCGCCCCGTCGCGGTATTTTTATGAACTATGTGGACATACAAGTAACTGTCATCGTGCTGTCAAGTTGATAGCCTTGTGAAATTTGTGTTTTGTATTAAAAATATGGGTATTAGGTACGTTTATGGCCTCTGTAAGAGTGATTACAAGAATAAATATAAAAAATATATGAGAGGAGTTAATTTTATGCCGTTTTCCAAGCCGATCTCATCTCTAATGGTTTATGCGTAACTACATGAAACTAAATGGTTTCGTGGAAGTAGTGGTATATGTGTCCGTAGTTAAATAGGTTTGATATGTTATGAGGTGGAAAATAGCCCCACTTTATATTTACATCAACTACCACACACGTATTACATGAAATTACCGCAGACATCCATTTACCACCATCAATTCAGGGTAATATATTATCACTGCGTCCCGCATTCATATAATTGATTTCTGAAAACGTTGAAACACTTTGAGTTAGTATAAATCAGTAAATACCCAGTAACTAACCGAAACTAAAATCTTAAAATAAGATCGCTCTTTTTCCGCCTTTTTTCAGACTACGACACTAACCATCTCTTTTAGGTTATTCACAGAATGATTTTCAATATTTTTCTTTTTTAATTTCGCCCCTGGCACTAACTCTGCACTAAAAAAAATCATTTTCATCATTAACCGAATACATGTCAACATAAAAAGTCTATTTGTCCACATAGTTCAAGATTTCACCGCAAATGGCGTACTTTGTGACGTCACGATCGGAATTCCCTATTAAGATCGTTTATAAAGTAAACTTTTACGCATAAAAATAAAAAAAATCTTTACATAGTAAATTCCGAATTATTTAGATTATGTCGTAGGTATATTGTAAATTTTGGCATATTTTAAATACATTGGTTTTTTGAAATAAAAGTATTATAATATAATTGAAAATTATCTTAGATACTTCTCTGCCAGTTTTTGCAGACGGTTTTTCCTCTGGCATGAAGGAGTGAATCTTCGGAGAAGATGCATCCTCTCCTTCCGGGCGATGCATAAGGCCTATTTTTATAATTTCCAAATTTGACTGTTTATATGGTTATAACAACAAGCTCAGTTAACTCATTCCATGTGGTCTGGATGCGGTATTCGCTACCGAAAATCGGTCACTTCAGTATCTAAGGAGTGAGAAATATTTGTTGTAGTGTTTATTTATTGTGTATTAATTATTTATATTATGTATATGGTTTGGACACGAATAATAATAATAATAATAATAATAATAATAATAATAATAATAATAATAATAATAATAATAATCGTACATTATATGCGTGAGTGTGATCATTCATATTGTAAATGGTAGTTTAATTTTATTTTTTAACTTGTTTGTAAATCAAAGACCTAGATTAGGTAATGTTACATTTACAACAGATGCCAAGTTTACATTGTATAACTGACACACGATAAAAAATATATAGATTTGCTATTTGCGAACTGCTTGTATGTACTAACAGCACTTGCTTCACTTGACGATTTTCCCAATTTCAACATTATTTGAACTGTACTTTCCCAGAAATCAGTATCATGCATTGCCTAACCGGGCGAGCCGTTGTTGTCAAATTGCCTGGTGTTAGGTTTAAAGAAAATTATTTTTTTTATTTACATTTTTCAGTAAACTCTATTATAATTCAGGAAAAAACAAGAAGAAAATTCTCGGAAATGCAGTCAAGATAATATGTTTATTGATTATGCCGACGTTTCGATCATACAATGATCATCGTCAGGGTTAAATCAAGTCAGGTGAAACTAAGAAATATTTGTACATAATATTGTAATAAAGAACAATATGTTTTATAATATGGATATTATTAACAAAACAGACAGAATGAAAAAAAATTGTTTCATTCTGTCTGTTTTGTTATTTCAGAGAATTTTCTTTATGTTTTTTCCTGCATCATTTTCCCAGTCGATCATCGTTACTCCAATCTATTATAATTGCCGTCAAATAAGTATGAACTGAAGATTAACATTCTACAATGCTGCCAATTCAGGGGCAATGTTGAAAATTTATTTTTTACGTCTGTTAAAAAAAGTAACCTTTTTTCATTAAAATGGGTTTATAAAGTATGTCTTTTTAATACATGAAAGTGTGAAAAAATGCATTTTTTTTAACGCTGCGGAGTGAAATAATAAAACGCTACGGCACTTTTTTTCACGCTCCCATTGCAGACGTAAAAAAAATTGTATGCAACTCGTGAGTAAATTATATCTTTTTTTGCTCGAAGGATTTGCGCACTCGCCTTCGGCTCGCTCGGTAAATTTTCCTTCTCCTGAAAAAAGATATACTTTACTCACTTGGTACATAAATAACTATTTTTCACGTCTGTTGAAAAAAGTACACTTTTTTAATTAAAATGGGTTTATAAATAATGTTTATCTCCCGCTGCCCTTGATAAGGGAGGTATAGGGATCGTGCTAAAAATCGCATATCGAGATTTTAGTAAATGAACACGTTTTAAGGTCCCTAGAATCCAATTTTAATATTTTCACGATGATGTCTGTGTATATGTATGTGTGTATGTATGCATGCATGTACGTGTGGAACCTCCGCTCTATCATTCAGAAAATTTTGAAACCTTGTATTTGTACCTTATTCTAATACGAAAAGAAGCCATTAAATATTGGTGTAAATCAGATAACCGGAAACACTTTTATTGCAAACGTAATAAAAATTTGTATGCAACTTGTGAAAGACAGATATACTTCATTCACTTGCTACATAAATAAATATTATTTATTTAGCTTATGACAGTATACACCTACATACAAAAGGCTTATAAATGCAATTATATAACGTCAGTTAAAAAACATTAATTAATTTAAAAGAATAAATTGCTAAGTTATGATGAAGCGGCAACCCCGCATGGCAAGGGTCAGGGGCGGAGAAGGGAAAAGTTAAACATCAGTCCATTCTTATTTGACGGCGACTATAAAAGGCAGCAAAACAAATGCAGTTATATATTTAAATAATTCTTTTACACAATAATACATTGTGTAAAAAATACGTGTAGCTGAGTTTTTTTACACGGGAATGGAGATGTGACGCGAGCCGTAGGCGAATGGTACAACCACACAAGTGTAAAAAAAGCAATTTATTGAAAATTGTATCCGTGTCAAAACGTATACGAGCTCTTTGACAGTAGCACCATAAGAAATGCATTTCATTTTACGCAGCGCTATTAAAAGTGAGACTTTATGTATTGCGAGCGTGAAGCTACTACTGTATAAGAGAGTAGAATTTTTATGTGGCTTGTATGCATGTCATCTAAACACATACATTTTATATACTGAACTACGACATTAATGTTTCCGATATAGTAATAAATAATTTACTTACCTTTTGTTTTCAAACAATACACTGCAGAGAAAAATAAAGTAAACAAGTACACGTGCCGTACTGTTAAAATGAATCGCTGAATCGAATCAGTTAGCCACTTTAACTTGGCAGAGATAATGTGGCTCCTATAAACGCAGTCGTTTTGAGCACCGTCAAAACTAATGGTGGGTCCACACTTGAACATTGTAGTCCGAACGAACAGAACAAGCAGTACGCGCAAGCAGAATACGCCAAGAAGTGTACCTTTCTTCGAGCCGAACCGAACGCGCTAAATGTTTTCCGGAGCTTCTCGGTAAATCGGAATTGCTGAAAGGGAATTACTGTTCACCGACTCATTCAGTTGACGGGAATTCGCTTCGTTCGTGCTGATCGCAGCATTCGTGTCTCTTCTTTGATTGGGGGAGTTTTCGAATTTTTGTTTTTTTATATAGGTAATAAAATATTTTTAAATCTAAAGCGTTTTTATTTTTATATTTTGTACAATTTTAAAAAATACCGGAGAAAAAAATGTTAAGTTTTGCAATATTTTCTTCCCGTCAATACGACGCACATATCAACTATGTGCGAATTAGGTCTCGATATACCTGTCAGAACGTGCTTCATAGAAAGAGACAGAAGCAAAGTTCGGTCACCTGTTGCATTTGACACTTGACAATTTAATTTCTGTGTTTATCGTATTTTCTAGATTTTACATTTACATATTTAAAATAAAATAATTTGCTTTTTGCGATTTGACATTGAATTTGACGTTCCAATATCAAATATAGAAGACATACGTTCATGTTTTCATTCTAAACTAGCGCTCGTAGCAGACAACTACGGCGAACCAAAGATGCTGCATACGTCATCGTATTGCGGGCGATTTATCTAACGATAAATTTAATATTGTTTGTACAAAAAAATACGCTATATTTTATTACTTTTATTGCATTAATAGAAATATTGAATGTATAGTATTGCAGTAAAGTGGAAAAAATATTACATTTCAACATGACTAAACTCCCCTATTATAGGTCCGACTAATTTTGTTAATTTCCCATAGTCTTCGGTAATGTAATGTTTTTTAAATGAATATAATCCATTTAATGCAATAACAAGTTATTGTGGCGATGTAAGTACAATCTTCGCATCCATTGATTTCTCACCTTTTCTTATTTTTCTGTACCATACAAAAATGATTTTAAAAGCACCAAATGCCACCGTCATAGAATCCATTATTCACTAGGAATGCTTCAAGCACGTTGGAAAACCAAAAATTTGATTCGGCGAATCTGAGCTTCTGTTCAGACTACTCTGCTCTGCGCATTCAATGGGGACTTATACAAACTTTTCGGACGCCATCTAGTGAGTAAAAAAGTATTTAATAAGTAGTGAGCAAGATTTAGCTCTACAGTTTGACATTTATCAATCATGTGATCCACCACGTGAAGACAACAACTGTTCATTGAAATTAAACGTAAACATGTCAGACTGAACACATTTTTATATAATTAGTTAAATATATGATTTACTCAGTGCATACCTTTCAATTAATTCATGTTTATTTCCACTTTTCTTCAAACCACGGCATTCTAACCATCTTTTCAACTGTAAGACGGAATGGTTTTCAATGTTTTTAAACACAAATCGTGCCCTCGGTACATCATCTTCATTAAACTCATTATTTATTTGTGAACTTGATTTTTAGTGATATTTCAAATTACTACACAAAATAACACAACCAAACTTTGCTGACTAAATAACAGCATGGAATCAACGAGGCGAAGTGCTGAAGGGGAGAGCATTTGATCGACTCGGCCAT
This sequence comes from Harpalus rubripes, assembly GCA_963082715.1. NCBI lineage: Eukaryota > Metazoa > Arthropoda > Insecta > Coleoptera > Carabidae > Harpalus > Harpalus rubripes. Next base: position 54,705,481 of record OY720452.1, read on the forward strand.
GGTATATCACCTCGCTCTTTCTAAAAAATTTGTTGTTCTTTCCTAAATTGAGGAAGGTTCATTGCGGATCCGCTACGGGTGACGTCAAATAGTCCCTATTCGATCTGTCCGTTCAGACTAAAATGTTTAAGTGTGCATCCACCTTTATAGAGTAAAACTCATATGATCAAACATATAAAAATAGCCCCTACTAAAAGTGGCCATTAACTCATAGTATCTATAATTTTTACGTTTGAGGCACAAACCGATGTTAAAACGTACTAAAAATTAAGAAGAAAACCAGCGTTTTTCAATATGATTGATTAGAATAAGGTTGGTTGCAAAGTTCCTGATATTTTTCAGGCATATTTTAAACCGAGAGAATCATGTAACAATGTACCAAAATTTAGTAAAAAAAGGTTATAGAGAAATATATAAATATAATTACGAAATTTAAACCCCCCACTTATTGCACATTAAGCTTGTTATTCTTTTAAAAAATAGAACTGAAAATATATGTGTTACTGTTTATTTTTCTCAATTTTTTTGGCAATTGATCACTAGTTTTAATTATTTATTTACAACTATTAAAGATGTTCTGATTTTTCGAGTCGATTAAAACTTCAAAGATGTAGAAATAAAGGGCCGGAATAAGGTATAAATTTGTTTTGGAACTTCGCTAGGAATGCCTGAGTCGTGAGCAAGGCTAGAATAACAGCGTCGAGAGCGTCTTCTCTCGGGTCTTGTCAGTGTTGAGTCAGCTCATGGCCGGTTAGGAGGCCATCCTGCTATATTTTTAGTAAGTGCGAATGTCATCCGTTTTATCGTTTCCCTATGTGCGCGTTTACTGCCAAATAACTCACCGATATAGTGTTTTTCTTATTGTTGTGATTTGCTACTTGTTAGTTTTATGCGTGCTCTTAAATTAAACTGTGAAATTCCCACGAGTTCACGACACTGAATTCAAATAAGTGTAATAAGTATATCACCATTTATTTTAATCATTATTAGGTGGGCTGGTTAGTTCACATACATTTCAATAATAAACAAATTTTTCTACTCCTGTAACAATATAACCCCATTATTTAAATTTTTCGATTAATTATGGATTCATATTTCCCTCTTCTCGGCCAATCACAAACCAAATTCAATTATTATTCCCGTTTATTTTAATTTTGCCCGCGATCACCCTTCCTATGGCCGTCAGACAGTTGACAGTTTTGTCAATGTTACGTTGTCACTCGTCATATAATATTTTTGTGTTTACGTTTTCCAACCAAGAATTTTACCCCGCCAGAAATACTTCAGTGAAAATTTAACAATGGATATTACCATCCCGTCTCTGAACCTTATCAATTGTACAAATTTTACAATACATCTTCACTCCAAACGCCAATAAGTAGGTAGTTCCCGTAATGAATAGTAATGAAAAAATATTTTAATGTTCTGTTTGATAAATATTGTTGTATTGTTCCAATAAATTGTGAATTTGTAAAGTTGTTGCTAAAATATTTATTCGTTATTTCCAAATTTACAGGAGTAGAAAAAGTAAAGTATTATATTCGGGATTATGGGCATTATTCACTCGGATGATTTGCATCACTCGCCTACGGCTCGTGACACATCATTTTCGTGAATAATGACTAAAATTTATTATAATTTTAAAAATTCATTTATGGCAAAATACTCAAAAACAGCGTTTCTTAATCTTTTCAAGGTGCGACCCAAATTTAACTGTTGTATAGGTTTCGCGACCCATTATATAGAAAATTATTTAAAAAATAAAAATATGTTTTATTATAAAAGAAAATGAATATGTACGAATAATATAAATATAATACCGAAATAAGATCAACAGTTTCAAATAAAACAAATCTTATTACAATTTACTTTTTTGATTGATTTGATACAATTTTAATTTGTCTGATAGTCAAATGTAGGAAACATAAATATTACCTTCCAATATTTGTCCAATTTTACTTCCGAACATGATTGAAAATGCATTTCTTTAAAATTTAAAATCAAAAATACGAGTAGCTAACAAAAATTAATGTTAATCAATGTGAACCTTGAGTTTGCATAAGCTTGGAAAGTACTTCAAATCGCGGCGGTTCTTAAAATTTAGCTTTAGTAATTACGAGAATAGGAAAATCAGATTCGCACATATGTATAGATACATACGAAGAATAGCAAAAGATAATAATAATATTTTCAATTATTTATTTCCCAAGATTGGTTCTTCTTTTTTTAGCCAAAATGAACACAAAGTCTCGGTAGGATTATTAATAGTAACAATTTTACTTTGTATTGCTAACATTAGTAACATTTTAATAATGAAATTTTAAAATCATTTTAGAAAAATATGATTGGCATTTAATAATCAAAATTATAAAATTCTGAATCGTTTACACGACCCACTCAAACCCCTTCACGACCCAAATTTGGGTCGCGACCCATAGGTTAAGAAACGCTGCTCTAAAATAATTCGAATATTTACTGTTTTCTCCATATAAGAACTTTATATAACAGACATAAATTTAAAATATATCATAAAATATCAAAATCTTTGTAAAACAAAATGCCACATACAGTAATGGATGAAAGGACTCCTTTAAATTGTAATTTATTTCAATACTTTTTCTAATTTGTCTCAAAACATAGTTGTATCAATAAATTTGACATATTTATAGATGTTTACAATGTTTTGAAATGTATTTGGCGGTATTATCTCTTCGGAATGTGCCATTTTCCATACATATTTAATTAAAGTTTAGTGAATGATTAGTAGTAAAAATTAGAACTCAGCGCAGTAATAAAAATAGTTGGATATGTTTTGAATTCTTGACAGAAGCCAAAACACGCGAGTTATAAATATGAGTACTATCAATTTATAAATTTATGAATGGTTATTGAAGGTAGAATACTAGTGAGTACAATAAACAAGCTTACTCCCCTATAAATGTACCGGTTGTTCAATATTTATATTTTAAATCTGGGAAACAAAACATATTGAGCAACCGAAATAAAGTATTGAAAATTTGTGTGAGTTTAGCTCGGTACTCGTTGCAGGGTAGTGTAAGACTTCTCTTCTCTGGCAAGAGACCAATCTAGTGATATTTAACAAGGATTGAGTGACCTACTCTTTATATAGATTGATTACAATGCAATATTTTTCTTGCGCAGTGTGATGGGCTGTAGTGGGCAACGTACATCTTTCCGAATTCATCTCTCAGGTAATTACTCCATTCTTGTTGATTACACCATACAAAATAACCACATGCGCTTTATATGTCTCTTACGAGATTTATTCTATAAATAAACAAGTTGTTTTTAAATACTTATTGTATTATGCATGAATTATTTCAAGTTTTAGCTATAATTTTACCGTATTTGAACAGCTGCCTAACATTAATAATAATATTTACCGACACGTTAATATTAAAACTTATTTGATGTCATGCAATTTGGCATATCTGCATCAAATTCGTAAACAGGTGCATTTTGGCAACATTTTGTGGCATGCCTTCCACCACTTTAATGTTCTCTAACTGCCAGGGAATCCCATTAATCAATGTTACTACCCGTCATAGACCCTGAAACCGACTGAAAAAAATCTGAAGAGTTTGGCAGATAAACAAAATCGATTACATAGAAATTTTTATCTCCTCCTACCAGTATTTATCAATAGAAAACGTAAATAATACCGAACATCCATCTAAAATCTAAATATTATGCACTTGCGGTATTTACATTAGCTTGAATTAGTTTATTTCATGAGGTTTAATGCTCATTTGCACTGCTTTCAGTGTTTCAGTACAGTTAAATTTTAACTGTTAAATTTCCAATATCGTATATTGAAACAAAATGTCATAAATTATTAATAGGGTACTATACCATAGTCAAATTTTAACTATCTTAAATAAGAAGACGAAAATATACATAAATTAATGAGTATTAGTGAAAAAAAAAAAATTGTTTCGATATTGATTAGGTCTTAAACTACAAGCGAATAAAGTTGATTACTAATTAGGTATGACGCGTTAGGTCCTAAGAATTTGATTGGTCGCCCGATTTTAAAAACGAGATTCGCGCGTCTTCTGCTGTCACCTTTGAAAGATTATGAACTGTCACGTTGTTGTATAATATTGTCATAATATTGTCAAACTGTTTCAATGTTCTATAATTTATTAAGAAAAAAATGCTTAATAATAATTTCTTCGTGAATATAACGTATAAGTTTTTATATAAAAATATTTCAGTTATGCAAATATGAAAACATCTGTTCTCTCTAGAACTAATAGTTTGTCTTCCACTGGAAGTACCAGCTACGTCACGCAAGAAATTTTTAACTTTAAAAATTCATATCTCGCTTATTACGTAAAATTTTTAAGTCGCGTTTGCACTAAAATTCTTATTTCATCGTGTTCTTACAGAAAAAAAATTAAAAAGAACATGGTATAGGACCCTATTCGTATTATTTATTCTACTCTACTGACTTTAAATATAAATGCAATTAACAAATTTAATTATGTAATTACATTATACTCGTAATTCAGGCTCGAGTAACATTGAATAAAACTTTAGATTGCTTCCCTCCTTCCTCCTGTCCATTCCAATGAAGGCCGTTACGCACTTGAGCGACCGAAGTGGAGCGCGGAGAGGAGAAGTTTTTTCATGCAATGTATTATTACGTGTATACGCGCACTTTATAGCAGCGAAGAGCAGAGCAACGAGGCGACTATACACTTAAGAATATATTGAATGAAAAAACTTCTCTTCTCGTTGCTCAAATGCGCGACGGGCTTTGGTCGCAGATGACCTTGGGTTTCTTCTTCTCTTCCGCATAATGTTATTTTTTAACTATATATTACCACAGTATGGGCCCTATTCTGTAACTCGGTGGTTGATTTTTAACCACTGGTTAAAATTTTTATCCAATAGATATTGATTTGACAACTAAAAATCCCTCTTTTTGTTATGTGTCAACATACTTGATTGGTTAAAAAATTTAACTAATGGTTAAAAATTAACTACTGAGTTACAGAATAGGCCCAGCGGATACTTGCAACCAAGTTGTGTCGAGGCTGATATTATTGCTTCCTTTTGCAATGTAATATGGTATGTCTACCGATTTTATATTTTTATTAGTGACGTACAGACTACGGTTTTGACCGACTAATTTCAAGCATTGCCAAACGCCGTTCTTCACTGTAATTCATTTGTTTCAAAAGTGCCTCTGCCTAACATTTTTTTGATCACAACCTTCCTTTGATTAATAAATAATGAAATAATTACTCGTATATATTATTAACATATATACAAATCTAAAAAGGAAAATTGTCGTATTTTTTTACTTCTTGCTAAGAGAGGTATTGGATTCATGCTAAAAATCGCATAACCAGATATTAGTGAATAAGCACGTTTTAAGGTCCCTAGAATCCAATTATAACATTTTTACAATGATGTCCGTATGTGTGTGTGTGTGTGTCAAAAACTATAAGACTTAAGACATTTTTAACTACGGATTCCCCAATCTAACAATAATGGGAAGAATTGATTAAGTTTTGGTAACAATTGGACAACCGGAAGTAGTAGTTACAAGAAAAAAATCGTCTAAATATTAGTTGTCGGAAATTTATGTAAATACTTATATTAAAGACCGTTAAATTCTTTATTCGATAAATATAAATTCATTATTATATCTTCTATAGATTTAGAGATAAAGAAATGCATATAAAATAATTTGATGTAAAAAATCTCAGATCAAACCACTTCAAGACAAGAAATTCAAATGTTTTGTAATTGACACATAAATGTCACTGTCAAAAATAGTTGTATGCCATTGTCAAAAATATTTGTACATCATTATGAAGATTATGACAATAAAAAAAAGTGAACAACGCAAAAGAATATACGTAAAAAAGAATACAAAAGGAATTTGCGAAAAAAAATGACGAATATGAAGAAAAAGAAAAGGAAAGTAGAAAAAGAAAATTTCAGGATATTGAATATAAAGAAAATGTATGTATTGTACATAATTTATATGAAAATATCCCATAGATTTTGCAAATATATGTGAGAATTATTTTGTAGTGAGACATGAATACATGTATTTAAAAATATTTTTCGTTTTATGCATACAACCAGGTAAAATATCTGGCGAGAGGTTATGTGCTGGCCACATCAGATTTTTTGTTTTTGTTTTAGAGTTTTCTTTTTGTTTTATTATTTTATGACTATGGATTATCAAATCCTAAGACGATTAATTGGGCCTTTTTACCGAGTATAATATACTGCATGGAGTGGGTACGGTTAAGGGATAGGGGGACCGAAAAATGTCCAACCGGCACTTTGGCCCCGCGATGTCCTGTGTACAGCGTACTTGTACCGTTGACTCTGCAAACATGGCTACAAAAATTTAATTTTCTTCTCAGACAGCAAGTGATTTAGATGATGATTACAATAATCATATAATGTTACCAAGTTCCTAACTAAAACGAAAACGCAAATGGTGAATTAGTACTTGATTAAAGGAAGAGAAGTAAACGATCTTTATTTAAAACTAAGGCGAAGACGAAAAGTAGTTTTTAATTTTCGTCGCATTATTATAATTTACACGCACGAATTAATAAAACTTTACGTTTTAAAAATTAATGTTTCGCGTACACAGGTTCCGCACAGACGTCCTGAACAATTCTATAATAGCGTTTTCAGCTTACAAGTCGAGTGCGCACTGGTGCGCACTTTTTTGCACTGAACGTTTTCAGCTTGTCATTGAGTGCAAAATTTAGTCAGCTGATGCGTTTTCAGCTTAAGAAAAAGTTGCACCGTGCACTGGCTCAGTGCGACTTTTGTGCACTGACTCCCTAGGCAAGTGCAATAATGTCAGTGCAAATATGGCGACTAAACAAAATCGTTTTCAGCTGTACTGCCACTGGATGAGGGCCGAACTCGTTCAGTGTCGTCACGTGATATGTTGCACTCAGTGCGCACTTGCACTGTGTATGCTGAAAACGCTATAATATTTACAATAGTGGGGGTAACCGAGGTTAATACGTTTTTCACATTAGAACTTTAAAACACAGGGATTTTAAGTTCATTGGACTTAAAGATTGATCTCAGAATCAGTTCATTTTCGGTTTATTAAGACTTTTCGATTTATTTTGATCTATATCTCAAATATCTTACATTTGTTTTTTAACACCCCGTATTTATTTTTAAAAATCCAACACAATACAGCCCGAGTAACAAAAAAGATAAAGTTAATCCTTATTTTTAGATTAGCGAATTTTACTCTAATTTTGATAGATTACTTCTTACAATATAGTCTAATATAATCCAAGTAACTACCTTTTTTTAAACCCCTCAACAGGATTAAATCCCAATTACACAGTAGGTTCACATTCACACACATCCATGCCTTAGTGGGATTCGAACCCAGATTCCCGAGCGCACCGGAGATATAATAAAATGAAGATTAAATTTTAAATACTGGAATAGAATAGAATTCACTAATTCAAAAATGAGGATTAGCTTATACATTTTTGTGAATCGTTAATTTTTATTAATCTAAATACATACTTACATATATATTTATTTATGCTGGAAACTGTATTGAATTCCTTTTATATTGTTCTATTTACATTTTTCTTTTTAAAACGTTACTAATATTATTTTGAAATGATTAGTTCATTGATAGCGACATTTATATGTCAGTTACATACATTTGAATAGGGCGCGAGCAGACACGTGACTCGAGGGACCTTGACGTGCTTAGAATCAGGAATCAGCTGATTTGTGTGCGCATGTCATTTTGACAAAAACAATGTCATGTTGACATGACCAATGTTTTGACTTATTTTGATTTTTAACTGCTAAAATGTTATTATTTTTAATTGCATGCGTTTTACTGACTAAAAATTGTCAAAATGACATGCGCACACAAATCAGCTGATCCCAAGCAAGTCAAGGTCGCTCGAGTTACGTGTCTGCTCGCGCCCTATAACTGCGTTTTGTTTGTTTAAAGCGTAGGCTCCGGGATTTAAATTATAGATAATTTTATAAATTTATCCATAAAATATATAGAAAAAGTATTAATGCAAATCTATAGAACATTTAATAATCTTTAATTTTTATTAAACATTAATCTCGAAAAAATAACATTTAAAGGTATTTTTCGAAGAAAAACTATTTTGAGTTTCTAGTAAAGTGCCATTTCCGGTTATTCGATTTTCACCAAAATCTAATGGGCTCTTTCCATTACAGAAAAAGTTCGAAATACAAGGTTTCAAAATTTTCTGAATAATAGTATTTGTGTTAGAGTGGAAGATCCACACACACACATACACACAGACATCATCGTGAAAATGTTAAAATTGGATTCTAGGGACCTTAAAACGTAGTCATTTAGGGTAGTGGGAGGTAAAAAACAGCATAGATTTTAATAAATTTATTACAAAAATAATAATTAGAAAATTACAACCGTAGAGCAGGGGTCCCCACACATTTTGAGAAGCGGGCCGCGTACAAAATTTAAAATATATGGCGGTCTGGATATTAGTTCTTTTGGAAATCCCATTGGATTATACTTTTTTTTGTGAAATTTTTATTTTTCGTTATTCAGATCCTTTCGTTAATGCAGTGGTTCCGAAACTGTGCGTCGACACCGCGGTCATAAAACATCATTGACTATTTCGCTAAGTATACTTGTTAGAATTTTACATAGCGCCTTGGGGAAATGTGAATTCAGCTAGGGCGCAGAGACTCGAAAATTTTTGGGAACCACTGCATTAATGCAAAAAAATTGAATCAAGTTTTCATTTTTAAATAGTAACTTCAACACAGCATTAGCTTGAAGATCAAAGAATTCTAATTGTATATTCTTTTTCACATTGTTGATGGCAATCGCAAAAGGATTTTGAAAAATCTGAAATATTTGTGAATTATTTTTAAAATCATTAAATTGACTCACAAAATCTGAAATAAAGAAATTTTAAGTCGACAAATTTTCAAAGAATTTATTACAGCATGGAAAATGAGAAAAATTGTTTTGAGTAAGTTGATTTTTAAATAATTGTAGTTTTCAATATTAATCATAACTTACAAAAAAACATTGCACTACAGTATCAAGATTAGTAGGTAGGGGACCCCATCCGTAGAGGGTGTTTACCGGAATTTATCTCAGAAGTACTCACATCTATTGTGGAGAGTATATCTTTTGTGATTACCTTTGTGCAAAAATTAATTTATAAAAAATTGAATTGCCCGAATTCGAACTCAGGTTGTCAAAGCCACAGTCAGTCACACAACGTACACAGTCACAGATTTGGAACTATAAATGTATTAATTCTTTTCTTTGTATACTCAAATTAAAGTACAGTAACTAGTATAAATATTTACTTATTAAAAACTTATAATTAAATTTAATAAGTTTTGAGTTTAGTTTCCAAATAATATTCTATGGATTCTGTGAAATATTTATTGATCTTAAGCTTTCTACGCATAAATGTTTATTGTTTAACGAATGTCAAGTCCATGTCACAAATGTGATGTTTGCTTGTTTGTTTGCAGAAGTTTTTGGTCGATGAAGAGATGACGTCACAAGGTAAACTTGTAGCATCAGCTGAGGTAAGAACTGCAGCAAAAAGGGCTATTTTGAGCAGAGCGTCCACTACGATTCCATTCACACACCTACACACCAGTATGTTTCACACATTACGTTACAATATACGCAAGCAGCCTTAAAATATTCCAGAAAGAATGATGGTTTATTATTGTACAAATTTACACTTTAAAATTGGATAACATGAGATACACATTACATCCAAATTTAATTTAACTTATATAAATACACACTAAAATATTTCTAATTCTGCAACTGCATTACTACTTTAAATATAGAATATAAATTATTGCATTACAAATTTATACAGTATAATTCTAAAATTACTTATTGTAAATGTTTAAATATAATAAGTTAAATGTTTATATTTTAGAATTTAATAATTTAAAATAGATATTTAATGGAAAATTATCTCGAAAGTAATACCTTAAAATACAAGTTTCATAAGACATGATTTTAGCGCACGCCTTTTTGTTAGGAACGAGCGGCTTGCTACGAGTTTTCCAAAGGACAAATGCGCTAAAATGTCTTATGAGACGTGTATTTTATACTATTTTTCTATTCTGCTTCCTTTGTCAAAAAATATTGAAAAATATTCGTTATTTCAATTTCTAATTTGTGTATATTGATTAGGAATATTTAATATTTTATTTGATTGTTGGTAACAGTAATTGACATTTACTTACACATATTATTACGTCATTTCAATAGTAGGTCTTCTAGAAATAATATTTACTTTAAAATGATAATGGGGTCATACCAAACAGAAAAAATGTTGATTTTTCTTTCATAAATGAAAAATTTACCTAATATTATGCATATATACATCAAAAATATTTCATATTATTATACTTTTCATTCATGATTTTCCTTATAAAGATTCTGACTTTGGTTTTGTGACGTCACAGTTTTGTACAAATACACGATAGTGAGGCACACCCGTATTCGTGCCTTTACTGTACATGAACAGATCTGTCACTTTTTTCTAACATAACCTTATATTGGCGAGTATAAAGATATCGAATCCATCTGGTGGCGGTTTTATAAAGCTTACTATAAAGTATACATACGGTGTGTTGTCATTTAAATCGTGTTCTGTTGTTTTGAATTTTTTTTAAAAGCTTGTCTAAGTGCAATGGTAAATAAGAAAATTTATAATACAAATTGTTGCGTATATGGATGTCATTCAAAGGCTTCTAGAGAAACTAATTTTTCCTACCATCGATTTCCAAAACCTGGAATACGAAAAGTATTTATAATAAATAAGTTTGGTGTCCAAGAATCAATAGATCGTAGATTGGCGTGGATCAGAGCAATAAAATCAGGGAAAAAGGTTTCCAATACGATAATTATTTGTTCCAAACATTTTAAAAAAGATTTCATATTACCAGATACGTTTGTGAATATTTAAAATAGGGTTATGTTTTAAGTAATACTTTAATGGCTAGTACTATTAAACAAAAGTTAAATATCAAATATCATTTAAATAAATTAAAGCAAAGTGAATTAATGTTTTTATTGCTGTCATAGGTATACCTATATGACTAGTTTTTGTCAGATTAAACTTTGCTCAAAAATTGTACTTCTTTTATATGTACTATCGGGCCTGAATATTACATATATTTGTTATATTGTTAATATAATTGATTATAAGTGTCCTAGAATTAGGAGTAGAATTTAAAAAATTTCACGTATCTCTCATGGTTAATTGTAGGTTATTCTCGTCAATATCCATGAAAAATGTTGCTAAAAATTGCATATAACTTAATGTATTAAGTACACATGTAGAAAAAATAATTATATTTGCCTCTTCTCAATTACTTAGTAGTATTTTCTGATATTTCAATATAATATCTATCTAATGTTGAGAGATTCGGTGGTAGGCACTTGATGAAACATATTTAAATAACGAGAAATTAGTTAAAGAAAAACACTTGGTGTAAGTTTCACAAAAAAAATTATTTAAGACACTTTATCGATTTCGGTTTCTTAGACCATCATCAGAAGTGTAATACAAGAATCTCACAGAATTACAGCTTATATACTATCCCGTTAGGGTTACAAGAAACTTATGGTAGGGGGTAATTAGTGGTTTTTTCCTAGCAAACATTCGAAAAACTCGGATTGAAACAAATCAACTTGATCATTTAAAATAGGTAAATTTGTTTTTAAAGCTTTTTTGAATTTTATACGCTTCTAAAATATTCATTTTTTGTCCCTTATCTAAAATATGTAAAAAAATTAAATTGTCTATACTGCAAGTGTGATTGGTTTTAATGAGGTGTTTCGCAATATTAGAATCAATTTTATTTAGCTTGTATGATCGCATGTGATCTTGATATCTAATTGTAAAAGTTCTTCCTGTTTGCCGTATATAACATGTATCGCAGTCGTTACATTTAATTTGATAAATACCACAATTAAGGTTCCTGTCTCTGTTTTCGATTTTATTATTAACAATTAAATTTCTCAATGTGTAATTACAATAAAAGGCTGGTGTTACGTTTGAAGATCTAAAATTAATTGCAATGGAATCTGAAATTTTTCCTAAATAACTAATTATTACGTATTTTTGTTGTGGTTTGTTTCCACTGTTTTTGTAAATTTGGTTTAAAATGGATTTTTTATTTTTTCTATAAATTAATTTATCAATCATATTTGCATCATAGCCATTAGGAACTGCTATTTGTTTCAAAGTTTCTATTTCTAAATCGTAATTTTCTTTAGTCATAGGGACGTTTAATAATCTATGGACATAGCTATTAAATGCTGCCATTTTTATATTAGTTGGGTGACTTTAGAAGCGTATGAAATTCAAAAAGCTTTAAAAACGAATTTACCTATTTTAAATGATCAAGTTGATTTGTATCAATCCGAGTTTTTCGAATGTTTGCTAGGAAAAAACCACTAATTACCCCTTACCATAAGTTTCTTGTAACCCTGACGGGATAGTATATAAGCTGTAATTCTGTAAGATTCTTGTATTATACTTCTGATGATGGTCTAAGAAACCGAAATCGATAAAGTGTCTTAAATATTTTTTTTTTGTGAAACTTACACCAAGTGTTTTTCTTTAACTAATTTCTCGATATTTTAATATCTATCTCTCAGGCATATGATGCACACTGATACAGTGGATAACTATACTAGATAGAGCGGCTATATTGTAAACGACTGGGGCGTCACCAGCGGTGATTCTATTCGCGAATAACTAATATTTTGAAAGTAAAGTCAACATCCTTGCAACAAGTTATTTTTTTAGAAAAAGTAAGTACAAATAACGAAATATGCTAAATAAAAATATAAATAATGTTTAATAATATGTTTGATTTAGATATTACAATGGTTGTACAATTTTGTTCTGTGTCGTCCTACGAGAATAATTCGTTGAGAAATAAAAATAAAATTTTTGTTTGTATTCTTATGGCTCAAGATGTAAGGGAAAGATGGTATAAGGCAATAAATACTCCAGAAGTTTTGAAGACTACGTTTGGTTTCAAGCGTGGTTTCAAAACACAATGACATAAACGTCAAAAGTAGTTTCATTTTCGCTCGGTAGATGTCACTACGGCCGCAAAACTGTTACGTCATTCGAAATTTTATATAAACTTAAAAAAATTATTACTGTAAAACTAGAACCTTATGTGTCATAAAATATATATTTTCGTAAGTAGTTTTAAATGTACTTTCAGAAAAAATTGGAAAATGTGGTATGACCCCATTGTCTAGAAATGTAGTTACCAACCTAACAGAAATTAGATTTGAGTTCTTTTAAGAAGTACTTTATGACATCTAAATTAGTACCCACATATTAAACCAAGATAGAAAAAATATATTATTATATTTAGTTACTATTTTCTCTTTTCCTATAAATTCATTCATATATCTTTTATATAGCATTTACAGCAGTATCAAAAATATAATACAAATTAGAAATGAAACTAGAACATTAGGTTAATAATAATCCGTGATTTATCTTTCTGGAATTTCTATATTTCAAATGTTTATATTTATAAAATCATTCCAAAAAATATTTGTTAAAAGTATGAGATCACTTACATTCAAAATTCTGGCAACAGTTTTGTTATTCACAAGATTACAAAATGTTTTATTCTGTAATATCCAAGCAGTTATAAATCTCATAATTATTAATTTTTGTAGAATGTAGAGCTGATGTTAGTATGGAAATCCTACACAGCTTCAAGTTCTGACGAACTATCCCTTCGGCAAGGAGATATAGTAGAAGTTTTAGATACTAGTGACCCTACATCACCAAAGTAAGACCTTGAGATACTCTTGGAACATTAAATATTAATTAGATAACTTACTTTTTCTAGACGACGTCGTCTAGATCCTGAACTGGATCAAGTTCCCGCCAGAGAACTTCTGGATAACTCAGCCGCCAAGCATAAACTTGCAGTAAAGCCTAAAAGAACACATATACACCCTAAACAGGGTAGAATATCTGCGACTGCTACTACTGGAAGGTAAGACCTGCTTAATTAAAATTTTAAAGTATGACAAAACGTAGTATAAAATTTTATGAAAGTTTATGTGCCAACAATTTTCAAAAAATTTAAGAATTTAACTCTTAAAATTCTTAGCATTTAACGTTGCTATGAATTTGTTAATCGCTAGTATACAGAGTGTTAATTAATTATTTGCGCCTCTCTGCGCAATACGTCCTCTACATGCTTTGTATTTAAAATAATCTTATTGTTCCTTTAATATAAACGCTATTTTTGTTTGAACAACATTTTTCATTCCCATAAGAAATTATTTCAAACAGAAATAGCATTTATGTGAAAGGAACAGTAATATTATTTTTACTATAGGGCACGAGCAGACACGTGACTCTAGCGTCCTTGACGTACTTGGAATCAGCTGATTTGTGTGCGCATGTCATTTTGACAAGAACAATGTCAATTTGACAGGACCAATGTTTTGTCTTATTTTGCTAAAATGTTATAATTGTACAATTTTCAGGCAGTAAAACACATGAAATTAAAAATAATAACTTCTCAACAATTCAAAATTAAAATAAGTCAAAACATTGGTCTTGTCAAAGTGACATTGTTCTTGTCAAAATGACAAGCGCACACAAATCAGCTGATTCCTTGCATGTCAAGGACGCTCGAGTCACGTGGCTGCTCGCGCCTTATACAGAGCAGGTAGACAGGTGTAGAAAGCATTCAGTGCAAGAACAGAGGAGCGCAAATAATGGCCCGTTGGCATCCATTACTATAAATCAAACAGTGAGCGATGTGCCTCTTTGTCATAATGATATTCACCCTCGGTATTATCAGCGCATTTATTAAAAATAAGCACATCGAAATTCAGGTTGCAATATTAGAAATCACTTATAACATATCATTTCGATATGCCTTTGTTCCTTAAATGCTCATTTAAAATTAAATGACTGTTGTTAATACTAGGGGTTATAGTTATATTTCTAGACCCGACAGTCAATTTTTCTGACTAGAGCTGCCGCGCGTTGAGATTGGACTTGCGCATACTAGCCAATCTGAAAACATCAACATGTTGGTGTTGTGTCGATTCCACTATGGAATGTAAAATATAAAAATTCAAAAACGATCTGTTATAAAGTTGGCCACATCAAATTTTTATTATTTATATTAATCGTACGAAAATATTTGCGAATAACTTGATATAAAGTTTATTTTTCATGTTAAACATTGTAATATATTGAATGCGTAAACATTAAAGTAGTGATCTGTGCTATATATTAAGATATATTTTTCTTTGTAGATGGCTAGTGAGAGTTTGCAGTGGCGACCAAAAAGAAGGATGGGTTCCTTCAAGTATCTTACAGCCTTTGGAGGAACCTGAAGAGCTTATAAGCGTTGCAGAAGCGGCACAAAGACGAGAGTAAGATATGACGAAATATTTCACTATTTGTCGTAAAATAATTGCACCTTTAATCTGTATACTTTAACCATACATATATATTTTGTTAACCATTTCACCCATGAATAAGAGTACGTACTCGCATTTCAATAAATATGAATACATGTAATGTAACAATGAGCAATTTGCCCGCAGTTTTGGGACAATATAACCACTATTAATTTATGGAACACAGCAGAAGGGTTAACTAATTATTCTTTTTAACGTATTTAAATTATACTCTCAAAATTATGGTGTTGTTAAGAATAATTGTTATTTATGCAATAAGTGCAACAAATAATTTTTTTAGGCGGCTATTTCATAAATAGTTGTTTTACGTATCGTTTGACAACCGTAAAGTGTCACTTTTTTTGACATCTGTCAAAAACAACTTTACGGCCGCATTTACTTTACGGCCGCTTTTACTTTACGGCCGAATTTACTTTACGGCTGCTACAATCACTCGTTTGTTTAAATAGTAAATTCAATACTCCCTAATAGACAAATACATATATTTAGAAATAATTACAATTTAACTTACAATTACAACGAATAGAAACTATTTAAATGAACAAAAACACAAAACTAACTTAAAAATATAGACAAGATATTAAACTTAAAATTAGAACATGAATTGAAACCATTTAAATGAACAGACAACAAAACTACCTAACTTAAAATATAGCCAAGATATTAAATTTACAATTATAACATGAATAGAAAATATTTAAATGATACTAATTAATTTATATTTTACTTATTATTAATACTAATATGAAATGTGCAATTAGTGCATTTAGAAAAGTTCATTCCACTTGCAGAGGTAGTGGACAATGCTTGACTGCCAGTTGTTACAGATTTGCAATTGTTCACATCAACCACCAAATTTTCAGTCTCAATTACATTGTTGGTGGTAACAAAGGAAGTTGAAGCTCCATCTCTACCTGTAAGAATTCTGCTTGAAATTTATTTTTTGCTGTTTATGCAATCTTCCACATAACCCTCCGCCACAGTCGAAGATTTCCAACCGCCATGCCGTTTTAGCATTAAAATATCGCCTCCTGCTTCTACTAAGAGTGAGGCTGAGCTTCTTCTGAAGCAGTGGCCTGTGTAATTGTTGGGGTTCGGCAATTGTAAATATTTTGCAATTAGACTTGGAATTTTTCCAAATGTATGCACTTCTATAACTTGAGTGCTGCACTTTCCTTGGCGATAGTTAACAAAAAACGTTTTGTGGCTTGTATGGGGAGGACGTAGGACTAAATATTGCCTGTATAACTCTAAAGCACTTAATTCTTCGACTATTTCATCGGTTATGGTGAAAATTCTTTTATTTCCTGTTTTTGTCTCTGGGATTGTAATTATCAGCATATCACCTTTATCTTGAATGTCATCCATCGCTATTTTTCGTAACTCCTCTCTCCTGCATGCTCCAGCTAATCCAATTATCAAGCAAACCTTCATGAAAAAGTAAACCATTTAAACTATGTGCATATGTATAAAAAAAATGAATACCTACCTTCCACATGAGATAATTTTCATTCGGCGCTTCTCGCAAGAATTTTATTATTTCACTTCTTGTAAATATCGCCGATTTTTTTGCTTTGTAGCCCACGTTTTGTTTCTTTAAAAACGCAATGAGTTTTGAAAATTTACTGATATCGATATCCTTTTTTACCATCACGGTTAATTTTATCATAGAATAGCAAGACCACAACGTCGAAGCTTTTAATGATTTAGCTTTCTCCGAAAAAAACGCAAGAAACACATTTTCCGTTAAATTTTTAATTTTATGTAGCTTGCACCATTCTTCAAAAATATCAAATTGTTTAAGATCAATTTTCTGGGACTTTTCGGGCAATAAATTTAACGTCGCCCTACCCGCAGCTTCATGTATTTCTGGCGGAGTATTTGAGATATCTTCGCTATCTGAACTGCTCATTTTCTTGCTTCTCAGTTAATAACTGTAGATATTTTATCACGAGATACACACGTTTTCACCACGATTTAAAATATTTTGACAGTAAACAACACAACAGTACAAAACAGATTGTTTTGTGAGTTGTCCAGGTGATAGAGCAAAGCACTCTGCAAGTGACATGAATAACCAAATATATGTAATTGTCAGATAACTGTCACTGTCAAAATTGTGAAATTGATTTTTAAAATAAAGTTTATATCTTTTTGTGATAGCCGCCTAAAAAATGTTGTGTGCACCTCGGTTAAAAGTTCTTTTTTAGCCTCATCTGATTTGCTGGCCTCGGCGGTCGCCTCGGCTGCAATCTACAGATTCGGCCAAAAAAGATCACTTTTACAACCTTGATACACAAATAACTATTTAGTCAACCTTAACAAAAAATTGATTTTTTCTTACGCAAACGCAGCCAAAAAATGACCGTTTTTTGGCCGCTGTTATTATTATATGATTTAAGGTAGTGCCATCTATTATTTCGAGTGTTAATAAAGAGAAAGTAAACTTCTTTGAAGGAGTCACGAATATGTACAATTTTTCAGTTATTATAAATAATTATATAAACAGTAAATAAAAATCTAACAAATTTGTAAATTTTATAAAGTCAACTAAAAAAAATTGTGTGCACCACTGCCAAAAAGTGTTATTTCATCCTCGTCTGCTTTCTTATTAAAATCAGAATTCACTTTTTGGCCTCAGTACACAAATAACTATTTTTGCACAATCGATAAAAAAGTAGGCCTTTCAAACGTGCATAATATAGTCCCCGTGAAAGTAGAAAGAACAAATCATGATTGAGAAGAAAAAAGTTTTTAAAAATTGTTAGTTTTTGAACTATTTGTGATTTTAAGCATACATCTACGTCACAACTATTGCTATCTTTCTCGCGCAGCCTATTATAGAAACCGATGGGAGAAAGATAGCTGTAGGTTTCATTTAAAATCAAATGCAATTGAACTAAAAACAATTGTTTTTTTAATATTAAGAATTGCTTTAAAATTAAACGAACTCTCATGTAAAATAATAAAAAAATTAGAGTGGAGGACCCTATTGCAGACGGAAGCTCTTTGCAGATGCAGACCGTTGCTAATTGTAACGGTCTACAAAAAGGTTTTACAAACCGGACATTCAAAATTTTCGTTTTCACGGATGTGTTTAGAAGTGGAAAATTACAAAAAAAAATATTTCATTTAAAAATCGATTAATTTTTCTGATCGTTAGAAAAAATGTTGTGTAAACTTCTAGTTTAAAGTAAAAGTATATTTGCAGGCCTCAACTAGTTGCAACCCTCGCTAAGCTCGGGCGGCAATCTTTAGCCTCGGTCTGCAAAAATCTACTTTCAACCCTTGGTACATATATAACTATTTGAAAGCGTTTATGGACGATTTAGTTTAGAGTAATGTAAAACAACTTACACCAGACGGAGACACTAAAAAATTACACACTACAATAAAGGCTTATTTTATATTCTCAAAGTATGCACCTATTTTTTTGTTTACTTTATGCACGATCGCAGAAAAAAACTTTCAATTTTCTTTTTACAACAGAATTATACATATTCTATGTTAAAAATTGGTTTTGTTTTCAGGGCAGTAGTTCGAGAATTAGTCGAAACAGAACAAGAATTCGTGCGAGACTTACAACATGTAGTCCAATATTATCTTAAGGCTGCAGAATCCGGAAAGATTCCGCGATCACTCAGGGACAACTATTCCGTCATTTTTGGAAATATAAGACAAATTTCAGACTTTCATAGCACGTAAGTAATAAAGAAAACATTGTTGAAAAATAGATAATGAGAACATGTTTTCTTTTGTAATTATAGAGTGCTAATGGAAGGAGTGAAATACTATGCCAGTGAACCACATATGTTGGGAAAAGTCTTCTTGCGACTGGAGAGAGATTTTGACAAGCATGTAACTTATTGCAGAGACGAAATCAATGCACAGCAGATTCTGGATAGTGATGATGACGTCAGGGACTATTTCGAGGTAAGAAATATTATTTTATTATGTATATATCCTTCATTTACAATAATCCTGCAAAAGGATTCATACGTAGTGTGCTAGCAAAACTTTAATGCTACCAGAACTATATAGCGTGTTCATGTTATTTTGTCCACTATTGCTATTTCGAGAATTATAAGAGCTACGAGGTCGGTTAAAATAGTAAACAATTTCTATTTTACTAGACTATTTTAATGAGCGTAAAATGATTATTATTTTTCAACCAGTGGTTTTCAAACTGTGCCATCTTTGTTCATTTAAATAGGACCATATATTTTTATTTACCTATTAGATAGAGAATTTTATTTTTAATTTAGTGGTATTATATTTGCATACTCTTAGACAATATATGTATATATATATATATATATATATATATATATATATATATATATATATATATATATATATATATATACCGGGTGGAACATCATACCTGTGTACATAGGCGATTCATATGAGAAAAATAGTTTTTTCGTGCGCATTGCTCCCCAAATTATTTTAGACAAAAATGCTTCAAATAAATGTTGTAGAGCATAAAATTCTGCATCTAAATCAATAAACAGAATTACTTTTACATGCTTTGTAACGACAGAAATTAAATAAGAAAATATTGAAAATTACGTTGAAAATATCAAATAGCCATGGAATTGAAACAAAAATAGAAACAAATAAATGTCTGACGTTTGACAGATAAATAACTAATTTGACGGTAAAATATCAAAATGAATTCAGTTTATTCTAACGAAGAAAGGGTTTTTATAATAAAAACTTTTTATAGTGGAAATTGTTTACGTATAGTTAGAGATTTATTCGCCGTGAAATTTCCAAATAGGCCAATTCCAAGCGCTACAACAATACGCGCGTATGTTCTAAAATTTGAATCCACGGCAAGTGTTGCGGCGGAAAATAGTACAGGATTTAAATTTGAATATTTTTTAAGAGATTTACAAACAAATCATATCTTTATTTATAGGAAATAAAAATAATCGCATTAATTTAGAAAACGAACAAAGAGTTCTGGAATTAATAAATTTTAATCCTAAATTAAGTTTAAGAATAATAGCGCAGGAATGTGAGATTGCTCATTCTACTGTATTGCGCATTCTTAAAAAACATAAATACCACCCTTATAAGATGCAATGCCATCAAGACATTTCGCCCATTGATGAAGAAAGTAGGCGAGTTTTTTGTGAAGATATGCAAGAACGAGCAAATCGGGATCGTGATTTTCTTCCATCTATTTGCTTTACCAATGAGTGTACTTTTACATTAAACAATGAACCAAACGTTCAAAATGATAGGCACTGGGCTCTAGAAAATCCAAGATTAAATGTTACCACCAGAACGCAATATCCTCAAAAAATTAATATTTGGGCAGGCATTTTTAATAGCAATATTATTGGACCATTTGAGATCGTTGGCAACTTAAATTCTGAAACATACTTAGAACTCTTGATTAATGAGATCGGCCCTGCATTAGACAGCGTAGCGCGCGAAAATCAGGAGGTTTGGTTTCAACAAGATGGCTGCCCAGCTCATTTCGGAGTAAGTGTTAGAGATTATTTAAACCAAGCATTTCCAAATCGCTGGATTGGTCGTGGTGGAACTTTAAATTGGCCAGCCAGATCTCCTGATTTAGCACCTTGCGACTTTTTTTATGGGGTCATCTTAAATGTAAAATTTATAAGCAGCGCCACCCAAATATTAATTCATTGAGAGAAGCTATCATGGAGGAGAGCGCCTTAATCACAAATAGTTTGGTTATTGCTTGGCTGAAAACGGAGGATTATTCGAATATTTGTTATAATAATAAATTGTAGTGATTATTTTATTCAGAGAATTACTGTTTGAAATTTGAATTGTAGTAGATAGGTCTTAATGTTTACATGAATTATTTCCAATTTAAAAAGATTTTCAATAAAAATCCTATAAAAAATAAATATTTCATTGAAATGTACAATTGTCGTAATAATAGGTATAGAGATTTTTGTATGAATTTAATTTACCTATTTATTTGTTTCTATTTTTGTTTCAATTCCATGGCTATTTGATATTTTCAACGTAATTTTCAATATTTTCTTATTTAATTTGTGTCGTTACAAAGCATGTAAAAGTAATTCTGTTTATTGATTTAGATGCAGAATTTTATGCTCTGCAACATTTATTTGAAGCATTTTTGTCTAAAATAATTTGGGGAGCAATGGGCACGAAAAAACTGTTTCTCTCATATGAATCGCCTATGTACACAGGTATGATGTTCCACCCGGTATATATATATATATATATATATATATATATATATATATATATATATATATATATATATATATATATATATATATATATATATATATATATATATATATATGTATATATATTTTTTTGAGAAAAATACATGTTTAGATTTATATTATTTCATTGTAGCTAAAATAAGTGTACCATGGACTGTAATTTATTTCGAAAAATACAAATAGGGCTGTTGCACGAATTTTTATATGACTTCTAAGTTCTAAATTTTAAAAGATATTGTTCTTTAAAGAGTCTCAAATTTTAAAATATCACAAAATATCCATTAGATATTTTACAATTAGATCTTGAAATTTGTGTAATATTTCGAAAAAATCACTTGATCTGAAACAGAATGTGAAGTCGGAGTACATGTAACATGTGACAAACTATCGCCTACTTCTATTTATATAAATATCGTAAAATGTTTTCCCAATTGACGTGATATGACGTAATATATGTACTCTGTCGTCACAGAAATGGGGGGGGGGTTGTCTTTTTATATAATTATTTACGAAAATAACAAATTAATATTATTTTTGTTATTACTATGAAAAATATTACATAAACTTTTATTTTAAATACTTAAAAAAAATATGAAACCGGCTCATTATGTATTAACGAAAATGAAGGACAATTTGAGCCGAATTTGTAAATGTATGCGTTTGTTGTTTTTTTTTTAATTGAAAGTAATTGTTTTTCACATTCATTTGTATCGCTCATGACATTCCCTTTTTTGCCATATTAAAATAAAATTGATATAAATCAAAAGATGAATTTTAATAAAAAAAAATATTATTTAAGGTTATGCAAATAATTATCTCACTGAATTCGGAATAAAATTCTCTATCAAATAAGCAAATAAAAAATATACATGTAGTTCCATTTAAAATAACCCCTCATAAAATAACAAAGTTGTGGTCCCCACAGTTTGTGAAGTACTGGTTGGAAAATAATAATAATTTTATGCTCATTAAAATAGTCTTGTAAAATAGAAATTCTTTGTTAATTTAACCGACATCGTAGCTCTTATAGTTATCGAGATAGCAATAGTGGACAAAATAAAATGAACATTCTGTATACATTTTTTAAATTGAAAAGTGGTCATTTCAGCACCTGACTGTGATTCATTCCAGTCGTATAGAAATATGAAATAAATAATAATACTTATATACCTTATTCCACCTTAAGAATGGAGTAGATAGCGCTATCATTGTCAGCTGATTTACAATGATAAAAAACAATGATGTAAAATATGTCATATGTATTTATTTTATAATATATAAACACACTTACTAGTAGTAATTAAGAATATTTTAGTAATATAACTAAAATATAGAAACCATAAAACTTAACATATCATTTGTCAAACTATTGGTTTGACAAGTAAACCTTCTACAATGTAAATTGGTGTCGGCAATGGACCTTTCCAATTTAAGGGCTATCTCTTTCTATCGCTGCAAATAGTAAGAAAATGGCGCGAACAACTGCCAGTTGGGTTGTCAAACGAAACGTCAAAAATATTGCAGTCATTAAAATACCTGTATTCTCAGTGAAAATTTGCATCGTTAGACATTTTACCTTCAATAAAAGCTTTTGTAACTTATTTCGATAAGATTTTTTAAAGTTATCCGAGATATTCTCACATTTTACGTCTAAATGTTTTAGAATCAAACGTCATAGATCTCAGTTGTTCTTACTATGCGCAGATCCCGATTGCGCATATCTTCTATCTCTTTAAATTGGAAAGGTCCATTTGTCTATTACTGACTTTGAAATATAAAACCTGTCTCGCGCAACTGTCCATTCTTAAATTGGAACAGGGTATAGACAATAATTGTACCTCGTATTTACTATAGTCTATTAGAAATAGCGAAAGAATTTTGACAGATAGATTCTTGTGATTCTATACTTCGTTCTACGTAAGAAAATAGCGTTGTTTTAGATAGGGACATAAATTCTACCCTTTTATTGGTCATAATGCAAACCTAGTTCACAAAAAAGGAAAATTTATCACCTGTCAGTTGTCAATTATCAAATAAAATGGACAAAATTAAGTGATGTTTAACAATGTTTTGTTATAATTTTTAATATTCAGGTCTTGTATATTTTTACAGATAAAAATATTTATTATTGACAATGTTTGGTTTCACAAACTTAAATTATTTATTTAATGCATGTAAAAACGGTCGGCTCTCAAGCGCTATCTACTATTTTCTTACATGAAATGAAGTATAGTTTACACAAACACTGTTCAAATATTATTTTAATTCTGATTTCATTCTTTGTAAGTGCTGTGCATTATTTGTTGTTGTACGAGTAGTCGTTTTTTAAAATTTTTCCTGGCTATTTTCCTATATTCTCTTACGGTTTTGTGCAATTGGCGCTTCTTTTTAAACATCGAAAATGTTTTGCTATAGATCAGACTCCTAAATCACGCCCCAATTAACTGTCAAAATTATTTCGTTATTTCAAACAGAGAATAATTCGTCTGCAAATTGAAGAAACTATTGAAAAATAACTGAATACATCTCTGACCGTTGGACGTTAAAAATAAATAAAATCTTTCTATCGTTCGAGTCCAGTCATTAAGTAAAAATGTTACGGTTCTAAATTCGTTTTCCAGTGGCGCAACTTAAACTTTTATCTTCCTTTTAATTAATTTTTGCAGATACTAAACATTTATTTATTATATCTCAAATATAGCACAATTTATTAATATTTTACTTCTTAATGTATTTTTTGTTAATAAATTATATTTGAAAGTCAATAATTATTTGTAAAATAACCATTATGTTTCATATTCGTTCTACATTATGCGGTACTTATTATTCAATTCATTATATTTAAATTTAATGGCTGCGCAATGGGGAAGTTTTCGAATTTTTGTTTTTTTATATGTTAAAATATTTTTAAATCCAAAGCGTTTTTACTTTTATATTTTGTAAATTTTTTAAAAAATACCGGAGAAAAAAATTATAAACTTTTGCAATATTTTCTTCCCGCCATTACGGCGTACATAACATCAACTATGTACGAATTAGGCCTCGACATACGTGCTCAAAACGTGCTTCTTAGAAAGAGACAGAAGCAAAACACGACCACCTGTTTATGTGTACATTGACACTTGACAATTTAATTTCTGTGTTTATCGTATTTTCTAGATTTTACATTTACATATTTGAAATAAAATAATTTGCTTTTTGCGATTTGACATTGAATTTGACGTTTCAATATCAAATATAGAAGACATACGTTCATGTTTTCATACTAAACTAGCACTCGTAGCGGACAACTACGGCGAACCAAAGATGCTGTATACGTCATCGTATTGCGGGCGATTTAACTAACGATAAATTTAATATCGTTTGAATAAAAAAATACGCCATATTTTATTACTTTTATTGTATTAATAGTAATATTGTATGTATAGTATTGCAGTAATGTGGAAAAATCATTACCTTTCAACATGATTAAACTGCCCCATTGCTGATCATGTGCAACCAAGAGTTATGTGGATTATATTGTTGTATATATATAAATACATACATTAATAATTTTTATTGACGGTATTTCTTAGATCACAAATAGATAATAAAATATAAATGATAAGAGAAGAAAGTGTTATGTTCAGGGCTACTATGCTAATTCTAGCTTTGCTATTTCCAGACCGTGCAAAACTTACGTAAACGATTGCGAGTTTGATGGTTTTACTCAAACATTTTTTACATGCGATTGCTGTTCTCTTCTAGTTTTAATATCTTTGGCACCGGTTTTTTAAATTTTATTTATAATTGCTAGAAATTAAATTACTTTTGATCTATAATTATCTCTTCGTAAACAGAATTAATTTCTGGTATAAACTTATTTAATTTGGCAACATGTTATTTCGATGTTATCGAAGCAATAATTTTCCGTGTTTTGAGTTTTGATAGCAGAAAAATTTTATTTGCTGACACTGACGGTATTTTGAATAGACGCGTCGTTTAAATCCAGCCGTCATGTGTTGCAACTTCGGCCTTGATCTCGTGATCTAAATCCAAAATCCTAAATGCATCGTTCCAGGACTTTATAGTTTTATTTATCTCGAGGAATCATAGATATTTTAAATACACTGTAGTAAATTGTAAAAATAACTACACTGCACAAGTGAACAAGTGATTCACGGGAAAATTTAATAATCATGTTGACAGTTTAATAATAATAAAGCATAATATAATATATAGAGAAGACAATGTTATATAATCACATATAAATTATTTTAAAATGTAGTAACTGTATTCCATTGACCATGGTTTTTCTAATTACAAAAGAAAATAGGCGTATACCTAACACCATGTTTTGATTGAATTTTTCTCTAATTTTATTATATTTTATCATTTTTATCTACAATTACCAGTTGATATCACAAGAGTATGCATTACCTAAAAGTTATTAAAATTGAGATACATAATCCCAGATCTAGATCAAATTTGTAAGTAGTTTGTACCTAATCTACTTCAATTATTTAGTGATGAGTAGATGACAATGTTCCTCTGTGGTAAAAATATCATTACTTTGTTCTAAAAACTTATTGGTTTATAATTACTTTTGATCTGTATTTACAAGTATTTGTCTTAACCTTATACATGTAATTTTTTTTACTTTATACAATAAAGATTAATATTTTAATATACCTTATACAGGGTGTTTCCTTTAAAACAACCAGTACTTTTTTTAGCGAAATAACAACTTTAAAGAAAAAATTTTTATACTAAAAATGATCAAGAACAAGGGGATAATGTATCAATAGTAACAAACCGAATATATAACCAGTGGTTCTCAATCGGTAGAACAAAATTATATTTTTTTAAATGGCACTACATATAATTTTTTAGCCCTTTAAATAGAATATTATTTTCTGATTTCAACGATATAATTGTAGCATAGGATTGTATAACAATTATTTCGAGAAAAATGGTGTTAAAAACTAGAAATAATGTAAGAAAAAATGGGGTTACTACTAGCGTAACTAGGCAACAGACCTGTGCATTGCATAGCCTATTGAAATATTATAACATTATTTTTAATACCATTTTTCTCGAAATAATTGTTATACAACCCTATACTAGATTTATATCGTTGAAATCAGAAAAAAAAAATCTCCATCTAATGGGCTAAAAATTATATAGGATACCACTTAGAAAAATATAATTTTGTTCTGCCGTTTGTGAACCACTGGTTGAATTTTCGGTATGTTATTTTTAATAAATTAGACCCTTATTCTTGATAATTTCTTGTATATAACATTTTTTTCTAAACTCATTAGTTCGCCCAAAAAAGCGCTGGTTGTTTTAAAGGAAACATCCTGTATACTTTTTACCATAAATTGATTGAATTTTATAAAATTAAATAAGTGTGTATTAAAATTTGGATTCATATTCAAGATTCTTTGAGAAAAATTTTCCGAAAGATATTTCCGTTGGATATTTCACAGTAAAAATTCTAGAATTTTTTCCAAATTATTCTTTTTAGGGAATTTACCCATCGCTACTTCAATATAATTGTTCTGTTCGTTTCGCTACTTTGCATTTACGGTTTTCTACCGCCCCCATACAAAGTATATGGCCGCGGCAGTAAACCATAGACATAAGGTAACGAAGCGAACAGATCAATATTTTTTTATCATCTTAAACAAGATAATTTATACGAGTAGATTAAATTTTGCCTGAATTTTACTCTGTACTATACAGGGTGTTGAAAAGGTAATTTTTTAGGGTGTATTGTACTGACCAAAATGAGCAAAAAAAGCAACTTAGGTCTGATCTTCGACTGTTTCCGAGAAAGAGGCCATTTTGTATTAGAATCGAAAAAAAACTGACAAAATTAAATAGACTATAAATATAAAACAATAAAATTATGACACATATTTCTCAATTTCTAATAGGTATGAAGTTATTTGAAAATTTAATATTGGCCAAAGTCGCCACAAGTTTTTTTACTTAGTACCTAAAATTATTTGATTTTAATAACAAACACATCTATATGACCTCTCAAAGATAAAAAAAAAACGTTTCATTTAATCGAAGTCGTAACACTTAATAGTTTTTGAGATAGGAGAAATAAAATCCGCAAAAACTCATTTTTCACTGCCTTATATCTTGCAAACTATTGAAGATCGGGCCCAGTTGATTAAGCTTTTTTACTTATTTTGGCCAGTACTACTAGCATATACCCTAAAAAAATACTCTTTTGTAACATTCTGTGTATGGTTAGTCGAGTACCATTTCTAAACAGGGCGTGAGATCTTGGTTCATTTTATTGTCCAGTATTAAATTCTTCACTTACGTTTTTGGAGGTAACAAACAAATTGCGGTAGATAAGATAGGTATTTTACCCTTTACAAGTAAATACATCACATTAAAAAGTTCTGAAATCTTAAATCCTACGTATTTCAGTGAAGCATATTTCTCGTGCATAAGAAAGTAGAAAGTCTTCAAAATGTATGTTACGGGGGCGTGAGACGTTGCGTCGTTTCGTAGGCTGTTTGGGTATTTTTAGCTGTACGACAGGCCCCACTTTGCCGGACAGCGTCCAGTTTAGTCAGTGGCTGTTTGGTGAGAGCGCTTGTGTGCACTCCGGGGTTTCTGGAATCAGGCTTATCAGCAATCCACAGGTAGGCCTTGCACTTGTGTCGCCATACTACGTCAACGTCATCAACCACCGACCAGTAGATACAGATACAAGTTATATAACACGCCCTTTGCTATTTGAAGACAGTGATAGGTGTTAGTGAGTGAACTGTGAAAAAACTTTGGTCAGTATGCAAGAAACAAACATCATCTTGGACTAAATAAATATATTGAAAGAAGTTTTTCAATTTGAATTAAATTTCTCAACGAGTTATAGTAGTTCATTCATTGATTTATGCGTTCCTAAGGGGGCGTGAGATTGTGGATTCTAATCCTTCACCAAATAATATTATTGTAGTCAAGTAGCAAATAGTGGAGTAAGCTTTAGGTTCCTTGAAACAACTTATATAAAAATGAAAATATTACTAAGACTTTAATTTAATTGCAATCGTTCCATTTAATTTTTTTAAATTAATTTATTTTGTCCAAGCTTAGTTATTACATTTAAATTATAGATAAGGAGTGTTAAATTATTAAATTTATTTTTTATTTCTTTAAACTATAAGAATGAATTTAGTTTTTTTTATATAAAGCAGAGTTATAGGAATCTGAAAAAGATTGAATTTTATAATCATAATACATAAACATGAATTAATTGTAACATTTTTATGATATAAATAATAGAAATAAATTAAATGTTTTGAAATAGTATACTGCGTTACAGAAGTGAGTTGTACGTTTAAAAAAGGATTTGTATCTTGTTTCCGTTCGAATATTGGCACAGCTCAACTTGAAATTCCACATCACTTGAACTATCAGTTCACTATTAACTATTATTAAACTAGGCGCAAAATCTGCCGATGTCTAATGAGTTCCCAAACAATTAATAGTTCCTAAACTGATCCAAATTCAGCAGTGATCCGCCTCTTTATTAGTTGTTTATTGTTATTGCAACCGCCTTTGGAATTCTGCATAAACGAGCCAGAAGTTTAGAATAGGTGTCTAAATATAACGTCCAAATCAACATCGTAAATAAAAAAAAATAATTTAAAGTAATTTCGATCCTGTTGTTTAAATCATACGGATCAATTTCAAGTTTAAAATAAATATTTCGCTTATTCCCACCTAATTTTAAACGCATACGTCAACATTTTTATTCTAAATTTATAGCTTGGACTTGTATATGCTTCATAGAATAAAAATAATTTTGAATTTCTTGCAATGTGCAAAATTTGGTGGATGCGCTTTCAATATCTATTTTCATCTAGTTATATTTATATATAAAAGTAAACACATGTAAAGTAAATATTTGTTGCGATAATCAGACAGCAAAAAATTGTCTCAAGTTTTAGTATTGTTATGAAATAGTCTGTAGATCCTGCCAAATTATTTTAGCAAAGATTCTTGGTATGTTAACTAGAATATGACTGTTAATTAAGTAATTTACTTTTTGTTTACGTCTCATAGTATGTTAATCACTATAACATCGTTTAGAAACAAAACGTTAGCCTTTCTTCTTTTAAATATAACATGCAACGAGTACATTGTGAGAATATACTCGTATTTCACAATTCTTTTCTTATATGGAAAAAGGAAAGTGTTCTGTCTTCAGGAAACTTCACTTGCATTTTAAAATACGAGTCCAAACTCATATTAGTTCGGCCAGTTAACATATTCAATAAACAAATTATAAAATCTGTGTAAATGGTGAGAAAATTCTAGAAATTGCATTTGACTAGCTTAAATTAAGATTTTAAACTTACAAAAATTGAATTCAAGTATTCCGCCATTTAATATTAGGTTACATCGCCTTTATTAGTAACAGCAACTTTAATGGGGTTTTTCACTATTTTTCAATTTTTTTTATATTTTATTCATGATAAGTTATATGTGTTAACAGGTTTTCTATAAAAAAATTATTGAAAATATTATTTTTTCTAGTTCGTTCAAACGGACAATTTTTACCGCCACGATAGTGTGTCGTAGCATGGCCAACTTCATTGAATTGCGCTATGCTACGCTTATTATGGCCATGGCCGTCTCAAATGTCATTAAAATCATACAAACGAAAATTACAGAGAGAGAGAGAACGTCAAGTGGCGCCACGTATGGTGTAACATTGTACTATTTTGACAAATTATCTGTCACAAATATATATTAATTTTAATATTTATTTTTTCAAGTATTGTATTTAGTTTTAATAAACTTCCTATCTGACAACATATTTTGCAAATCTAAACTTCATTGACAAAGACCAAGGAGTACCGTGAAGGAGTATCTGCGACACACACACTATCCTCCTATACTGCATTTCAGATAAGAATAGACTTGATGGCGCTGCTGCGCTAGCCTGTTTTACACGCATAAAACTTATGAATTAGATTTGTTTCGTGTATGACATACTCGACAGCCTAAACGTCAAAATTTGATAATTTTTAATTATTTAGTAAATAAACAGGTACTTAAAGTTGTTAAATAGATTATAAAGACAAAATGGAATAAATAATATACCTGCTTTACATATTGCTATTGTAAACTTGGCTTGCATTTAAACCAATCAGAAAGCTGGAATTGTAAGCCCTATCTTACTCCTAAGTCTATTCTCATCTGGAATACAATATAATTAAAATAAAAATAACTAGAACTCACTACTATACATAACAAATCTGTAAAAAACTCACGACAGAATTTTATATGGGAAAACAACTATTTGAAACGGTCATAATAAGCGTAGCGCAATTCAATGAAGTTGGCCATGGTCGTAGGCCGCAAGTCTAACGCTCAATAGATGGTGCGGTCGTAGCGTCATATGAATGTTTGTTCACAGTTTAAAATTCAGTTCTATAATTTTAAGAACTGCAGTAGGATTGCCTAAAATCGATTCGCCTACATTAAAGATGTTGAAATTATTTGATTTATGTATGTAAAACAGAGTATTGTAAACTATTCCTATGCTGAGAGGTAAAATAGAAAACTGTAAACTCGATCCGGCATATTACGTCATAGCCCGGCCTGCATTCGGCGCGTTTGAATGCATTGTAATATTTTCAAGCATTAAAAAAATAACCATTTAGTTAGTGTTTTTATAAATGTTTTATAATATATTTTAGTGAAACAGTGTAATTTTTCACTATTTTGATTATGGTGGAAACCCGCATACTATTAGGCATTGTATCCATAAGCCCTGCGCAATTTTCTGTGAGTATTATCCCATATGTTTTGCAAGGTAGGTTTTACTGTATGCACTGGATTGTTTTTCATAGTGCCAAAAGTAAAGGGTCTCAGTAGAAGCTAAATCTGAACCCTTAAAATGCCGGTATTGCCGGTCGAACTATTATCACCAGCATTTAGCCTACAATTTTTAAGTCTACTCGTATATTTAAAGTAGCCGAATAATTTTGTAGAAATTTCTAATCATTTGTATAGATTTTATAATTTGTTGAAAATGAAAACCAGTCAAATTATTATGAGTTTGGGCTCGGATATGTTTTCACGTGCTAATTTTATAAAGAATCCACAGTTTACACTTTACAATGTCTGCCAAACCAATTACACACAGCTGTATTTGTTTGTTAAAATTTTTAAGGTATGAGTATTGAAGTATAAACTCAAAAACTATAACAATATTTTAAGCCATCACTCTTTCACTTCAAACAATTTCAGTACAAATTTATGTTCAAGTGTCCAGATTTTTTACGGGCCAAATAGGTTACAGATAAATCAGTTTGGCAGAGAAATAATTTCTGTTCTTAATATAAAGCCATGAATAATTGTCTGGGCTATACAACATTGTTTTTCTCTTGAATTAATTTATAGATGAGAACTTAACTTAGAGCTTTGTAAATAACATTGCTATGATAAAACCGTTTTAATTCTCCGGGCCGGCCACTTGTATGACTTAAAATAAATAGTTTTTATAGCAAAAGTGTTCTGTGACAGAATTAGTTTATTTTAAAAGTATTATTATTATTAACGCAATTTTATACAATAAGTAGAAAATATATATTATGAACAAAGTGGTTGAGTGTGTTATGTAACCGATTATAGTTCTGACTTCTGACCGTTATCAAATTTGAAAATTATTTCTAATTTTCAAATGGAAGTGTATAGCGGGCATTTAGTGAAACATTGGCGCTAGCCCCCCCCCCCCTGCAACCAGTCTGCAATTATTAAAGTAACACAAAATAATAAAATGTACACTTTATACTTAAAGTATTACTTAATAAATAGCGATTAAGTGTCACTATAGCTACTAGATAAATTACAGCTGACTCGTCCACCATTTTGGAGCCACTTAAATCATTCAATATCAATGTTACAGTATTATTATACATAGAAATTATCCGTAATAACGGGTTTGTTCTGCTCCAAACTGTGCACATCAATGAGAGCCTTAGCACAATATTTCTCCCGATAGGTTCGCTACTGGGCTAGTTACTTTGACCTTCAAAAGACTGAAACGTCAAACGAGCGTCAAACATAACTATTAATTAAAATAAAAATAATAAATTTAGACCACATGTTTGTTAAAAACGTTTATTTTATTGCACTTATAGTATATTATTGTATATTATTCTATTTTTTGTGTTTATATAATGTGCCACAACCATGAAAAGGCTTACAAAAGTCTGTACATTGTAATACATACTTACCGAGAATGTCCATTTCTCTAACTTCAAAAATCTTAACGAATCGTATTTTTTCGTGTTTTAATATTTTAAATAAGTATAAAATGGCAAATATGGAAGTTATATTTAATTATGAAACATAGTTAGCACATAAAAAATGCACTTTTATATCATAATTTACTGCATTGATTTTGGCACCAATATGTATTATATATATAGTAGTTGTAAGTGTCACTGTGACGTCAGATTAGTGCTACCTTTCTCTCGCTGCCTACTATAGAGCTTGTGCCAGAGAAAGATATAGCAATAGGTATAAATGCAGTTAAACTAAAAACAATTAAGACTTTTTAATACTACGAATTACTTCAAAATTAAAAGAACTTTCATTTAAAATAATAAAAAGATCAGAGTGCAGGACCCCATTCTTTCTTCGAACAAATGACCTTGAATAGTCATCTTTCGTGAATTCAACTATAACTAGATACGAATACTTTGGAGTTTGCGCTATCATATGTGCTATTAAGAATTAAATAATTTTGTTTGGATCAAGTTTGACGTTTTGCTCTTGACAAGTCGTGTGTTCAGGAGTTTTTGAAATGTTGCATTGTTGCTTGAAAAATTTTCGTAATCGGCAATGATCCATAAAGCAAATGGTTAGTCCGAGGGTGCTACCCAGAGATATAGAGAGAGATATCTCTGGTGCTACAACATGCAATAGTCTTACCTATACTGCTATATAAATACAAGGTGTTAAAAAAGAATAATTTTTTTTGTGGGTAGCTATATAATAAGCTTAGTTTTTTATTCCAAAATCGGAAAATTAAGGGCATTGTTCCTGAAATATATGCACATAGTGTTTAGTGCAACTGGCCGACACGAAATGTTTAATAAAAATAATTACGAATTAGTTTACCTATTTGCTATTCAACATCACATGTGAATAAATAATTCACTTTTTTTATTAAAAATTTCACTCACTTAATTTAGAGAATTTTCAAAAAAATCTTATGATTGAGAATCAGCAAAAAATACCCTTTCTTTAGCACCCTCAGTCGTTATCAAAATATGCATATAAAATCAGATTAGCATACACAGAAATAGTTAATAAACCATAATGATATATATATATATATATATATATATATATATATATATATATATATATATATATATATATATATATATATATATTTAAGGCCTAGTGGTGTGGGTAGATTCTAGTCCCACGTAAAGCATGATCTTTTCATCTCATCATTCAATTCGTCTTTCATCAGTTCATTGGTTACATACATATCTAAAACAGTTGCGCAGTCGTCATAACAGTGGCATAAATAGGGTCTGCAAAACCCCGCAATGCTGAAGAGGGTGGGAGGCGCAGATATGGGGGCCTCAAAATGCCACGAAACTATCATTAACACATTTTAGTATATATGTTCATTGCTGCTGCCAATAATACTTAAATTTATACAGCCTGGTGGCTCGGACACCCGATCATAGGGATTTAACATGTAAAATAATTATATTGTGTAAAAAAGCTTCAAATAAAAGTTGTAGAGCATAAAATTCTACATCTGAATCAATAAATAAAATTCATTTTTCTTGCTTTTTGTAACGGCAGAAATTAGCTATGAAAATGTCGAAAATAGCCATGGAATTAAGACAAAAATTAACAAATGTTTGACGGTTTATATGTCAAGTTAGGTTAGTTTATTTTTAATATTATATATAATTTCTGTGTAAATGAACAATTATCAATTTAAATTATTAGATAATTGTTCACTGAAACAGAAATTAGAGATAAAAGATAATAAAAATAAATTAACCTAATTTGACAGATAAACCGTTAGATATTGAATTGAATTAAGAGAAATTAGGGCCACTTTTACAATCATCAGATAAACCTCGTATAACGCTATACCAGGTATAAAATTGGAAATTGTATTTTACAAACCTCGGATAAACCTCAGATAGAATAAACACCAGTATTTCTTATACCATGGAAATCGGTCGTATAAACCTTTGATAACTTTATCCCTGGTTCTTATGGATACCACGTAAATACAAACGATGTTTTATTATTTATACGTTTGACAGATGTCAATGAAGTATTTCATCTTCACTGTCAGAATCAAAAATAACATTTATATCATCTAACATCGTGAAAAATGCAAATTAGAAGGCAGAAATAATAACAATATTGAAGAAAAATAGTCTAACAAGAAGATAATTTTATTGTGCCAATACCAACCTAAAGTGTTTTAACGTAATTCTTGATATAACTATCTGAGAGATAAAAATGCAATCGTTCTGATTCAGATGCCACTTGTTAGGTAACAATTCTTGTTAACTTAACAATTATTGCTTGTCAAGCAATAATTGTTTAAAATGGAATTCTGGTGACTAATTCCGCTTGTTTGTAAAACAATTATTGTTCATGATTCTTGTTCACCCAGGCAATGAGAAAAACGTCTTGCCAAGGGAGGTTTCAATATTGTTTAGTGACGTAAAATGGCGAATGGTGTAGTTTTATTAATTGCGGCACTTCAGAATGAAGAAGAAAGGTAGGATGTGTTTCATTTATTTTGATTATAAACCGTATGTATTAATTATGAATCATAAAGGCAGCAAATAAGGCGTTCTAGGAGGTTTTTGCGGGATGGAAGTGATCCTATGTCTCTTCCCGAAGGAATTTTTCGTGGCATATTTCGTTTGTCTCGGCAATTGGCAAATGATGTAATTGCACAATTTGTACCATATATGAGGCAGTCACAGCGTTCTAAAATGTCCATACCATATAATTATAATTTTTTCGTTGGCCCCGTACCTTCTGAATTTAATTCATTGCACAACGTATTCCACAACTCCTCAATTTCTTTCTTATTTTGAGGGTTAATTTTACCACTTCTAATTTTTTCATTAGATTTTAAAAAAATTACGTACATATCGTATTGTCTGGATGTTGTCCTTTTACTACGTGGAATTTTCCGATTTGCCTTCATAATACCTTATTTCTTTAGCTTTACACTCCAAATTGTCACAAATGTATGCTCTGTTCCATTTAAGCCATTCAGTAGATGGCACTGGCAACAGCGCAAATCTGAAGTATCCGAAATTTCATTGGGTAAACTAGTCTCTTTTCTTTAATTTCAGCCAATCAGAGATTTCAAAACTATTCCCTATGCTCCGCAATACTGAATGGCTTAAATGGAACTGACATTTACCACTTGTCAAACTATTTCACAATACCAACTAATATCAAATAAAGCAAAAAGTACTAAAAATCTACATAATCTGTAAATAACTTCATGTCTATCTCTGAACAATATTGAAAAGTAACAATATTGTTAACTTCTGTTAACAATCTGGGCACTTGAATTCCGAATTAGAACAATATTGAGAACTACATTGTAAAGGCCCTTGTTCCTTAACAAGAATTGTTTCCGAACAAGTTGGCATCAGAATCAGACCAATTGTAAAAGACAATCTTGTTTATCGAAGGTATAATTGCTAGGATAAAGTTATACCTCCGATAGCTATACCATAGTTTATCCATCAATTGTAAAAGTGGGCCTAGAAAAAAATATTGAAAGCATATGCATAATAATGAATATTAATAAAGAAATAAAACGATATAATTGAAATACTTTGGAAATAAGGGGGTTTTTGTTATAGCAGCTCGTCACATGAATTCCATATATATTATTTTGGTTGGCGGCTCAAAGACGGCCTATAAATATATAACGAATACCAAGTTAGGGGAGGAGCCTACTTGGTAGTAGAGAAATTCAAATAGCGGAGGCGTGGCTATCAGTCCAGTATTTTGCGTTAAACTTAATAATTTAAATACACTTTCAATTATAAATCATGTAGACTTGTACAGTATCATAATATTCATTTATTTTTTATAAATATAATTCAGAAATAGGGCGCGAGCAGACACGTGACTCAAGGGACCTTGACGTGCTTAAAATCAGCTGATTTGTGTGCGCATGTCATTTTGACAAGAACAATGTCATCTTGACAAGATCAGTGTTTTGACATAGTTTGATTTTTAACTGCTATAATGTTATTATTTTTAATTTCATGTGTTTTACTGCCTAAAAATGATAAAATATTAACATTTTAGCAATTCAAAATCAAAATAAGTCAAAACATTGGTTTTGTCAAATTGACAATGTTCTTGTTAAAATGACATGCGCACACAAATCAGCTGATTCTAAGCACGTCAAGGTCCCTCGAGTCACGTGTCTGCTCGCGCCCTATAGCATATATTTCAAGAGTATTTAGGTCCATGAAGAAAACAGTTTGATATAAAAACTTATATTCGTGACGTCACATCTATATTTTCAAATTTCGGAGGACTATAACTCGCTTATTAATAGGAATTTTTCACCGGATTTTCACCGACAGTCTTAGTTTTACTTATACGTTCAAATGAAATTATCTAAAAAAAATGGTGGAATCCCCTATTCCAGGGCTATTGCTATTTTGGAGGTGATTTTCGATATTTTCATAGCTAATTTCTGCCGTTACGAAGCATGCAAAATTAATTTTGGTTATCGTTTCAGATGTAGAATTTTATGCTCTGCAACTTTTATTTGAACCTTTTTTATTTAAAATAATTAGGGAAGCAGGATATTACGAAAGTCGATTTTACATGTTAAATTCGTATGTTCGGGTATTCGAGTCACCACCCTATATGTATTTACAGTAAAATTAATCAAAATATATATTGTGTTTTCTTACCTAATCATAAAATTTTCAAAAGTTTATGACGGGGATCCTATACCTACACTTTTTTTGACGGGGCGGGGCTAGAGATCTTGTCTTAATCCAAGTTACGCCACTGGTCCAGAAATTGAAGTAAAAACTATTATTATTAAATAGATAATGAATGATTTTAATTAATTTAATATTAAAGTAAGAATCTTTCTAGGAGCTCTCCCAACGTCTGAGCGACGACAAAACATTATCCGAACACTTGAAACTTCCGATACAACGTATTAACGACTACCAGCTCCTACTGAAGGTAAATATTTTTTTGTTTATATTGAAATAAAATTATATAAAACATTAGTTTAATCACAAGGCCCGTACAACAAGCGCGGTTTTAACTAAAACGCTGTTTTAAGAAATGTCAAATTTCGTTACTTAGTATTTATAATAAATAATATCATATTTATCAAAATGATTTTAAAGCAGACCATGGTTTGTATTCAAACAAATATTTTTTAAAGAATCGTTTTTTATACATAAGGGCGAAATTAAATATTGAAATTTGAATTTGACATTTCTTAAAGCAGTGTCAGCAGTGTTTTAGTTAAAACCGGGAAGGGTTGTACCACGATAACGGTTTTAACTAAAACGCTGTTTTATGAAATGCCAAATTTTATTATTTAATAATAATAATAATCATAATAACTAACATAAAATTTATCAAAATATGATTTTAAAACAGAACATACAAAGAATCGTTTTTTAAACATAAGGACGAAATTAAATATTGAAATTTGAATTTGACATTTCTTAAAACAGTGTTTTATAGCGTTTTCAGCTTACACAATGCAAGTGCGCACTGAGTGCAACATATCACGTTACTACACTGAACGAGTTCTGCCCTCATCTGGTGGCAGTGCAGTATAAGCTGAAAACGATTTTGTTTAGCCGCCATATTTGCACTGACACTATTGCACTTGCCTAGGGAGTCAGTGCACAAAAGTCGCACTGAGCCAGTGCACGGTGCAACTTTTTCTTAAGCTGAAAACGCATCAACTGACTAAATTTTGCACTCAATGACAAGCTGAAAACGCGCAATCGACCTGTAAGCTGAAACGCTATTAGTTAAAACAGTGATTGTGGTACGCGCCGAAATGTTTATATAAAATAATATTTATAAATGATATCCCTTTACTAAATGTAAATGTTAGTTTATTAGAAGTGTGTTAATATGGATGGTTTGTACTGGTGGCCAACTTTGTTGTTGGTTGGGATTTGGGATCGACTTTTTGCATAAAAACTATAGCAGTTCGCTTCCTTTTCAATGCTATCTAAATCGCGAAATTTAAGGATCAAACACGGAGAGACAGAAAAGTGTAAAAAAATAAAGGCGCTAAATTGCTTCACAATCTGTCTGTAGGTCATATCTGAAATATCTATACTGTATTTAATTATACAATAGTGATTTGTAAGCAGGTACATCATTTATTCCATTTTGACTTTATAATCTTTAGCAACTTTAAGTAACCTTTTATTTACTAAATAACCAAATTTTGACGTTTTGAGCTGTCAAGTATGTCATGCACGAAACAAAACTAATTTTTATAAGTTTTATGTGTGGATACAGGCTGGCTCCGCAGCGCCACCAAGTCTATTCTTATCTGAAATATAGTATACCGGGTGGCGCTCGAAATCCGTTGCATAGGCATTTAATATGGGAAAATCGTTTTTCCTAGCGCGTTGCTCCCCAAATTATTTTAGAAAAAAAATTCAAATAAAAGTTGTAGAATATAAAATTCTGCATGTAAATCAGTAAACAAAATTCATTTCGTATGTTTAGTAACTCCAGAAATTGAATGTGAAAATTTTGAAAATTTCAGTTTAATAGTGCTAGCCATGGAATTAAAACAAAAAAGACAAACAAATGTGATGATG
Source organism: Harpalus rubripes (assembly GCA_963082715.1). Lineage (NCBI taxonomy): Eukaryota > Metazoa > Arthropoda > Insecta > Coleoptera > Carabidae > Harpalus > Harpalus rubripes. The sequence continues at coordinate 54,745,146 of OY720452.1, forward strand.
TAAATGTCAAATATTGTAAGTTTTTGTCCAAAAAAATGAGTATTTGAACAGTATAGAAGAATTAAATTATTATTCTGCTTCAGAATTTTACGTTATGATAATTTTATTAAAAAATTAAAATGTAAATATAAACACACGTTTGTTTCTTAAGATTTTTGTTAATTCCATGGCTATCACTACTTTTGAGTAGATTTTCGACATTTTCATACCTAATTTCTGCTGTTACAAAGCATGCAAAATTAATTTTGCTTATTGATTAAAATGCAGAATTTTACGTTCTACAACTTTTATTTGAAGAATTCTTTTCTAAAATAATTTGGGGAGCAACGCGCTAGGAAAAACGGTTTTCCCATGTTAAATGCCTATGTAACGGATTTCGAGCGCCACCCGGTATATGAATCACAGATATGAATGTAGACGAAACGAAGGTTGTTGAGTACACTATTATTCACGAAAGATGACTATTCAAGGTCATTCTTTCGAATAAAGAATATACATCACTTTACAGCAGTAGCTTAGCAACATCTTGTATTAGAAAGAAAAAGATTATTTAAACGTATGTCTATTTAATTTGTGTAGTGTGACAGATATACGTAAATAGTGGTATTACTTTCTAACACTCTATAAATAATAATGACGTATGTCGTAGAATTACAGATACCTAATTATATACTACACTGCCCTCTGTGCTAATATTTACCTATTGGCGTTGACGTTTAAATCAAATTATTATACCTTGGTTTATAAGTTAAGTCTATGTTTTTGTATTTTGCAAAAACGTAAGTGAAGAACATATCTTTCAGAAAGGCATTATTTAGAAAGAAACATAATATTCAAATAAATTAATATTATTTTTTCTGTTAAAATGTGTCTATAAATATTTCATGTTGCACGCCTGTGTATACGAAATGCAATGAAGTTATCTGCAAGTAATATTATATCAGACGGCTCACAAATGACCTTGAATAGTCATCTTTCGTGAATAATAGTTTAGTTGGTATTAAAATATAGTTTTATAAATTAAAATCATTATTACTGAGCTGGTTTCTATATCTGTCATGTTAAAACAAATTGCTCTATTGAACATGAAAATAATTTCTTGCAAATATTTTCAAAATTACATTAACCTTGTATCTTGTCTTATTTGTTTAGGCAGATTGACTAGGTAATTATTGTGAAATTCAAAAACAAATGATGATAAACTAGGCGCAATTTATCTAAAAATAAAGTAAATTCGAACTGGCAGTTTGACATAAACAGATCCTGTTTATATTAAGTTGTATTCATTGCCAAGTAAATAATATCTCTGCGTTTTATTCTGATAAAAGATAGTAGGTGTTAGGTTATTCACACCATGAATTCTATGTTAAATACAAATAGAGGACATTGCTAAAAGGTTAATGGAATAATTGAGAAGAGATTTGGATCGTGGCCACTGTTAAATTGAATGTAGATCTAAAAATATATTTAAATATAATAAACATATCATCATTGCATTTGACAATATATAAATATGTATTTAGATTTTTTAATAAAAAAGAACTGTAAAATCTTTATTACAAATTCTATTTTTTCTTAAAACTATCATCTATGGGGTCATTAATTTTTTTTATCTTTTAATCTAAACATTTGACTTTATGTATTCTTTGTCCGAGTTCAAAATTATTTGAGTTACACAGATATATATTATTAAAAATTATTTCTGTATTTGAATAATTTCGTGTTGAAGTAGTCGGCTCTTTTCCAAGGTTGCGTTGAATTTGGTTGAGCTACTGATCAGATTACTCAAAACACACGCTATCTCTCTCATTTTCTATCTCTCTGTATTATCCGGGCCGAGGGAGAACACGTCACAGCTGTCAAAAAACTTCTAAGTCACAAAAATTATATTATATTATATTACCTATTGCTGGGTGTGCCAATCTGCCTTATAGGCAAATTTCGTGGCCGCGTACCTCAGTGTCTGGTCTGGGGAATCGGGTTCGACTCCGACCGATGCCAATTTTTTTTCGATTTTTAAATGGCACAAAAGTGACCCCCTGTGGTGCACGTTCCACGCCAGCAATGAGTGCCCGTGAGGTGACGCACGGTATAAATATCTCATCGCAAAAATGTAACAGTTTTTGGAAAAATAAAATAAATAAATATATCATCAAGGCATTGCTGGGTGTGCCAATCTGCTTTGTACACAGATATCGGTAAAGATGATATATTTGCACCGTGCGGGCGCTTACCAGGCGTCACCTCACGGGCACTCATTGCTGGCGTGGAGAGTGCACCACAGGGGTCAATTTTGTGCTATTTAAAATTGGAAATATTTGGCGTCGGTCGGGATCGAACCCGGTTCCCCAGATTCTCGCCCTGACACCCAGGCACGCGGCCACGAGACCCCATACACTATACAGTTTTTGGAAATTAATAAAAAATATTAGCAAAAATATTTGAATGAAATTTAAGTACATTTAATTATTATTATTATTTTATTATTCTTTACTATTATACATAGTAAATTTGTTTAAGGTTAACTCCCCAATGGGGTACTATACCTTAGTCAAATTTTAACTTTAAGAAAGCGAAAATATACGTAAATTAATAAATATTAGTGAAAAAAGTTTGTTTAAATTAGTTCGCAAACTACAAGCGATTGAAGTCGACTAATAATTAGTATGATGTATCATATCCTAAGCAATTTGATTGGTTGCCTGATTTTAAATTGAGACTCGCGGTGGTTAATATATAAAAATATTTAAGCTATGTGAACACGAAAAATTTGTACTCTTTAGAACAAACAGTTTTTCGACCACTGGTGAAGACATGTTACGTCACACGCCAAATTATAAACTTTAAAAATTCATATATCGCTTATTACGTAATAATCCGCATTTACACAAAAATTTATAGCTCACAGATTGTTCTTCCAGAAAAAAAAAATATAAAAAGTTAGTATGGAACCCATTATCTAAATCCTAAATTTATGTAAGCCTGACCCATAGTCCCATTAATTAGTAAATAGGAAAAATTATATTAAATTTCTAAATGTAAATGTCTTCAACTTTTGAATGTTATTAATGTCTTTTAAGATAGAAGTATGTAATCAATTACCAAATTTGTGTAAAACAAGCTGGCGCACCCAACAATGTAGGTATATAATATGTAATATGTGTATTTATTTATAAATATGAATAATTGCAATTATAAAAACTACCACATAAAATGCGTTTTGGCTACGAAAACTAGAAACTAATAATAAATTCTTGTATAATTTTAGCTTCTCAATATTCTGTGCTCATATAACTCATTATTGTAGGAGCTGGTAAGATATAGCACCTGCCTAGGCGAAGACAGCAGCGACCTCCAACGCGCTTTAGAGTTGATGCTAAGCATCCCTCACAGGGCACAAGACGACAAGTTTACTTCTAATATCGAAGGATATCACGGGAGCATCCATAAATTAGGACGCTTGCTAACCCACGACTGGTTTTCAGTTACCAGTAATTCACCCGCTGGAACTGTTACAAAAGAGAGATATCTCTTCTTATTCAAAGCAAGAGTTCTTATCTGTAAAGTTAGGCATATATCCGAAGATAGGAGTGTCTTTCAATTGAAGGATATTATTAGGATACCAGAAGTTGTAGTGTGTGACCACCCGGAAAAAGAAAAGACTTTTGAGTTGCACCATCCTTCTAATCCAACTTACCCTATAGTGTTAACTGCACATAGGGAAAATATTAAACAGGTGTGGTTAGAGGAAATACAGGAATACGCCAGTGATATTGGTGAGTTGATTTTTCATAAATTTAAAACAAAATTAAAATACTATTAACTAAAATAGTTATTTATGCAACAAGTGTGTAAAGTAGTACTTTTTTGGTAGAGTGCTGTGTTTTGTATAAATTCTAGCACGAGGTAAAACACTATTTTACACACTTATTACATACAACATTTTTCCTACAACCGAAATGTGAGTGCTGTTTCTCATAATACTGAGAGTACAGGCAGACATCTTCAAATACTATTAGTGCTCTTTCTCAAAATACTGTACATAATAGAATTGCACGAATTCTACGTTTAACATTAATACAATTAAAAATTAGATTAGAACTTATGTCAAAAAAAAAAATATTCTACACTTGTTTCATTTACAGTTATTTTCATTAGTACTTACTACTTATATTGGCTAGCAACGCCTATTTACTTTTCAAGCACTAATGATTGAAAAGTGGCTCTTTACACACGGTACAGAGTGCATAAAGTATGACTTTGCACGCGGAAAGCGTTGTAGGAAAATACTATTTTTTTCAAGTGATTCGAAAGGAATAATTAATTCCAGATCTCTTGCAGAAGCGATAAATTGACAACTTGCACTATTAAACACAAAAAACTTGTTTTATAATACAGGGTGGGGCAGAAAAACCTATCCGATTTCAAAACGTTATAAAATTAAAACCACTCAACTTGTCAAAAAATTTTTTTATTAACATATCGCAAATTTTATGCCATTTTTAAATTTAAGTTTTGAAAAGCACATCACTCAAATGTCGTCCTTGGGAGCGGATACACTGATTTAGGCGCTCGCGGTAGCTTTCCATGACTTTCACCGTCATTTCCACAGGAATTTCTTCAATTGCCCGAGCAATTTCCCTTCGTAAAGCAAGAAGGGTCCTTGGTCGATGCTGGTAAACCTTCGATTTGAGGTAACCCCAAAGGAAGAAGTCACATGGAGTGAGATCCGGTGAGCGCGGCGGCTAGCCAAGATCACCTCTCAGGGAAATGAGGCGACCGGGAAACAGTTCCCTGAGAATGTCCATTGATCGTCGCGATGTGTGGGCGGTTGCACCATCCTGTTGAAACCACACATTTTCCACGCCATTTTCTTCCATTTTGGGTCTAAGAAAATTTTCCAGCATGAAACAATAGCGCTCGCTGTTGACCGTTACGGTTTGCCCATTTTCTTCAAAAAAGTAAGGCCCCCAGACGCCTAGGCGGGAAAGAGCACACCACACAGTCACTTTTGGGCTATGGAGGGGTTCCTGATGGATTTCTCGAGGATTTTCGTCACTCCAATATCGAAAATTCTGCCTGTTAACGGCACCACAAAGGTGAAAATGGGCTTCGTCCGTGAAGAGCACAACATCGTCGTTTGGGAGTTCTCGGAGATCGCGACACAGGTTCGTACGGGTTTCAAAATCCCTTTCACTTAATTCCTGTGCAACAACCATTTTGTAGGGATGCATTTTGAGGTCCCGGTGCAAAATGCGCCGAATACTGCGGTTGGAAATCGCCAAAGCGAGCGAATGTTTTCGCGCCGAACGACGCGGGGAACGTTCAATCGCGGCTGTCACATTGGCCACGTTTTCAGGTCCTGTTGCTGTCCTGGGACGTCCAGGCGACTTCTTTTTCAATGCTGAACTCGTCTGTCTAAAATTTGACACCCACACTTTAATCGTAGCGTGATGTGGAACAGGATCATGACGCCCGAGTCCGAAATGAATTCGAAAAGCACGTTGTGTAGCAATTATCGAACCGCCGCATTCGATAAACCGCTCAATAACAAAAGCACGATGTTCACCAGACCAAGGCATGTTGACTACTGACAAATGGCATAAAACCGGCTTTCTAACGGTTTTTACCCCACTACTCTACCTGCTCCCTCTTCTGGGAAAAAGGGATTTGAAATCGGATAGGTTTTTCTGCCCCACCCTGTATAATATATTTTTCTAACACATAAATAAAGGATTATGACATCCTCTTAAATGGCACAAAATTGACCCCTGTGGAGCACTCTCCACGCCAGCAATGAGTGCCCGTGAGGTGACGCCTGGTAAACGCCCGCACGGTACAAATATGTCATCATCATTACCGATATCTGCGTACAAAGCAGATTGGCACACCCAGTAATGGGTAATATGCCATGATGATATATTTATTTTATTTATTTATTTATTTATATATTTTTCTATTAGCATAAACAATTGTATAGTAGTAGTAATAATAATACCCCATCATTCCGTTTCGGAACATAGAGCCCGAATTCCACCGGTTTCTTGACCGAATTTTACTTGTATTTATTGCTAGTGATGCGAGTGATCATCCCACACACCCTACAAGGGACCGGCCGGTTATATAGTGACCTCTGAACCACTCAGACCCCGCTGTATTAGCTACTGAAATCCTTTCACGTTAGCGGGACTAACTAGCGTGCAGAGACAAGTCGTTCTATTGATTCGGATAGAACGACTTTTCTCTGTGCGCGAGTTAGTTCAAAATTCTCTCGCTAACGTGACTGTCCTATAGTTAGACTCCTATTAAATATATGGTGCTGATGCCCGTCGTTTCAGCGAGCACGATGAAGAGAGATATTGTTGGCGGCGGCAGGTACCAATGCGCATCCACTGGTCTCGGTTGGAAAAGTGCGCGGTAGTAGAACACACGCTCTCTGTTAAATGCAGACATAGGGGCATCAGCACTATATATCTGATAGGGCGCGAACACACACGTGACTCGAGCGACCTTGACGTGCTTTGAATCAGCTGATCTGTGTGCGCATGTCATTTTGACAAAAACAATATCACGTTGACAACACCAATGTTTTGACTTATTTTGATATTGAACTGCTTTAATGTTATTATTTTACAATTTTTAGGCAGTAAAACATACGAAATTAAAAATAATAACAATTTAGCAGTTAAAAATCAAAATAAATCAAAACATTGGTCTTGTCAACGTGACATTGTTCTTGTCAAAATGCGCACACAAATCAGCTGATTCCAAGCACGTCAAGGTCGCTCGAGTCTCGTTCCTGCTCGCGCCCTATAGGTATATGTATGGAACGCCGTTTTACTATTTACTATTTACTATACATTTAAAGACATCTAAAATTATTTAAGGACGTTAAAAATTTAATTTAAGATATCCTTAAATATTAAAAGACATCAAAAATTGAATTATGGACATCTTTAAATAATTAAGGACGTCTAAAATTAATTTGAGACATCCTTAAATAATTTAGGATGTCAAAAATTTAATATCAGTTATCCAGAATTGAATAAAGGATATCAAAAATATATTTATAGATATCAAAAATTAAATTTTAGATGTCTTAAAATGGTACTGAATTTTTGACATCAAAAAGTTAATTTAACATCTCCAAAATTCAATTTTGGATATCCGTATTTGAATTTTTGATATCTTTAATTCCATTTTTGATATCCTTAATTCAATTCTTGATATCCTTAATTCAATTCTTGATATCAAGAAAATTGAATTTTTGACATCATAAATTAATTTTGGATATCAAGAATTGAATTCTGGATATCACATCTCCATAAATAACATGTCCAGAATTCTAATTTTTGATATCAAGAATTGAATTCTGGATATCAGATCTCCTTAAATAACATGTCTAGAATTCGAATTTTTGATATCTTAAATTAATTTTGGATACCAAGAATTAATTTTTGACGGCCTAAATTAATTTTGGATATCAAGAATTGAATTCTGGATATCAGATCTCCTTAAATAACATGTCCAGAATTCGAATTTTTGATATCAAGAAATGAATTTTGGATATCACATCTCCTTAAATGACATGTCCAGAATTCGAATTTTTGATATCCTAAATTAATTTTGGATATTAAGAATTGAATTCTGGATATCACATCTCCTTAAATAATATGTCCAGAATTCGAATTTTTGATATCAAGAATTCGATGCGCCATCTATTTTAAAGTTGCTGAATTTCTTTGTGACGGTAAGTCAGATTTCCTTAGTAGAATTTTGACTAAATGTATAAGCAAGGCGTATGTTTTAATACTCAAAACATTTTATTTGATATACGACAACATACAGGTGATTCTTTTTGTTTTTGTGAAATAGGTTTGCATTCTGACCAATCAAAGGGCAGAATTTTTATCCCTACCTAAACCAACGCTATTTTCTTATGTGAAATGAAGTATAAACTTTGTTCCATTTGTCATTCAGCAGATGGCGCTGACATCAGCGCCAGTTTCAAGTAGTCGAAATTACATTGGGTAAATGTGTCTCTAGTCTCCAATTTCAGGTAATCAGAGGGTTAAAGACTATGCCCTATTGTCTAACACACTGAATGGCTTAAATGGAATAAGATATAGTTTCATTTTGTAAGGTATTTGTTTTAAGTATTATAACATAGGCCTTGGTCATACATTTAGCCTTGATTTCGCTGAGGATATGTGACTTACCGACACAAAGTAATTCAGTCTCTTTGAACTAGTTGGCGCGTCGAATTCTTGATATCAAAAATTCGAATTCTGAACATGTTATTTAAGGAGATGTGATATCCATAATTCAATTCTTGATATCCAAAATTAATTTAAGATATCAAAAATTCAAATTCTGGACGTGTTTGATATCTTTAATTCAATTTTTGACATCTATAATTTAATTCTTGATATCTTTAATTCAATTCTTGATATCTAAAAATGAATTTTTGATATCTATAAATATTTGAATTTAAGATGTCTTAAAAACAATTTTGGATATCAAAAAATATTATAAGGACATCCAAAAATGAATTAAAGACGTCTTTATTTCATTTATTGACGTCTTTAAATAATTTAAGACATCTTTAAATGTAGAATAAATATTAAAACGGCGTTCCATATATATGGTTAGGTTGAATATCCTAGACGTGACAATACAGCATATTATACAGAGTGGTCAAAAATAACTGATATATATATATAAAAAAAATTACTTGGGCAAGACTAAAAATTTATTTCCTATTGTTGACACTGTTGACAGTGACGTTTGACAATTAAGTTCGAATATATTTACAATTTTTTTTATTTAAATTGTCGTTGTATTCCTTACCCACATCTTTTTATTTCTTACATTACTCACAGAACAATAATCTAAAATATTACAATCGCTCGAAATCATATTAGCTGTCAGGTTCCTGCTTTGACATAACCTATTTGTATTTATTGTAAAAGTGACATATCAAATAATATTTCCGCCTTTTTCTAGTGTGTAATTTGAGGAATAAAAAGAACCCCAGAATTGTATTGCCAACTGAATCAGTTATTTTTGATCACTCTGTATGTAATTATGTGCAGTAAGTTTCCTACGCGACTGAGTGCTAGCCGCGGGTTTTATGACTCTATGACTACTATAGTGAGCAGTACTTCACGACAGCCGCGTGGCTCATAGAATAAAAATATGGAAGACCAGGTTTAATGGAAGAATAAAGAGCATATAATTTTTAAATATTAATTTTCTTTCTCTTCATTTGTGTTTACTAAATATATGTTAGTAAAATTTTGAAAAAAATCCTTAAAATTTTCGGATTTTAAATATTGTATGTGCTCATTTCCGTTTTCTTTTAAAAGTAATCTGAAATTTTCTTCTTTCTCTTCCATCAATAATATTTGTAAAATTAAATTGCAAGTTTACTACACAAATTTACTGATGCAACTGTCACGTTTAGGAAATCCTACCTTTTAGACCCATATGGAAGTCGTACCTACGACTGTTAGCGATGCTTGTATTATTAAGCGATACGCTATCCACTAGACCAGGCAACAGCTGACTGTAAAAAAATTCTTCTATTAGCATAAACAATAGGGTATTCTCTCATATTTTTTTTATTTATTTTTCGTAAAGAACAGTTATATCTAAGAGTACCTGTGGAAATCCGAATGAAAAATTCCTTTTAATAAGCGAGATATTAATTTTTATAATTTGATTTTGTTGTGTCACGTGATAGTGACGTACTAGTTGTACAGTACCAGCGGTGTACTATGAGTGGTTCATGCGGCGTCTTATCACATTCGAACATGGAGTAGGGATTTCAAACCGTCTCTCATTGGAAGGTCATCTAGTACATCAGCAAAATTTAAATGCTTTATAACTTTTGTAACAATTAATTTATAATATGATTTTTTGTTTTTTCCCTGTTGTTTACCTATCAACACTAATATTTATAATAAATTTTTAATATTGGTGCTCCTCAGAGAATACCCTATGGTATAGCACCGTACACACTTTAAATCAAATATCTAAAAAAATCCAAAAGAAAAATATCGACTTAAACTTTGAAAATTTAATGTTTCATATTCATTGTAATTGTTTAGAAAATAATTACAATCAATTTTTATGCACCTCTAATATATCCTCTCATACCCAAAAATTAGTTATGTGATACGCCTTCAATGATTTTTCTAATAAATTCATTATTCTTATTAATTTTCAAATAAATATTTCTGAGAGTAATTTTTATTAATGATTTTCGGATATAATAAATTGGAAAAGTACGATAGAATTTATAAATTTTCAGGATTTTAAAATTTTATGCACCTCTAAAATAGTGAAGTCAAATTTGTACCTATATCCATTTCTGAGTTGTTTTATGAAAAAAATTAAACCAACTTTGAATAAATTGGGATGAAAGAGGGATATCTACTTGCGCTTTCAAAATTTGAATTGTTTATGTTGAGAAGAATCTGTATACTGAGAAAATGTTTTTTTTTTCTTTTCTTTTAAAATTTATCTCTTCTTCTTTGTAGTGTCTCTGGGCGGAGAGACTACAACTACAGACGATTTAGCATCACTTTCTGTGAGTACATTTGACAGATCTATAGTAGTTGAGTCATCCCACCATTCTACAAAGAGTGAAGAGTATCATTCAATAGAATCAATTACTGCTGTTACTGAAGTAGAACAAAAAAAAGTACCAGAGAAATCTAAAGCAGTTGGACCATCTGCTGAAGAGAAACCTGCAAAACAACCCAAGTTAGCTGAGAGTACAGTAGAGTTAGCAAAACCTGTTGAAAAAACTAAAGAACAATCAATAGAGCAGCCTAAATCAATAAAGAATCTAGAAGAAAAGAAATCTGTAGAACAGACAAAACCAGTAGAACAACCAAAAGCGATTGAAAAGCCGGTTGAGAAATCAAAACCGGTTGAACAATCAAAAGTAGTTGAAAAAACAGTTGAATTACCAAAAGCGGTTGAAAAACAAGTTGGACAACCAAAAGCGGCTGAAAAAACAGTTGAACAACCAAAAGTTGTTGAAAAGACAGTCGAGCAACCAAAATCAGTTGATGAAATTAAACAGCCTAAACTATCGGAGCAATCAAAAGCCGTAGAAAAGCCTGTTGAACAACCAAGTCCTGTTAAAAAATTAGTTGAACAGCCGAAAGCGGATACTCAACAAAAGCTGTCTGAAAAACCTATTGAACAACCAAAACCAAAAGAACTATCAAACTCAATTGAACAACCAAAATCAGTTGAGCAGCCCAAACCAATTGAACAAGTTAAACCGTCTGCTAAGCCTGTTGAACAACCAAAATCAACTAAACTTGAAAAACCGGTTGCAAAACCTGTTGAAAAACCAAAACCAATTGAACCAGAAAAACCGGTTGTAAAACCTGTGGAACCTCCAAAACCAGTTGAACAACCAAAATCAACTGAAGTAGAAAAACCGGTTGCGAAACCTGTTGAAAAACCAAAACCAATTGAACCAGAAAAACCGGTTGCAAAACCTGTAGAGCAACCAAAACCTGCTGAGCAATCGAAACCAATTGAACCTGGAAAACCGGTTGCGAAACCTGTTGAAAAACCAATAGACTCTTCTAAACTAATTGAGCAACCTAAACCTGTTGAACAAACCAAATCAATTGAGCAACCTAAACCTGTTGAACAAACCAAAACAACTGAGCAACCAAAACCGGTTGAAAGATTAGCTTCTGTTGAAGAATCAAAAGTAGAGGACGCAAAGCCTTTAGAACGACGACGTTCTGTTAAAACTAAAGGCCCGTCTACATATCCCCAACGTCTAAAAGAAAAAGAAGAAGCTCTTTCTTTAATCACTGAATCTTCAACCAAGCAAGATTTAGCCGCCACAATGAGTGACCGGATTAGCAGTATTCAGAGTTCTTCAACTCGAATGAGTAAAAGTAAGGTTTAGGTTTAGGATTATAAGTAAATTCATTTAACTTATATACAGGGTGTTTCATACCACCCGTACCAGACTTTTTCAAAACTATGACGTCCTAGAGGTTCAGAGAAAAACTAGCATAATATAATCCTATCTGAAGAATTTAATGGTAGTAGTCTCGATGTACCGGAAGTAGGGGTAACTACACTCAGGTTCAGAATTACAAATGGGAACCTTATAGGTCATGTGTAGTATCATTGGATGTGTATTCTAAAAACAAACACCTTTTGTTGGAAATATTCGAAATACATTCCACCTTGATCGGTATTTGATATTTGCTACTGACTTACACTCGCATGGTGTTTTTTTTTTTTGTATGTACAAGAAATATTAAATACGATGCTTATTCGCAATCGTAGATAAAATTTTCGCTCTAGTGGCGCAAATCAGTACTACGGAAAGCAATCGTACAAGCGCCATATTGAATAAGTGACAGCTGAGTGAGTAGTGTAGTAATTAATAATTAAATATTTTAACTTATCGCCTTCTTATAAATAAGTTTTTAAACTCGGTTTGTGTACACAGTCAACTAAACACAGTGAACAGTATGAAGTGTCATGTCAAATCCATCTTGCTTCGAAAATCAGCGCATCTATCGTTAATTTCGATTGCGAATACAGGGGCCCATTTTATTTATTCCCGCCTGAAAATTCATGAATAGACAATCTATGTTACATCATAAGTGGCTTGGTTTTTAAAATTTTGTTTTGCTCTTATTTGCGACTGAAATTAACCCGTAGCCACCAAGCGGCAAACTTGCGAAGCCTCCGAATTGGTAATGGCAGCTAATCCCACCGCAGGAAAATTACCAACTAAGTCGGCCATCTTAAATGAACGCAGCGCCTCTATAGGACATTTCAGTCGCCAATACTTACTGTGATTATTCGATTTAAAGTACTAATCCAAGTGGCTTATGAAATGTATTCTGTTTTGCTTATTCTTAAAATTTCAGGCGGGATTAGATAAAATGGGCATCCTGTATAACAACATAAAATGGAAATTGCGAGGGGTACTGTGTGGCCACGAAGGATAACATGTAGGACAGGATTCGGGACGTCTGCCGCTCGTTGAATGAAAATGAAGTGTTAAGCGCAGTCAACAATGTCAATGTCCGACTTTGGCTGCAAAAATGCACCGACAAAGGTGGAAGGCACTGCGAATATTTTTTTAAAAAAAATTAGTGTTTATTTCGTAAATAATACCTAATATAAAAAAAATGTTTCCAACAAAAGTTGTTTATTTTTAAAATACACATCCAACGATACCACATGACCTAGGTTCCCATTTTAAATTCTGAACCTAAGTTTAGTTACGCCTACTTCCAGTAAATTCCGGAAATCGAGACTACTACCATTAACATCTTTAGATAGAATTATGCTATGCTAGTTTTTTTCCTGTCGTAGTTCTGAAAAAACCTGCCATGGGTGGACGGGGTAGACTGAAACACTCTTTATAACCACAGTATAACAAAAACAAGTGAAGTAAAATTACTTTAAGAATGTGACGCTGACGTCACGGCAGCTCCGCGAAGTTCATGACTTGTACATGACGTAATGTCTCAATTTCAACTTTAGGTTTGTCGAGTGACGTATCAGTTAATTCCATGCAACTGGACCTACCCATAAATTAAAATTGAGACCTTACGTCATGTACAAGTCATGAACTTAGCGGAGTTGTCGTGACGTAAGTGTCACAATTCTTAAAGTAATTTTACTCTAGTAGTAAAATGTTATAGAATACATTGATAACCAACGAATAGGTACTTGCCTCTGTTAAGATTCAAGTAAAAATAATTTACTTGCACAGACATATCATTTTAATATTTTCATCTCTCTAGCTGAAGTCCATGAATCATCATCTTATTCTTCGTCTTACGGAAGCAAGACAGTGAGTTCTGCTTATGGGGAATCCTTCATAGAATCTTCTTCGTATGGTGGAGCTGCTGGCAGCATTTCAGAATCCCGCTTCGAGAGTTCTTCAGCTCGCGGAGCTATTGAGGGTAAAGGGGTCACCATTTCAGAGGTCCATGATGATGTTCTCAGTTCTCAGCAAATCTCAAACACGCTTAATACAAGCGTTGGTTCTGAGAAGAGCAGACTTGCCGTTTCTGGCGGCAAACCGTTCTTCTCTAGACCTTTGCACGGTCATAGTGTAGAACGTAAGTGCGGAGAGTGAAATTTTTAAAAAAGAGTGGAATTAATAACTAATTTTATACAGCACTACGTTTTACAAAAAGAAATCAGGATCTTATGAAATATTCCAAGTATTTTGAGAAACATTTAGATGTTTTCATGCTTTTTTCTTTCTTTTTATTGTTTACGTAGTGTTCATACATTTTTGTGATGCTAATTACATTTTATACCTACTAATATTCTGTGTACACTATTATTCACTAAAGATGACTATTCAGGGTCATTTGTTTGAAGAAAGAATACACATCACTTTATAGCAGTAGCTTAGCAACATTTTGTATTAGAAAGAGAAAGATTATTTGACCTATGTCTATTTAATTTATGTGGTGTGACAGATATACGTAAATAGTGGCATTACTTTCTAACACACTATAAATAATAATAATAATGACATATGTCGTAGAATTACAAATACCTAATTATCTACTACACTGCCCTCTGTGCTAATATTTACCCAGTGGCGTTGACGTTTAAATCAAATTATTATTCCTTGGTTTAAAAGTTAAGTCTGTGTTTTTGTATTTTGCAAAAATATAAGTGAAGAACATACATCTTTCAGAAATGCATTATTTAGAAAGAAACATAATTTTCAAATGAATTATTCTTATTTTTTCAGTTAAAATGTGTCCATAAATATTTCATGTTGCACGCCTATGCAAACGAAATCCAATGAAGTTATCTGCAAGTAATATTATATCAGACGGCTCACAAATGACCTTGAATTCGTGAATAATAGTTTATATTAAAGTGTGAATGATTTGTACAGTATCGAATATTTAAGCAAGTTTGAGCGTTAAAAGCGGATTCGATTATTTGTTCAATTTTAATTATATAGTTTTTATATTATAGTTTCTCTAATGTCTCTTCAAACTTGAAAATTATTGCCAAATTTCAAACAGCATAAAAGTTAATCTTGTACTTTGTGGTTCTCTTGCCACAACAGCTTTTAGAGCCTATGAAGTGAGGTCTGGTAAACGCCCTCATCGGTACAGATATTTATCACTACCGAAATCTGCTAATAAAAATATAGATTAGCTCACTCAGAGTCAGAAATGGGTAATAAGCCGTGATGATATATATTTTTTATATGTCCTTTTACAATAATCAAAAAATTTTCATGAATAAAATTTCAGACAGGATATAATTGCCTTAAAAATTTAAAATATTCGAAGTAATATTCATAAAAGGGTACAAAAGGCCACTATAGATCAATTATGTGGTTCTATAACCCAAAGTAGATTTACAGAATGTCCGGGTTTGGAAGGCCATCATTGGTATCTCGGAAACTATAAGAGAAAAGAGATACGACTTCGGTTAAATAGGACTTATGGTGCGCTTTTGGGGGGCCATTTTATGCCCGTATCACACTAGCGGGTTTTGAAGCGGGTGCGTGTGACTCCTCGACCAATAGGAGCGCGGCAGGTAGCGGCTGCGGTTGCTCTTATTAGTCGATAAGTCACCTGCACCGCACCCGCCAACCGCTTCAAAACCCGCTAGTGTGATTCGGGCATTAGACATACTTTTGTTTTAACAAAAATTCTCACAGGTTACTAGATAATGGCGGAAAACTGAATTTGTTCGATTTTTAAATTTTGAAATAACTTCTAAACTATCAGTAATCGAGAAAAATGTTTCAAATAAAATATATATATATATATATATATATATATATATATATATATATATATATATATATATATATATATTTCTATAGTCCAGTGGCGTACAAAACTAATGTTTCTATCGGTTAATTTTCGAAACTTACATTTTTTTAATGGAACCCATATTTGAATTTTACTTTTAAAAATTATTTAATTTTTCCTCTCAATTAGTATAAAGGTTATTATGTTTTAAATTTGTTTTACCCTTCCAACCTTAGATTTTTCGATATTTTTTAATCAAATTTCTTTCTAACTTTTTTATGTGAAACATTTTTTTCGATTACTGAGAGTTTAAAAGTAATTTCAAAATTAAAAAATCGCCCAAATTCACTTTTCCGCCATTAGATAGTAACCTGTGGGAATATTTAGTAAAACAAAAGCACATCTAAGATAGTCTCCCAAAGGCGTACCATATGTCCCATTTCGGTTATCTCTTATTGTTTACGAGATCCCAATGCTGACCTTCGAAATCTAGGCAGCCTGTATAACTTTTTCATACTTCAGGAAATCAAATTTAAAATTTTTTGTCCAGAAAATCAGATTTTGAAATTTCTTTCGACAAATATTACAGACACTATGTAGGTACCGCTACATACACTATTAATTTTTTTTCGGTAACACCGAAAAGTGACATATTTGCTTTTGCCATAAGACCATAGAATATTAATGTTATTTATTTCTTAGCTGGTGAAACGGCATCCTTCGAAGTAACATTGGGCACAAGTCCCGATACTTTAACATGGCTGAAAGACAATAAACGCATGGATGAACTTTTAGCCGACAGGGCTACTGTAACAACTTTGGATGACAATCGTACATTTAAATTCGAAATACAGAAATGTCGGGTATCTGATAGCGGTACTTATACTGCTCTGGCGACAAACAAACATGGAAATTCTACTTGTACTGCCCAACTGTTAGTCCATGAATGTAAGAAAGGTATTGGTTTATTTTTAGAAAAAAAATTAAATCGTTTGTTTTACAGTAACACCAGATGAACGTCGTGAAAGAGATGCCCCAACATTTATTGTTAAATTAAAAGATACTGAATTATTGGAAGATACTTATTTGAGATTTATGATCAAAGTTAAAGGCAATCCCATGCCTGAAATTACTTTGTAAGTTTAAATGTTGATCTTTGTTAAATATTTCTATTTAGTATTAATAATTAAAATATGTTTTCAGCTACAAAAATGGCACAGAAATTAAACAAGGCAGTGAAACTATTCAAATTAACAGCGAAGCAAAAGAAAGAGGGTTCTATGAATTGATTATTCCTTGTGTGAAGCCTAGTGATGCTGGAAATTACAGTTGTGTTGCTTATAATAAACACGGAGATGTTACTTCTGAAGCCAAAGTTACCGTTGTCAGTAAGTACCTACGAGTAGACATATAAAAAGTTCATAAAATTATATTTCTATCAATGAAAAAATCCACTAAATATTTCATAAGAATTAAAGAAACTTGAAATGTTTTTTATTTTTAGATGACAAGAAACTATTCGAAGATATTCCTGAAAAAGATATCCTTCTTCCCCGGGGAGAAAAACCAAAGTTTATGTGGCGTCGCGACGGCGTTCCCTTCGAACCAGAAGAACGCTTCAAGGTTCTTCTTGGTGACGATGAAGATTCACTCGCGTTAGTTTTCCAACATGTAAAACCCGAAGACGCCGGTCTTTATACTTGTGTCGCTCAGACTTCCAGCGGTCATATTAGTTGCAGCGCTGAACTCACTGTCCAAGGAGCTATAAATCAAGTTTATCGTGAACCAATGAAACCACAATTGATAGTAGAAGCTATTAATGCTGTAGCGAACATTGGAGCGACTTGTATGATGGAGTTGCAAGTTAAAGGTTACCCAAAACCAATTGTAACTTGGACGCATGATGGCAAACCGGTTGAACCAGGCGGTAGATATAAATTCTTATATGATGATGAAGAGAATATGTCATTAATGATTAAAAATGTAAACCAAGAAGATGCTGGAACGTATGTTATTAGTGCTACGAATGAACTTGGAAAAGATTCAGCGCATATGCAACTAATTGTAAAAGCGCCTCCTAAGATTAAAACTAAAGTCGAAGATGTTGTAATAATGGTAGATGAAATTGGAAAGATTGCTGTTGAAATTGAAGGAATACCGAAACCAGATGTACAGTTTTACAAAGATGGACAACCGTTAACACTTGGAGATCACTACAAAGTTATTGAAGAAGGCGGAAACACTGTTTTAGTCATCAATAAAGCTCAGTTTAAAGATACAGGTTCATACTCCGTCGTTGCAACAAACGAAATGGCCCAAGTGTCTCAATTCTTCAAAGTTGATGTCCATGCTAAACCTAAAATCTTAAAAGATCTTGGAAAACATATTGAAGTTAGACAAAGCCAGGACGTTACTCTTTCTATTCAAATGCAAGCTGAACCTGCTCCAGAAATTCACTGGTACAAAGGAACCGAAGAGATTTCTTCCACTGATAAACATTATATTATCAGTAAAGATGGAGATACCTACTTGATGAAAATTAGTGGAGCAGTGGATACAGATTCTTGTAAATATGCGGTGAAAGCGAAGAATATTCATGGAACAACAGATTGTGATGTTCGTGTTGATGTACATTGTGCTCCAAAAATATTGAAACCTTTGGCGGATGTTATAGCCACTGAAGAAGACAAAAATGTTGAACTAAATTTGAAGATGAGGGCCTATCCCAAACCTCAAGTTAAATGGTGAGATAAAGCTATAGTATAGAATAGGGTCCAAACTCAAAATACGTTTAAATGACTATTTATTGGTACATTAGCCTTCTATTCAATAAAATAATCCGAAATTAGGGTGCGGAAGCAAGGATTTGTGATGATTTGATGAGTTTTTGTAATAAAATGTGTCGTTAGTTGTCACGAATATCACAGTATGTAACCATCCGAGTTTTGTCAAATTGAGTTCACTGCGTTAGATTACCGTTACATTAAAGTAATTTTTGCAAATTTGCAAGCGAAAAAGTTACAATTTTCATAAATACAGCCTAAAAAACTAATAATCATTTTAGCGCGAAATGCCTAGAAAATGAATGAAACCATCCGAATTTCATCAAATTGAGTTATGTGCGTTAGGTTACCGCTATTTTAAAGTATTTTTGCAAATTTGCAAGCGAAAAAGACATTTTTCACAGATACAGCCTAAAAAACTGATAGGGCTAGCCCAATAGATCTCCAATCACGGAGATTCTTTAAAACCTTTTATTAAAAACATACACAAAATAAAATAATTTACAAAAACCAAACAAGTCGAGGTCGCGGACTCGGGGTGGACGGCGGCAGCATTGGCGACAGCGGTGGTATCGTTACCGGGATCTGGTTCGGTTGGCGCTCGTGTACAGGGTCTCATTTTCGATGTTTTTTTAAGGTATCTCGGCAAATATAGATCAAAACCAATTGCACATTGCAGGGTCAACTTTTCGAGAAAAGTTTAATAGTCACCACACGAATTTTCGATCTTCTTTTGTTTCTGAGCTACAGGCAAAAACTCGTTTTTCGTTCATTTTCAAAATATATCATATCTTATTTATTATGATAGTTAGAGAAAAATTGATTTTACAAAAAATATACCGTTTCTTAGGTAGAATAAAATGACGTAATTTGATTTTTTGAAAACCTAATAATTCTCGAGATGTAACACAAACTTATGATTTTTTAAATGGGAACCTATGTTGAAAATAGATTCGTCTTTTTGCTTATGATATATAACAAGTCTACATTCTTTTGTTTTAAATATTAATAAAAGAATTATTAATTTATTGGGGTGAAAATATTGGAATTTATTAAGAACCAAATGAAAAAAATCTATTACAGATCATCATTTGCATATTTCTAATACTATTTGTTTTTTTTTTACTCATTTTTTCAATTTATTTACTTCAAAAGCATATTAAACCATCTTTTTCGAATTGTGTCAAAGCCAACTGTAACGTCGATAATTTAACTATCCCGAAAATAATTGGTTAAGAATAATTTTGAGAACATAATTGATAGATATTGAATCAAAATAAACAAATGATGATTTGTAATAATTTTTTTCACTTGTTTCTTAACAATTTCCAATATTTTCACTTCAATAAATTAATAATTTGTCTTTTATTAATGTTTAAAACAAAAGAATGTAGACTTGTTATGTATCATTGAAAAGCTTATAAAATAAGCAAAAAGACGAGATTATTTTCAACATAGGTTCCCATTTAAAAAATCATGTTTGTGTAATATCTCGAGAATTATTAAGTTTTCAAAAAATCTAATTATGCCATTTTATTCTATTTAAAAAACGGTAAAATTTTTGTGAAAATAATTTTTCTCTAACTCTCATAATAAACAAGATATGATACATTTTCAAAATGAACGAAAACGAGTTTTTGCCTGTAGCTCAGAAACAAAAGCAGATCGAAAATTCCTGTGGTGACTATTAAACTTTTCTCAAAAAGTTGACCCTGCAATATGCAAACGGTTTTGATCTATCGTTAATATTAACCGAGATACCTTAAAAAAAGAAACATCGAAAATGAGACACCTGTACACTGGCTGGTACTGCTAGAGAAGATGCTTGGCTCGGACTCTCTGGCAGGGTGAAGAGAAGCTGGGCTCGTAACTTTTGCCGTTTATCTGCTCGGCGCCTTCTTTTAAAGCCGGTCGTTGGCTAGTGTGAGAAACGCGTGACCGGCTGTGGATGGCCTGCCGGATTGGCTATAACGTCACGCGCTCTAATTTCATGTTTTTATATGATATATTACATAAAAGAATAGAGCCCATTTAAAAAATGCATTTTAAAGCTAGGCCCTATTCTATACTTCGCCCCATCTTCAAATGTGTGAATAAAATAAACAAATTATTATTTTTGTATAGGTTTTTGGATGAAATGGAAATTTCGGAGAAGAGTAACGAATACTCAAGAATAGAGGAAGAAGATGGCCTGAAATTAGTCATCAAAGAAGTGACTAGCGAACTGTCAGGCAAATATACTTGCAAACTAATTAACGAACATGGTGAAACTGAAACTAGTGCAAAACTCACTGTGAACTGTATGGTCTCTACCACAAAAACACCGAATATTTTTTTAACAATTCCATTTTTTTAGGTAAACCC
Organism: Harpalus rubripes; assembly: GCA_963082715.1. NCBI lineage: Eukaryota > Metazoa > Arthropoda > Insecta > Coleoptera > Carabidae > Harpalus > Harpalus rubripes. Next base: position 54,766,105 of record OY720452.1, read on the forward strand.
CGCATTATCAAAAAACTCCAAGATACAGTAGTAGATGAAGGGGCAACTCTTCACTTATCCATTGAAGTAGATGCTTGCCCATCTCCAAGTGTAAAATGGTTGAAGAATGGAAGCGAAGTATCAGCGGATGCAAGAATTAAAATCACTCGAGATAGCCATCGTCACGAAAGTTTTAATCTGGAGGTAGATTTGGTGAAGTTTGAAGACTGTGGTGAATATGAAGTCGTCGTACAGAATTGTTACGGCACTATTAGCTCAAAGAGTACTGTCACCGTACAAAGTAAGTCTTCAAATAATAAATTTGATCATAAAATTCCCAAACGAAGAAGAAATGTATTCGAATTTTTTTATTTTTATTAACATTTTTTATATTTTTTTACTTTCTTCAAGTAGTAGATCATCTTTTTCATACGTAAGTAATTTTTTATAGCATTTTTTGGTGTGTATAATACACGCTTTTTCCTTGACATACCACAATTTCAAAGACAATTGTGGTTATTTTTCCAGTAAAACCTTTTAGAATGTATTTTTGTCCATCTAGTATAAATTCATTTAGTTGAGACAGGAGCAAAATGTATCTTCATACAGTTAAAAAAAATGTCTCTATTTTGGTTCATACTAAATGAATTTATCGCTTTACTAACTAAATTACAGAACTTCTCCTCACTGACGCTATAGAGGAGAGCGAAGAAGAAGAACCTGAGCCAGTTAACGTAGAAGTAATTGAACAGGAACCAGAAGAGAGTCAGCCCATAATAACTGAAGAAACAGACGCCAGAAAAGATTCTAGAAAGGCTTCTGTAATAGAAGAACCTGTAGAAATAATAGAAGTAGAGGTATCTGAAGAATCACCTCAGATACCAGAAGAAAAAGAGGTTGAGGTTGAACCTAAACAAGCTAAATCTGCAGAAATAGCAGAGGTGGAAGAAAAACCAATTGAAGAACCTAAAAAAGTCATTGAGCAAGATGCCCCGCCTAAAAAGGTCAAAAAAGCTAAACAAGCTCAAAAAGAAGAAGCAGAAATAATATCTCCAGAACAGGAAATACTTCCGGAACAGAAGAAACTTGAACGTCGCGAAAGTCATAAACCAAAAATAGAAGGTGAGATATTTGATGACGAAATGGAAGCTTTACTTCATCGTGTAAAACAGCAGCGTAGCATTTTAGGCGAAATATTGAATAAAGAAAATGGTAAAAGCAGTGAGGAAGGTGAGATCTTTCACCGATTATTCTTCTTCCCTCTGCAAATAAACAGTGCTCACAATAAACAAACAGCTTTCACCATCATAAATAAAATAAAGAAATAAATGTCGAAATGATGTAATTAATAGAATAATTAGATAGATCACTGCTTTATATTCGTAGATGTAAATAACTTCTTCACTCATCTTGCAACGTAAAGTAAATAAATATTTTATAGGTAGCAGAACATAAGACTAAAAATATTATAGATTGGATTAGAAAAACCAAACTTATCACATTTAATTTTCAAAATGAATTATTTTGTATATAAATTAGCGAATATAAACATGTAGACTTATGTTCTGTTGAAAATATGTTATGTATGTTGATTAATTTGTTTTTCCAGTAAATGTTTTCTACGCATGTTTGTTCCTACTAACTTTGCGCATCGCTTAACAAATTCAACGCACTCGCAATGCTTCAGCATATTGGAGAAGGTAAGAATAAAATCAGGTAAATAAAACTTGCTATAAATGTTCCATTAAAATAGTTTATTTAATAATTTATTTTTAATATTGTTTCTAAATACCATTGACCACATACCTTAAACAAATACACATAAATACTTGATTATAAGATATAAATTTGAACAAAAGTCACGAGAGAAATACAATTTTTGTTAAAGCTATACAGGCGTTTCCTTTAAAACAACCAGCGCTTTTTTGGGCGAACTAACAACTTTAGAGAAAAATGTTTTATACCAAAAATGATCAAGAATAAGGGGAATGTATCAATAGTAACAAACGGAATATTTAACCAGTGGTACTCAAACGGTAGAACAAAATTATATTTTTTTAAAAGGCACCTATATAATTTTTTAGTGCTTTAAATAGAATATTATTTTGTGATTTCAACGATATAAATATAGCATAGGGTTGTTTAACAATTATTTCGAGAAAAATGGTATTAAAAACTAGAAAGTCATTAGTTCGCCCAAAAAAAAGCGCTGGTTTTTTTAAAGGAAACACCCTGTATATTTCTCCATGTGAAATAATTATCTCTAACATAATATCCTTTCTTTAAACCCATGCTACTTTTTTTCGATTTTATTTGTAAACCATTACTGATACATTCTTCTTAATAGCTGCACCAAATATTTTGGACTCAAACATGAAAGAGGAATTAAGTTACGCGTCATTGAAGAAGACTGTTGTCATAAAATGCACTGGCAATCCTCAGCCAACAGCTTCTTGGACTTTAGATGGATGTTCTCTTAAACCAGAAGCTGGAAGACTTACCATATCTCAAGATGGAGAAGTTTATAAATTGGAAATTGATCCACTAAAGGAAGCTGATACAGGAAATTATGAAGTTAAACTTAGTAATGTTTTGGGAGAAGAAAAACAATCAGCTAAACTTGAAGTGCGACGTAAGTAAAAACAAAGTATTGACCAGTGGCGACTCGTGGGTTAAAGATTTGGTGGGTCAAATTTGGTAAATATTTGTACTTCCCTACGTAGTCGGTTTTAATTTCAGATCTGGCGTCGGACGAAATTTTGTCTTTATTTCCAAACGTTTTTTTTATAATTTAATGCATTATTGCTTTTTAGTTTTTTAATTTCTTGAACTGCCATGTTAAAATACACAATAGAACTTACGCTGTCATTATTCACTTATAGAGTGATGCTTTGGTCATTGACCGTGTGTAAGCGATTAGGGTGGTGGTTGTCTTCGTCTAACACAAGCAAAATTACAATTCCTTTGTCTTTGTCTGACGCCTGGGTTTGCATATGCTGCATGTAACACACGTGGTCACAACGTTGATGTGACCCAGCAGCGCGCGCATCCGCGCCATTCGCTGTCTTGCTTTCAATCCAGCGATGATAATTGTTTATTTCTGTGTTTAGCTGAAGCAGAGTACAGGAAACCAATTGTAACGAAACCTTTGTCTGAGAAAACTTGTCCAAAGGGACAAACAGCTACCAGATCTGCTGTAATCACCGGTGATCCAGTCCCAGATGTAACATGGTTCCGTAACGGTGAAGAACTACATCAAGGACCAACTCTTGCTTTGGACAAAGAAGTTAAAGAATTAGAAAACAACTTAAAGGAAGTAACTTATTCTTTAGCAATCCCTTGTTGCGGTCATTATGATACTGGTGTTTATACCATCAAAGCTAAGAATAAATGGGGCGAAGCTGAAAGCAGTGCACAACTAACAGTCGTCCTCAAACCAGAAATACAAGGACCAAAAGATGTATTAGTCGTTCCTGGAGAGTCAACAGAGATGTCTTGCATTATTCATGCTTGTCCAAACCCTGTAGTTACTTGGTCTAGAAACGGACATGTAATGAAGAACTCAGATGTATATGAAATTGTAGAAGATGTGGAAAATGAAACTTATAGACTCATTTTCAAGAAAGTTTCATTGGGAGATGAGTGTGAATACACAGTTAGTGCGACGAATAGTGAAGGAGAAACTACAGCCAAAGCTAGACTTAAAACAACCAGTAAGTATTTTTTTATTTAAGGGACATATTTCATTGACAATTTTAATTATATTTCACACGCACTTGAATTTTTAAACATAAAAATTTATGGGAAAAGAAGAAAATTCCTGGATTGCAGTCAATAAAATTTATTTAAATCGGCCTCATCATTATCATTAAGCCTATTCATTTCTTCACATGCCAGATAGGGGTTTCATGATTTTTAAATTTTTTTATATGGTAATGTAGAGAAATATATTAGACCCATATATTTTTATTTTACATAAAAATTTATAGTACGGGAGAAAATAGAAAAGAATTTTACCATGACGTCACAACCCCAGCAAGACCTTGCCAGTCCCAACAAGTGAGAAAGCTTCATGAACTATGCGATAGAAACAGTTGTATCAAGTGAATTGAGCTACAAAAATGTAGCGCGGAAAAATTAAATCTAGCCTACAAATAATCTGCATTGACTTGCATCCACGTCAACTGGACGGTTACTGATTCAGCATGCATGTGCTTTTTATTTGTATGTATTTTTAATTAAACGCGTAAGTTTAACCACAGTTTTCTTGTCACAAACGACAACAACAATAATTCGCGGCAAAACCCAGGCATGCGCACAAACACCATCAAATGAAAACTTCGTTGTTTGACCTCGTTAGGGTTGTGGCGTCATTTGGAGACCGTCTTGAACATACTAAAATTTATATACAATATTTATTTCTTCAAAAATCGTTGGCTTGGAAAACCCTATTGAAAATTTGAAATTTGCGGATGTGACGTAGGAGTAGAAGGAGCTGATGACATTTAAGAAATACGTATACATAAATAGAAAATTTAAACACAAAATGAAATAAAACTCACATGCACAAGACAGTTGACATCGGGTCAATGGCAAAAAAACTGCTTCCTGTTAATAGGACAATTATATGTAGAAAATTTGTTAGAAATGTCATCAGTCACTCGTACGTCACAAAGCACGTGAAACCATTTTAGCGCCAAAATAAATTACAAGAATTCCTGCTGTACAATTATTAATTAGTATATAACTTCTATTTATTAGTTTCTAATTATAATTTTCTTTTTAGCGGAAAAACCGAAGTTCATTACTGGCTTAACCGACAATACTGTTGCGGACTACGGAGAGTTATCTATGCGTACTCGTAGCGACGGTATTCCACGTCCAGAGGCTAGATGGTTACTCAACGGTAATAAAATTGTTGAAGATGATCGACATAAAATTGTTACACACCACGATGGACAAGTTGTTAGTGAACTGACAATCACACACTTTAACAGCGACGATGTGGGCAAGGTAAGCAAATTAATTTACTCCTGCAAAAATATATTATCACGACTTTCACCCATTGCTGAATGCGACAATGCTTACGAATTTCAGGAATGATGTAATTAATATTATTCCGCATTTGTTAATTGGAGCGCGATGTTGAGATTTTTCCAATTTAATGATATCTTTGTGAAATTTTTAATGCATTTTCTACAAAAGACGTACAGTGTACCAGCAGAACGCCTCATTTTTATTAATAATTTTTGTTTTTAATAATTTTATTTATATGTCAAAGAGTAGTGTGTCATACTAATGGCCGTATTATGGTCAAAACTGTAAGTCTGTGTAATAAAACTGACAAAAACACATCTATTTTTGTTGATTAATATAAAATTATACATAAGAGTGATAGGTTTCATTGCGATTTTTTTCATTATCTACAGAATTAAGGCTTACAGTTTTAACCATAATACGGCCATAAAACCTTTATAGCCAGTCAAACCTATCATTATTTTTTTAATTAATAATTTTTGTAATATTGAAATTGGATTACCTAGGTCAATAATTTTCAAACTTTTATTATTGCGACCTGCACGAACAGCATTTTGAATTGTGACCCAGTATACCGTATACCTTCTTCTTTCTCTTCGCCTCTTCTCGTGTTACACAGGGTCGACATTCTCCTCACTCTCAGCTTCCCCCTCCCTCATCTTTTCCTTCATTCCTTCCACATCTCATCCAAGGTTTTGGCGGTTTTTTTTTACGACCGGACGGCTTTCTTGACGTCAATCCGACCCCGTTGTCCGGGCTTGAGACCGGTACCGGGTTGAGCTGGCTTCCTCCGCCCGGTGGTTTGTGCTAGTTCATTTAGCAATACGAGGAGGCGAACTAGCTCTACACCTCGCGACCCAGTGTACCTATGTTCGATAATCAAAGAAACAAACTCTGCTAACTCCGTTCCTTTCACGACCCATATTATTTATTTTGCGACCCGTTAAAGGGTCAGGGCAGGGCTCGTAGCTTGAAATTCTCTGACTTAATGGACCTAAGGAATGAGGGTTTCCAATGCAATGTCTTTCGTAATGCATAATATCAATTTAAGCCTTAAGTAATGTTGTACGAGTCTAGTCGCAGATGAATTAGACCACAGAAAAGTGCCGAGTTTAATAAAGTATTTTATTAAAAACATGAAATTAAAATTATTTAATATTATCGTTATGTCACGGTCCCAATGGGGGAGTTTTCGAATTTTCGATTTTGTTATATGTTAAAATATTTTTAAATCTAAAGCGTTTATACTTTTATATTTTGTAAAATTTTAAAAAATACCGGAGAAAAAAAAATGTTAAACTTTTGCAATATTTTCTTCCCACCATTATACATAACATCAACTATGTGCGAATTAGATCTCGTCATACCTATCCAAAAGGTGCTTCAAAGAAAGAGACAGAAGCAAAACATGGCCACCTGTTTATGTTTACATTTGATACTATTTAATTTCTTTGTTCACCGTATTTTTTAGGTTTTGCGTTTACATATTTAAAATCAAATAATTTGCTTTCGTTTAAATATCAAATATAGAGGTCATACGTTCATGTTTTTATTCTAAACTAGAGCTCGTAGTAGACAACTACGGTGAACCAAAGATGCCGCATACGTCATCGTATCGCGGGCGATTTAACTAACGATAAATTTAATATCGTTTGTACAAAAATATACGCTATATTTTATTACTTTTATTGTATTAATAGTAATATTGCATGTATAGTATTGCAGTAATATGGAAAAATCATTACATTTCAACAGGATTAACTCCCTCATTCTCCTAACTTAATATTTATGGGGCCAGTTTGATTGTTTCGTGTTATGCGTAGCGGCGTAGCAAGAAGATAAAGGGCCCGTGTGAAAACTGAAAAATATTAAATCCACAACTTATAGAATGAGTATTTTCTTTCTTACATCTTAAAAAATATTACTCGTGAATCCATATCCGATTCCTACGCCACTGTTTACGCGCTTCTATTTGACTCTGTATTAACTCTACCTTATTTATTATTTTTATTATCCGACTTCTGTCTCACAGCGGACAAATGGTATCTCCTTCTTTTGAGGCCGTTATGTCATAAATAATTTTCAGCAACTTTATTATTATTTTTTTCTCGGGTATTATTAATTTGTTGGAAAAAACATAAAATAAGGGGTCTAAAGTTTTTTTTTTTTATCAAGATTAAAGGCCCATTCAGAATAAAAAAAAAATAGCGGTAGTGTACGAATTAGTGGCATCGGTAGCGTAAGAAATTTATAGTAAAAATTATTTCCGTTCACAATGAAAAATTATTATTATTATTATTAAGCGGTAGCGTAGTAGCAACGTAGAAAGATTGCAAACTCCTACCGCTGCCATTGCGCTACTACTAATTTTCTTAATTTTTGGATGTGAACGAATACATTTGCTATAACGCATTCAATCTTTTACCCAGGCCACTACCACTGCCACTAATTCTACCGCTACGTTAATTTTTTTGTTGTGAATGATACTTAACATAAAAAAAAAATCGTGAGAATCGCAATGATTTAATTTGAATTAAATGTTTCTTAAAATATTTTAACTAAATATAATTTTAAATGGGATCTGGAGCCGTATAAAATAATAGTGATTCTATTTAGAAATTATTTCTTCTACAAAATTGATCTCTATAATAAATTCTCTAGTTACAACTATTAGGAGTTTAGATATGTGTATGAAGAAAGTCTAGTAAACGCTGTGTCCGGTAAAAAAATCATTTATCTGTTTTATCGAAATTCACAACCTTACTACTGGGACTGGGCCCAATTTTAAATTTTATTTATCTTTTAAACGTTAGTTATATCTTTTATGTTTGTGAAATTTAACTGCTTTTTCTAAAATATATTACTCATTATAGCCTTGCATAAAATTTTTGCCATACTTCTACCAGTTTGAAGATACATAGTATAGTCACATATATTGTTGTTTTTGTATGTTTACAAGTGCATATCTTTTTTATATATCCAGTTTGGAAGATTCACATAAGTAACGCGCCATCATTGCTTATTATTTCCCAATATTTAAGATACTTTCTTATCTATAATATCGTAGTTTTACTCGCACTTCAGCCGTTGTATCGTCTAAAAATGTTTCTCAAAAAATACATAATTGACGAAATGTTGCTGGAATACCTTCTTGAAAATGACACTTTATTCAAATTTATGAATTTTTTTTTTAATCTGTAGTGAAAGAGGATGACGCAATCCAAAGTCAAAGTAATGATGTTGAGCCCTCTAAGAATATAGATGAACATATTATAGATGCTTCTGTTGAATCAGATTTATTCTTTTCCGTAAATTGCAATGAAATTTAGACAGCGGCTCCTGTCTCTGTGTCTACAGGAAGACGTAGTAAAAAGGATGTATTGAATGAGAATAAAGGACCTTGACGCTTTGTATTTAGAACCTGCGAGGACGAAATGTCTTGATTATTTTTTTATTTCTTCGAAAACCTTACAAGATGAAATAACTCATTAATTTTATATAAATGAACCTTAAAACATCTTTTGGGCCTGAGAGGCCCAACCAGTGGCAGCAATAATAAGCCGTGATAGATTTATTTTATTTATAAATATAATTTGATAAATTCTTTGGGCAGCTGAGTTACAACAGTCTATCGATGAATTCGTTTGTGGTGTTCTTCTTTAAATTTTCAAATATTTTTTAATTTACCGGTGTTATGACAGCCAAGAAATTATTAAATCTATATTTAGATTTTCAGATGCTCAGCATTGTTTAACTTTAAGTCATCTTTTTAGTACTCTTGCATCTCTGCAAACTGTGTCGGTGAAGCCGAAACTCTCGCTAACGTTTCCATGGCTCAAACATCTCCCACGTTCACCAAGAGGTTGGAACCGTGTTTGGATGTTGACGAAGATGATGTTCTTGAGTTGAAAGCAAAGATTCACGGCAGTCCACTTCCAACAGTTGCATGGTTCAAGGACGGAAAACCTATTGATGGAAATGATCCAAGAATTATAACAACTGTAACACCCGATGGTAATGTAAAACTAAGGATTGAACAGGCTACACCTGCGGATAGTGGAGCGTATAAGCTGGTGATTACAAACAAGAATGGGGAAAATGTATCCCAGAGCGCCGTTGCTGTACAAAGTAAGTTATTTTCAAACATTTTTGACAGTGTGTATAGATATTTAATGATGAAATAAAGTATTAATGTTTACTTTTCAATCCAATGAAACAATATATCTTTAATTTCGCAAACATTTATACAGTGTGTTAAAAAAAAATCCTAACTCGGTGGAGGCTATGGACAAAGAAACGTATGTCAATTTATTTTTTTAAAAATGTCAATTTGACACGAGATATTGTCAAAAATGTTATCTAAAGAAATCAAAGCTTTTCTTCTTGAATCTTGTTTTAGAAATGGAAATAAATTAGGAAACGGCGATTGTCTATACACTGTATCCTTCTTTATTATCTTTTTTCTTTAAAATTACATTTTAAGATCAATTTTGTCAACTTGGCTTTTAAATTGTATAATGATCAGACATACGTTTCTCTGCTCATAGCCTACTCCGAGTTATGATTTTTTTTAACACACTGTATATTATACTCAACGCTCAACTTATATTTACAAAGGGCACGGATTTAAACGTTCATTATTTTATTCAATTTTGTTCAGTATTTTATTTGCTTTTGTTCAGTAAATAAATTACAATTGTTCAGTTTATTATATTTGTTCAATAAAAAACATTTTTGTTCAGTAATTTTTCATATTTGTTCAGTAAAAAATCCAAACCATAACCTCACCTAATGCGCGAAACTCGCGCCTGCAAAACTTGGTTATGAAATTAGACGAAAACTCAAAAACGACGCCGGTACCGCGACGTCGATGGGCGTCGGTATCTTTCACCGCTCGTCGGAGATAATTCCCGATGAGTGCTTTCAAGAACTAATAAAAACTCAAAAAAGACGCCTGGCGTTACGACGTCGATGGGTGTCAGTATCTTCCGACACCCGTCGAAGTTGATTCCCGATGAGTGGTTTTGAGAATTGATGTAAACTCAAAAAAGACGCCTGGCATCGTGACGTCGATGGGCGTCAGTATCTTCCGACACCCGTCGATGTTGATTCCCGATGAGTGGTTTTGAGAATTGATAAAAACTCAAATACGACGCCTAGCGTTGCGACATCGATATCTTCCGATACCCGTCGATGTTGTTTTCCGATGAGTGGTTTTGACAAATGATGAAAACTAAAAATGATGCCTGGCACCACGACGTCGATATAAATTAATACTGAACATTTAATTTTATTACTGAAAATTTAATTTAAATATTGAAAATATTAATTTACTGAACATTCAATATTTATACTGAACAAGTAGGTATTATTTTGCTGAACATTTATTATTTTACTGGACATTTATTATTTATACTGAACATATTTGAAAAATACTGTACAGGCTGTCTCATTTTCGATGTTTTTTAAAGGTATCTATTGTAATATTAATGATAGAGCGAAACCTTTTGCACATTGCAGGGTCAACTTTTCGAGGAAAATTTATTAGTCACCACAGGAATTTTCGATCTTCTTTTGTTTCTGAGCTACAGGTAAAAACTCGTTTTTCGCTCATTTTGAAAATATATCATATCTTATTTATTATGATAGAGAAAAAATGTTTTTACAAAAATTTTACCGTTTTTTAAATAGAATAAAATGGCGTAATTAGATTTTTTGAAAACTTAATAATTCTTGAGATATAACACAAACATATGATTTTTTAAATGGGAACCTATGTTGAAAATAGTCTCTTCTTTTTGCTTATTTTATAAGCTTTTCAATGATATATAACAAGTCTTCATTCTTTTGTTTTAAACATTAATAAAAGACGAATTATTAATTTATTGAGGGGAAAATATTGGAAATTACTAAGAAACAAATGAAAAAAAATTATTACAAATCATCATTTGTTTATTTTGATTCAATATCTATTAATTTTGCTCTCAAAATTATTCTTAACAAAATTATTTTCGGGTTAGTTAAATTACTATTTATCGACGTTACAGTTGGCTTTGACACAATCCGAACAAAATGGTTTAATATGCTTTTGAAGTAAATAAATTGAAAAAATGAGCAAAACTGAAACAAATACTATTAGAAATATGCAAATGATGATCTGGAATAGATTTTTTTATTTGTTTCTTAATAATTTCCAATATTTTCACCCCAATAAATTAATAATTCGTCTTTTATTAATGCTTAAAACAAAAGAATGTAGACTTGTTATATATCATTGAAAAGCTTATAAAATAAGCAAAAAGACAAGAATATTTTCAACATAGGTTCCCATTTAAAAAATCATAAGTTTGTGTTATATCTCGAGAATTATTAAGTTTTCAAAAAATCTAATTACGCCATTTTATTCTATTTAAAAAACTGTAAAATTTTTGTAAAAACATTTTTTCTAATAAGATATGAGATATTTTCGAAATGAGCGAAAAACGTGTTTTTGCCTGTAGCTCAGAAACGAAAGAAGATAGAAAATTCCTGTGGTGACTATTAAACATTTCTGGAAAAGATGACCCTGGAATGTGCAAATGGTTTTGCTCTATCATTAATATTACCCGAGATACCTTAAAAAAACATCGAAAATGAGACACCTGTACATAAAATTCTGTTCATTTTGAATAATATACTGAACATATAAATTATTCCCTTTACAAATGACTGAAATACATGTTTATTTTGTGTATTTAAACGTTTTTGTTTTTACATTTATTTTCTTATCTAATTGTTCTTTCGATATTTATTTAGGAAAACCAATGAAACCCACATTCCTCAAAGGAATAGAAGACGCCAAAGTAGTGGTTGGCGAACCTCTTCGTTTAGAGGCAGAAATAACAGCTTATCCTCCTCCTGAAGTAAAATGGTTTAAAGATGGCCTTCCTATTCGTCCACAAAGTGGAATTTGCTTTGAAACTCATCCAGATGGCCGAGTTGCGTTACAAATTGATTATGTTGAGCCTGACCATCCAGGAGTGTACACCTTAGTTGTTTCCAATAAAATGGGAGAAGCTACATCTGCTGCTCAAGTTGATTTAGAAGAACGCCCAAGAGCACCAGAATTCATCGTGCAGTTGAAACCAACGACTGTAGTTGAAGGATTTCCAGCTATCTTCGAAGTTCGGGCTACTGGTTGCCCTACTCCAGAAATTAAATGGACCAGAAATGGTTCAGAAGTTGTGCCAGACAAGAAACATGTCTCTGTTAATCATTTACCGGATGGAAGCAGCGCTTTGTTGATAGAAAAAGTTAGTTTAGCTGATGCACTGACTTATCAAGCTATAGCTACCAACAGCAGTGGAGAAGCTATAACAAAAGGTATTTTAACAGTGGAAGGAAAATCTAAAGATGCGCCTGAAGAAAAACCCCAATTCACGCATAACATGAGAGATTGTGTAACAGACGAAGGCCTTCCTCTTGTCTTAGAAGTACCATTTTCTGGCAACCCTATTCCCGAAGTATCTTGGACTAAGAATGGAGAACCTATTGAATCGGATAAACGTACATTATTAACGTGTGACGGCAAAAAAGTTGGTCTAACCATTCACGAATCCGATCCAAGCGATGGAGGACAATATGCTTGTACTTTAACTAATCCTTTGGGTAGTGACACCACTGAAGCAAAAGCTACAGTTAGAAAGATATACTGCCCTCCTAAATTCACTTCAACATTCTCAGATTTACAACAATTACCCACTTATGATGCTAAATTTCCGGCTAAAATATCTGGTGTTCCTCAGCCCGTCATTACATGGCACAAAGACGGGGAACCAATTCATGATGGTTTGAAATATCGCATTAAACACGATGGAGATAATACATGTCTATATATTCGTAACTGTGAACCAGGAGATGCCGGTCTTTACAAATGTTCAGCGCATAATAAGGAAGGAGAAGCGCATTGTGAAGCTACTTTATCCATTGTTGATAAAATTCAAGCCGTACCCAGAAAGGAACCGCCCACGTTTTTGAAACGCATCGGAGATACTGAATTATATCCAGGAATGACGGCTAAGTTTACAGCTTGTGCTAGTGGTCAGCCTGAACCAGAAGTGGAATGGTTTAGAGAAGGTATCAAACTCTTCCCTGCTGATAGAATTCACATGGAGAGAGATAGAGCTGGTCTGTTGCGTTTAACTATTTCCGGAGTTACTGAGGCTGATCTTGGAAAGTATACCTGCAGGATTCATAACGAACATGGTAGCGATACTTGTGATGCCAAACTCACATTTGACAGTAAGTTATTATTTTTTATAAAGAATGGTATTCCATTTTGCAGTGTACATAGGTATTAGTGCCCAAATTATGAAAATAATTTTATCTATTTATTTATCATACGCAAAAAATTAAAATACATGGACAAAATATATTTTAAAAAGAACGTATTTTTATTACAATTACGTAAATTTATTTTGTGTTGTTGTAATACGAATTAATCTGATAAAATATCAAAGAATATTTCAAAAATATTTTAGTATTATATCACATTATATACAGGTGTCCACGATAACTTGTCCAACATGGGGATCTCGAGAACTATAAGAGATACGAAATCGGTTAACTTAGACTATGCTCCATTAGGAGTCGATTTTAATGGTGTCTCGTTATTTGCGAAAATGCATAGATATAGGCGAAAATGTATATTTTGCAGTTTTTACCTTCCGTCACATTTAGGTAAAGAAGGTATTGTCTTTGGTCAAAAAAATCGATGATGAGATTTTAATGAATAAGCATGTTTCAGGGTCCCTAGAATACGATTTTACTATTTTTACGATGATGTATGGTATGTATGAATGGATGTATGTATGTGTGTCTGACAATTCTTTCGGATCGCATAACTCCAATACCGCCTTCCCAAAAATTATAATTTTTGCGTATTCCTTTTCTTTACATCCATATGAAGAGCTTATTAGATTTTGGTTATAATTGATCGATCGGAAGTACTCTCATTTGAAGATTTTAACAGTTTTTCTTGAAAAAACGTTGTTATATATTTTTTCACATTTTATAGTATTATAAATATTAAAGAATATTTTATTCTCTATACGATTTGACTACATTTGATACTTCATATTCATGGAAACATCTACTATATTAAGAAAATTCTGATTGACAAATGTCAGTGTCAAGTGCAATTGACAGTATGTTTGTGTTATAATTTAACTGGAAATATATAGAATCTCTTACAAGAAACTGTGTATGGAATTTGTACAAAGTAGATAGAAGTGAGTGAAGGTAATGTACTGGAAATATGGAATCATTTGCATAAAACAGTGCTTTAAAGATGTGCACATTAAAATCCAGTATTATTTCACATTTGAAAGTTATTTCCAAAAATAAAAAACTGTAAAATTTACATTTTTGCCTGTATCTAGTGGCCTGTGCATTTAAACCATTAAAATGGTCTAATACGGCAACTTTTGACTAATTTGACCGACTTCGTATCTCTTATAGTTCTCGAGATCCCCATGTTGGCAAAGTTATCCTGGACATTCGTTATACTTTAAATATTGAATTAGATCAGTAATTTATTATTTATAAGAAAGTATTTCTACTTAACTGTATAATTAATACAGCGTCCAGACTTCGATTGCCACTATTGGCAAAATATAATAAGAGTTACGATTTTCAAAAACTGTTAGACAAAATGACAGTCGAAATCTGGACATTTTATATTCTTTATTTATTGAAAATAAAAATGTTATTTGTTTTCTCCAGGTTTGGAATTAGGTCAAAGAAAACCAATAGCAGACCAGTACTCCGAATTCGACAAATATAAACGGTCTGGAGCACCTCTTCCATTATCAGATCCTCCTATTATTGCTCAAATGACCGACCGTCATTGCACCCTTTCTTGGCGTCCATCTATTCATCCATCTCCTCGTTATCCAGTCACTTACCAACTAGAAATGTGTGAACTTCCCAACGGCAACTGGTTTACCGTTCGTACAGGAATTCGCACTTGTACTTGCGGCGTTCGCAATTTAGAACCATTCAGAGATTACAAATTCCGCGTTCGCGTAGAAAACGCTTATGGTATTAGTGATCCATCACCTTATGCTATCACACATAGGACTAAACTCGAACCAGATATGCCGAAATTCAGGCCCTATCTCGAACCCGGAATTGATTTCAGACCAGAAACTTCTCCGTACTTCCCGAAAGATTTTGATATTGACAGACCTCCTCATGGAGATATGAGACAAGCCCCAGTATTCTTAAGAAGAGAACAAGACGTGACGTATGGAGTTAAAGGACAAGGAACTAATTTGTTTTGGTTTGTTTATGGATATCCGAAGCCTACAATGTCTTATTATTTCAATGATGAGTTGATTGAACCTGGAGGCAGATTTGATATGAGTTACACGAGAAATGGACAGGCTACGCTCTTCATCAATAAGTAAGTTATAATTAAAATATAATATGTATATTTACATTATAAAACTGAACCATCTAGGTAATTGCACAAATTAATATTTAAATGCTCTGTATAATCTGGTTAAAGAAAAAGCTAGAAATTGAATATTTCGTATTTGGGATAGGTTTGTTGCTACAGCTAGTCCGGACTGTCATATGTACGTCAGACGCATGCGTAAAAATATCGTTCCAACCGACTGTTGTACAGTCTATCGAACTGTTGATATGTTTGTTCCTACAGACTTCGGACGTATACATGAACGCATCCGCGAATTGTCAGACCTATCCACTGGTCTGTGCTATGTATCATTTGTCAGCACAGTTCATAACCTGTGATTGTTTATCTGTTTTCGTAAGTGAACATGAGTGCTTTGGAATTTGAATCTGATCCAGAATCATTGTTATCTGATTCATCTCATGAAGAGAAATGGATAATGATATTTAGACAACCCCGAATAAAAAAACAGTAATTATTTAGGTATGTAATTGGGATTTTCAAATAAGGAAACGCTAACTAGCGGCGACTATTAGAACTACAAATAGTGGTACACATTTGACATTTAGATGAAACTACAAGTATATGATTTCAAAAACTTGAATTATAAATAAAAAATACTAATAAAAAAGAAAATAATACGAAAACTAAAGAAATACAATTGATGGAAATGCTACGCTAACAAACGTCAACAAAAAGTCTATATATATAGTCGATTCCTCAGAGTACCCTCGGGGTGTTGAGGATTGATCTTTAGTTATTTAACTCTCTGTGAAGTCTTTCCACTCTTTTCTATTTTGTGCAAGTTCTATAGCTCTTTGTTTGGTTATATTTCTCTCCTTAATTATTTCATTTATTGTGCCATCCCAGGTTTTCGCTGGTCTACCTCTATGTCTTTTCCCTGTGGCTCGTGTTTTCCATATGCTTTTGACTGGTCTGTCTTCTGGTAGTCTTGCAAGGTGTCCAAACCATTTTAATTGTTTTTCTTTGATTTTTTCTTTCGTTGATTTTACTTGTAAACTTTCTCGTATTGTATCGTTTCTAATTCTGTCCATCTTGGTTATTCCTTCGATTCTTCTAAGTACTTTCATTTCAGACGCTTGTATTTTACTTTCTTGCCTCTTGTTTATCACCCACGTTTCACTTCCTTGTAGTAAAATCGCTTGATGTATTGTTTTGTAAATTGTTAATTTGGTTGTCTTCGAAAGGCTTTTATTGCTGTATATTAATGGGTTGAGTGTGTAAAAGGATTTTGCAGCTGCTTGGATTCTGGCGTTGATTTCTTCCTCATATCTTCCTGTACTTTCGACTAGGCCTCCTAAATATTTAAAACTATTTACTTGTTGCAGGGGTAATGAGTTAATGTTAACTGTCATCCTCTTCTGTTTTTTGCTAATGCACATTACTTTTGTTTTGTCTACATTTATTTCCAACAAAAAGTCTACCATTGTTAAATGCGATCAGCGCCATCTCTTGATACTTGAAAATATGATAAACAATTAATATTTGTTTTTAGATAATTTATTAACTGATAGTTTTTCTGCTATATGACAAGTTCGTTGTCCGTTCCAACCATAAAAGGGTTCATGAATACGTACATGAATATATCCAAAAAGTCGTGTAGGAACAAACCACCGAACAAACCTATGAAACCTGTAGAAGAACGGATCAAACAAAAGAGATAATTGGAAAAAAAACGGATAATGAAACTGAATGAATACATCTCAAAACAATAAAAAAAGTTCATATAAACATATCCGGAAATGCTATAGCGATTTTAATATTTTATTTCTGTCATACAACTCATACTTTTAATATTACTATAAAATCATAGTGGCCGTTTATAATGGAAAACAATTGAAGATACTCTTTTGTTTTTCCTTATTTGTCATAATTATTGTTTATTACAAACACAGTTTTATCATGAATAATTTCACTTTTTGAACAGTTTTTACCTCTCGCTAAGAGAGGTATTGTATTCATGCTAAAAATCGCATATCCAGATTTTAATAAATAAGCACGTTTTAAGGTCCCTAGTATCCGATTATAACATTTTTACGATGATGTCCGTGTGTGTGTGTGTGTGTGTGTGTGTGTGTGTGTGTGTGTGTGTGTGTGTGTGTGTGTGTGTGTGTGTGTGTGTGTGTGTGTGTGTGTGTGTGTGTGTGTGTGTGTGTGTGTGTGTGTGTGTGTGTGTGTGTGTGTGTGTGTGTGTGTGCGTGCGTGCGTGCGTGCGTGTGTGCGTGCGTGTGTGTATGTGTGTGTGTGTGTGTGTTGGATTCACTAGATCTCAAATACTATGAGACTTAAGACATTTTTAACTACGGATTCCTCAATCTAACAATAATGGGAAGAGTCCAGTCAGTTTTGGTAACAATTGGACAACCGGAAGTAGTAGTTACAAGAAAAAAATCGTCTAAATATTATTTATCGAAAATTTATGTAAATACTTATATTAAAAAAGGTTAAATTCTTTATTCGATAAATATAAATTCATTATTATATCTTCTATAGATTTAGAGATAAAGAAAGGCATATAAAATAATTTGATGTAAAAATCTCAGATCAAACTACTACAAGGCAAGAAATTCAAATGTTTGTAATTGACACATAAATGTCACTGTCAAAAATATTTGTATGCCTCTGTCAAAAATATTTGTATATTATTATGAACATTATGAAAATAAAAAAAAAAAGTCAACAACGCAAAAGAATATACGTAAAAAAGAATATAAAAGGAACTTGCGAAAAAATGACGAATATAAAGAAAAAGAAAAGGAAAGTAGAAAAAGAAAATTTCAGGATATTGAATATAAAGAAAATGTAAGTATTGTACATAATTTATTTTAAAATATCCCATAGATTTTGCAAATATATGTGAGAATTATTTTGTAGTGAGACATGAATATATGTATTTGTATTTAAAAATATTTTTCGTTTTATAGGTAAAATATCTGGCGAGAGGTTATGTGTTGGCCACATCAGATTTTTATAATATATAATTGACTGTTTTCCATTATAAACGGCCACTATAATTTTATTGTAATGTTAAAATTATGAGTTGTAAAATATTAAAATCGCTATAGATCTGAAACTAGGCATTTCCAGATATATGTTTAAATGATTTTTACCTTCCGTCACCTTTAGGTAAGGAAGGTATTGTCTTTGGTCAAAAAATTCGGTGGTGAGTTTTTGATGAATAAGCACGTTTCAGGGTCCCTAGAATACGATTTTACTATTTTTACGATGACGTCTGTGTGTGTGTGTGTGCGTGTGCGTGTGTGTGTGTGTTACTTATTCCATAATACAGGACACTACTAACATCGATTTATAAATTCAGTATGGATACGGACAACGTATCCACTGGTCTCATGGGGACGGGCTAAATTTTTACGTACGTAAATCACGTAACACGGATACGTGAATACGGATGCATGGGGATGCAGCCTTTTACGCTTAACCCCTCTGAATTAAATTTGAAAAGCACGGGTATCACTTTTGAGACACATGTATAATCCTTTGAATTTTTTTAGTTTAGTATTACAGCAGAACCTATATTACACGTGCGCGGTTAATCGTGCCACGGATTGTTCGTGCAACCAAAAAATTATCAACCGTGCGTCTGTCTGTTGTGAATCCGTACACATATGTGTTGAAAAAATAGAGGTCAGGAATTTAAAGGTGGATAATACATCTCAAAACAATTAAAAAAATCTGATGTGGCCAGTACATTACCTTCCGTCAGTTCTATGTATTTTGTATAAATGTCATACAGACAGTTCCTTGCAAAAGATTATATTTCTTGTACATTACCTTAAGGCGGTTGTATGTATTTTATACAAATTCCATACAGAAAGTTTCTAACAAAAGGTCCTATATTTCCAGTAAAATTATAACATAGACATACTGTCAACTGCACTTGACACTGACACCTTTCAATCAGAATTTTCTTAATGTAGCAGCTGTTTCCAGAGTTATAGCAAAGCTGACTAATATATATGGTATTTAATTTCTTTATAATTTTTTAACTCTATGTCCATTTAATATGAAGTATAAAATGCATTCAAATCGTATAGAGAATAAATAATTCTTTAATATTTATAATAACATTAAATGTGAAAAAATGATATTTAACATCGTTTTTTCAAGAAAAACTGTTAAAATCTTCAAATGAGGGTACTTCCGGTTGACCAATTATAACCAAAATCTAATCAGCTCTTCACATGGATGTAACGAAGAGGAATACGAAAGAATTATAATTTTTGGAATTGTGGTATTAGAGTTATCGCATTAGAAAATTTTGTCACACACACACACACACACACACACGCACACACACACACGCACGCACGCACACACACACACACACGCGCCCGCACGCGCACACACACACACACACACACACACACGCACACGCACACACACACACACACAGACGTCATCGTAAAAATAGTAAAATCGTATTCTAGGGACCCTGAAACGTGCTTATTCATCAAAAACTCACCACCGAATTTTTTGACCAAAGACAATACCTTCCTTACCTAAAGGTGACGGAAGGTAAAAATCATTTAAACATATATCTGGAAATGCCTAGTTTCAGATCTATAGCGATTTTAATATTTTACAACTCATAATTTTAACATTACAATAAAATTATAGTGGCCGTTTATAATGGAAAACAGTCAATTATATATTATAAAAATCTGATGTGGCCAACACATAACCTCTCGCCAGATATTTTACCTATAAAACGAAAAATATTTTTAAATACAAATACATATATTCATGTCTCACTACAAAATAATTCTCACATATATTTGCACGTATACGTGAACACGGATACGTGATCATTTGTAACCAATCAAAACCGTGAATTGATACAACGGTCCGTTTCAAGAACGCAACGGACGTAAGTTGGTTAATTTCAACTTTTCACGGATACGGATGACTTGACGCATGCGCATAGGAGTTAGTTTGTCAGTTTATGTATTTTGATGTTTGTTGTGGTTTTAATTATTGCTAGCACCCTGAAGAATCCACTTCTATTCAGTAAAAATACTTCGAACTCAAAATTTGCGTTTATACTATTAAGGTTATTCAGGAACTCTGATTGTTGTTATTGTTGTTGTGATAAAGCTGTTGTGCTCAATAAACGAGCCAAACTGAAAAGCACGGGTATCACTTTTGAGACACATGTATAATCCTTTGAATTTTTTTAGTTTAGTATTACAGCAGAACCTATATTACACGTGCGCGGTTAATCGTGCCACGGATTGTTCGTGCAACCAAAAAATTATCAACCGTGCGTCTGTCTGTTGTGAATCCGTACACATATGTGTTGAAAAAATAGAGGTCAGGAATTTAAAGGTGGATAATACATCTCAAAACAATTAAAAAAATCTGATGTGGCCAGTACATTACCTTCCGTCAGTTCTATGTATTTTGTATAAATGTCATACAGACAGTTCCTTGCAAAAGATTATATTTCTTGTACATTACCTTAAGGCGGTTGTATGTATTTTATACAAATTCCATACAGAAAGTTTCTAACAAAAGGTCCTATATTTCCAGTAAAATTATAACATAGACATACTGTCAACTGCACTTGACACTGACACCTTTCAATCAGAATTTTCTTAATGTAGCAGCTGTTTCCAGAGTTATAGCAAAGCTGACTAATATATATGGTATTTAATTTCTTTATAATTTTTTAACTCTATGTCCATTTAATATGAAGTATAAAATGCATTCAAATCGTATAGAGAATAAATAATTCTTTAATATTTATAATAACATTAAATGTGAAAAAATGATATTTAACATCGTTTTTTCAAGAAAAACTGTTAAAATCTTCAAATGAGGGTACTTCCGGTTGACCAATTATAACCAAAATCTAATCAGCTCTTCACATGGATGTAACGAAGAGGAATACGAAAGAATTATAATTTTTGGAATTGTGGTATTAGAGTTATCGCATTAGAAAATTTTGTCACACACACACACACACACACACACGCACACACACACACGCACGCACGCACACACACACACACACGCGCCCGCACGCGCACACACACACACACACACACACACACGCACACGCACACACACACACACACAGACGTCATCGTAAAAATAGTAAAATCGTATTCTAGGGACCCTGAAACGTGCTTATTCATCAAAAACTCACCACCGAATTTTTTGACCAAAGACAATACCTTCCTTACCTAAAGGTGACGGAAGGTAAAAATCATTTAAACATATATCTGGAAATGCCTAGTTTCAGATCTATAGCGATTTTAATATTTTACAACTCATAATTTTAACATTACAATAAAATTATAGTGGCCGTTTATAATGGAAAACAGTCAATTATATATTATAAAAATCTGATGTGGCCAACACATAACCTCTCGCCAGATATTTTACCTATAAAACGAAAAATATTTTTAAATACAAATACATATATTCATGTCTCACTACAAAATAATTCTCACATATATTTGCACGTATACGTGAACACGGATACGTGATCATTTGTAACCAATCAAAACCGTGAATTGATACAACGGTCCGTTTCAAGAACGCAACGGACGTAAGTTGGTTAATTTCAACTTTTCACGGATACGGATGACTTGACGCATGCGCATAGGAGTTAGTTTGTCAGTTTATGTATTTTGATGTTTGTTGTGGTTTTAATTATTGCTAGCACCCTGAAGAATCCACTTCTATTCAGTAAAAATACTTCGAACTCAAAATTTGCGTTTATAC
This sequence comes from Harpalus rubripes, assembly GCA_963082715.1. Taxonomy (NCBI): domain Eukaryota; kingdom Metazoa; phylum Arthropoda; class Insecta; order Coleoptera; family Carabidae; genus Harpalus; species Harpalus rubripes. The sequence goes on from OY720452.1 coordinate 54,788,348, forward strand.
TATTAAGGTTATTCAGGAACTCTGATTGTTGTTATTGTTGTTGTGATAAAGCTGTTGTGCTCAATAAACGAGCCAAACTGAGTACTTAATATTAATGTTTCCGATTCCATAATACAAAACACTACTAACATCGATTTCTAAATTCAGTATGGAACGGACAACGTATCTACTGGTCTCATGGGGACGGGCTAAATTTTTACGTACGTAAGGCTGCGTCCCCATGTATCCGTGTTCACGTATACGTGATCATTTGTAACCAATCAAAACCGTGAATTGATACAACGGTCCGTTTCAAGAACGCAACGGACGTAAGTTGGTTAATTTCAACTTTTCACGGATACGGATGACTTGACGCATGCGCATAGGAGTTAGTTTGTCAGTTTATGTATTTTGATGTTTGTTGTGGTTTTAATTATTGCTAGCACCCTGAATAATCCACTTCTATTCAGTAAAAATACTTCGAACTCAAAATTTACGTCTATACTATTAAGGTTATTCAGGAACTCTGATTGTTGTTATTGTTGTTATGATAAAGCTGTTGTGCTCAATTGACGAGCCAAACTGAGTACAGTTAATATTAATGTTTCCGATTCCATAATACAAAACACTACTACCATCGATTTATAAATTCAGTATGAATACGGACACCGTATCTACTGCTCTCATGGGGACGGGCTAAATTTTTACGTACGTAAATCACGTAACACGGATACGTGAATACGGATGCATGGGGATGCAGCCTAAATCACGTAACACGGATACGTGAATACGGATGCATGGGGATGCAGCCTAAAGCTTAACGTAGATGGCAGCATATGGATATTCTCCTAAGTACGTATTACAATGTACAGACTTTTGTAAGAATACACAGATATTATTGTGTGTAATCGGGATTTTTCATGATTGTGGCACATTATTTAAAAACAAAATATAGAATAATATATAATAGGTGCAATAAAACAAACGTTTTTAACAAATACGTAGTCTAAATTTATTATTTTTATTTTAATTAATAGTTATGTTTGACGCTCGTTTGACGTTTCAAAATCTTTTGAAGGTTAAAGTAACTAGCCCAGTAGCGAACCTATCGGGAGAAATATTGTGCTAAGGCTCTCATTGGGTTGGGGTTTGAATCAGGGTTGTGGTGAGTCGGGAATGTGTTACGGGTTGCGTTTCGGTTGCCACTGGGGCGGAACTCTCACTGTTTATCTACTTAAGAGTATTTGTATTTGGATATCTTTTTTAAAATTGAAGAAGAGCTTGTAAAAAAAAAATATACCAGGTGGGGCTTGGAAAAGTATTGCTGATAGACAAAATTTATGTTTGGGTAATGGAAGAACATAATTTAAAGTTTTAAATTGTGCAGTTTTAAACAAAACATCTTGAAGGTGGTGGCCACTGTTCTCTATCCACTGGCGCAACCGGTTTCTGAAGCTCGTCTATACGTTCCAACATTCGGGTTATTTCGAGGCGAATAAGATTCTTCAGCTGAAGCAAGGTTGTAGGGCGGTGTTCGGTGTTTGTAAACCTCTGGCTTGGGATATTCTCATAAAAAAATCACATGGCAGTAGAGTTGTGAGGGCAATGTTCCCTTGACGGCTCAAATCGATTTGAGGTGACATCCCGTGGGCGGCGCGTTCGCCGGATCTAACGCTATGTAATTTTTTAATGGGGAAATCTCAAGGCAGATGTTTACAGACACCTCCCTACAACCCTGCTTCAGCTGAAGAATTTTATTCGGCAGGAAATAGCCCGAATGTTGGAACGTATGGAGGAACTTCAGAAACCAGTTGCGTTAATATATAGAGAACGGTGGCCATTACCTTCAAGATTTTTTGTTTAAAACTGCTAGATTTAAAACTTAAATTATGTTCTTTCATTATCCTATTCCTAGCATTTTCTCTGAATAAAAACTATGAAATCTTTATTATTATGCTATTAAATAATATTTTGTTACAGAATGTTGGATAGGGATGTAGGCATGTTTGAAGCAGTAGCCCGCAACGAACATGGTGAAGCTAGACAACGCGTCCGTTTAGAAATCGCCGAACATCCAATGTTCTTACGTCGTCCAAATATTGAACATGTTATGTTACGCGGAAAAGCCAGATTCGATGCCAGAATTGTTGGTGTACCATATCCAGAAATCAAATGGTACAAAGATTGGCAACCATTGGCTGCATCTTCCAGGATTAAGATCCAGTTTATTGAACCTGACATATCTGTCTTGATTATCAACGATGCTATCTTAAAAGACGAAGGATTGTATTCTGTCAGTGCTAGAAACGTAGCTGGATCTGCATCTTCCAGCGCGATGCTCTACGTAGAAGAAAATGATCTGGAATATTCTTATCGCACTTATTCCAACTTGCAACCTGTGAAACTAAGGCAAAATCCTCTGGAAGATCTTTATGATCTTGGCGACGAACTCGGAAGAGGCACTCAAGGAATTACTTATCATGCTGTTGACAGGAAGACGGGTAGCAACTATGCTGCTAAAGTACAACATGGACGATCTGATGTTAAGCCATTTATGCACAATGAATTCGATGTCATGAACTTCTTGAAACATAAGAAGTTAATCAGATTGCACGATGCGTACGAAAGAGATAGTTCGTTTATTCTGGTTACTGAATTAGCTGCTGGTGGTGAATTAGTTAAGGATTCTTTGCTCAAACAAGATTATATCGTAGAGAGTGAAATTGCGGGATACATTAGACAAATTCTGTGGGGATTGGAGTATATGCATGAACACGGTTACGCTCATATGGGACTCACGGTAAGTACAAAATAATTTTAATTTTATCATATTTGTGAATACAATCAACGACCACAAATATACTAGACAAAACATGCCCTATACGTCAATATTGTTTGTTATGTTCTCGGTTGGACGGAAAGACACATCTAGAGATAGAGCTATATAAAGTCTACTCTAAAGTTTGTCGAGAGATGTCTCTACGGTCCATATAATGTATTTGTGACATTTTGCTCCTTTGTTTGGAAGTTGTGAAGTCGTTCGGGCCTCGATTTTGTAACTTTAAATTCTGGCTGATTTCAAATTCTGTCAGAATTGGGTTTACCCCACTACAAATTCTACTGCTCCAGACCAGTAGAATTTGAAATCTATCCGGAGAAAGAATTGGGGAAATCTCAATTCTGTTATTTCAAATTCTACTGGTCTGGAGCAGTATAATTCGTTCAGGGGAAACCCCAATTCCAACAGAATTTGAAATCAGACAGAATTTAACTTAAAGTTAAAAAAACGAGGGTCGCTTGTTCAAAGTTTTTTGATTTCATTGTTCTCTATAAATCTACCTTTTTCAAGTTTTGAAATAAAATGTACATAATTCTAAAAACTCTTAATAATTAAAAAACAATTAATTGCTAGTACCATGAGAAATTTACATACGGGAATTTCGGTCGGACTGTATTCATAACGATATCCTGGATCACGATCCATTAAATAATCATGGCATTCAATTGCTCAATTTAATTTTAGACATTTATTTGAAATCCACCATGAAACAAAAATAAATTTAGAAAAAACTACAAGTAGAATAAGAAGCAAGTATATAAAAACATTGTTTAAAACTCAATAGAATAAAATAAATAATTATATACAATTCTTTTTATCTTTTCTTAAATTTGTTTCATGCATTTTATAATTGGTTTTCGTTAATAATAATTCAAATGTTTCAAATATAGTACAGTTCATTTTAATAAAACAAGCAGTGACATCTAGCGAATACTCCGTGAGGAGACTTTACATATATCTATCCTTAGTTGTCTCTTTCTGTCCAGCCGAAAACAAAACAAATGCTATGAAGTTATATCTAGTGCATTTGTGATCGTTGAATACAATAGGAAAGGGTTTCCAAGTTTTTATTTTTTAATGTTAATCTGTATATAAAAATATATTTTGAATTTTCGTCGATAGTTTTTAATACGCCAGAAAAAAATATTGGTTTCAATAAATGAGGCCCGAGAAGAGAAGATCGCCGGTACGTATGACGTCATTTACACCGAGAACATAAGTTTGTAAAGCTAAGTGAGTCGGATATTGGATATATGACAAACGCGCTGGGTACGTCGTTTCGTGTCATGAAAAAATCAGTGCGAACATGGCGGAGGAATGGCTTGCGAACAACTATTAGCCAATAGCACTTGCCAGTGCCCTTCACATCACAAACATGGCTGATACTAAATTTTATGCGCTCGATTTAATTGCATTTAAGTTTCATTTTGATATTAGGGTAATAAAAATCAGAAAATTAACGATTATACTCACCTTAATATTACTTATACTTGAAGTTTACGTTGGCGTAGAAATTACATTTTTCAAAAATTTTCGACTATTAATTTATGTTAGTCCAAACAATAGCTTTCTTTATAAAACTGTTTTTACGGATTATAGAAATTCGATTTCGTTCTTGAGATATAGAGTGATAAAGAAGTGTCCGTTTTTAGAGAAAAGATCAAAGAAATTGAGTTACGTCGGAAGTGATAGATCATGAATAAAATGTTTTTATTGTTTCATATGCAAAATTTTCTGCTGAATTCAATGGTAACATAAAAAATATAGCATTCCATTTAAAACAAGAAAGAAGTGCTACTGCTTTAAAAATATTTTAGTTGAAAGGTTGAAACGGACATGACGGAAAACCCCTACATACCAATTTTGTAAAATATTAAATAGTTTTTAACATAAAGATAGCCTAAACTTATCGTGAAAGATCCTGTATATTCAATAAACTATTATATCAAACGATTAATGATTGTTTCTTTATAGATTGGAGATCTGCTATTGTCTCATCCAGGAGGCGATGATCTAAAAATTGCTGATTTTGGTCTCGCTAGACGTATTATTTTAGGTCGTCTTGCTCCCCAAAAATACGGTGTTCCTGAATACTGCAGTCCTGAAACTGTTAATGGTGAAGGAGTTGGTCTTTCGACCGATATGTGGAGTCTTGGTATCATTACTTATATTCTTCTTTCTGGAATGTCACCATTCAGAGGCAGAGATGATCGTGAAACTCTTAACAGTATTAAAGAAGGTAAGGATTGATAAACGTTAAAAATATTGCCATTTTTAGAAATAAAGAATGGAAGATATAATTATTTATTTATAATATGATAGTTTGTGAATATTTAATGGAAACATTTTATAGGAAAATGGTCATTTGATGACAAATATTGGAAAGAAATCAGTGATGAAGCTAAAGATTTCATTTCGAAGTTGCTTATATATCAAATTGATGGTCGTATGGATGTGAAAACAGCTTTAAGACATCCGTGGTTGAACAGAGCTGACAGAATTCCAGCTTCTGAATATAAGATCAGTACAGAACGATTACGCAACTATTACTTATTATTCAAGTAAGAAAATATAAAATACATTTCATTTTTTTTTATTTGTTGTCACTTTTTAGAGAATGGTACGACAACGCCTCTTGCCGTAAATGGTTCAGACGACGTCCTTTGGAAGGTGCTTACACTCATCCTTCCAGAATGGTATATCCACCTGGAGAATATTATACTCCAGAACCAAGTCCAGACAGATCACCTCGCAAACCTGCAACTTGGGAAGACAAAATTCCCAGCAGGGCTCCAGGAAGCTATGATATTGGAATTATTAAATCAGAGAGCCAGTAGGTTTATTTATAATTTATTAATAAATAATTTATAACAATGTTTTTTTTTCTTTTTCAGTTATCAAAATGGTCCGGATACATATTTACTTCAACTTCGCGATGTTGATTTTCCTTGCCGTTTGCGCGAATATATGAAAGTTGCTACTAACCGCGGACCGGGAAGAAGTTTAATTGTTTCTGATGACAATGGCTATGATTGGAGAGTAAGATATTTATTCTTTATATTTTACAGATTTCAAAATACATCTTCTTTAGACTCCTATTATTCGTGAACGTCGCCGTTTTACTGACGTCATGGATGAAGAAATTGACGATGAACGTAGATCCCGTATCAATAATTATGGAGGTTCCGATTCTTACAACTCTTACAGACGTTTAAAACATGAATTGGGTACTCGTTTGGATGCCTATGCAGAAGCTGAAGCTGTTATTGAAAGCAAACAGACAGGCAGTTTGCCGTTTTTTAGGGAAAAACCTCATATTACTGCTATTATTGAAAGACAAGAAGCTGTATTGACTTGCTTTGCAGTAGGAGATCCTAAACCAGTCGTCCAGTGGTTCAAGTAAGTAAAAAAATATATATATGAATATAATGGACAAATAAGATCTAGAATATTTGTTGGGTTATACAGGATGTTAAAAAAGGGAAAAAAATTAGGGTATACAGTGTGTTTGAAAAAGAGAATACACACTTTCTTCTCGCTTATTATTGCAGATACACATAGGCCGCTAGTAGGAACGGTGATTAAGGGTGATAGGATATTCTCTCATATTTTTTTATTTATTTTTCTTAAAGAACAGTTATATCTAAGAGTACCTGTGAAAACCCGAGTTAAAAATTCCTTTTAATAAGCGAGATATTAATTTTTAAAATTTGATTTTGTTGTGTCACGTGATAGTGACGTACTAGTTGTACAGTACCAGTGGTGTACTGTTAGTGGTTCATGCGGCGTCTTATCATATTCGAACATGGAGTAGGGATTTCAATTTGTCTCCCATTGGACGGTCATATGGTACATCAGCAAAATTTAAATGCTTTATATCTTTTGTAACAATTAATTTCTAATATGATTTTTTGTTTTCTCCCTTTTGTTTACCCATCAACACTAATATTTTTAATAAATTTTTAATATTGGTAGTCCTTAGACAATACCCTTAGCGAGCATTTGACTAGCATTGTTTTATCTCTGTCAATCGTTTAGAGATTATTTTAGAGAAAAATTCTTCAAATAAAAGATGCGGGCAATTAATTTTTCTATAACTATTATTTGAAGTATTTTCCTCTAAAAGGATCCATAAACGAATGACAGAGATAAAGCAATTCTAGTCAAATGCTCGATAATCACCCTTAATCAGTTGTTCATACTAACGGTCATATTGCTTATAGGATATGATTTAATCAGTACAATATTTTTGATAAAGTTATGTGAAAATTTTACCTGTTGAATTTCCGGTATAACATCAAGTGACATCAATTTTGTAAATTTATATAGAACCTATGCTATTTCTCTTTCCGACTATACCAACTTTATTAGTATTAACGTTATTTATTTGTTAAAAATAATTTTTTTCTTTCGTTCGATTTTTATCGTGAGAAGTAATTTAATATATGAGATTTTATATCTTAATTAAATATTAATATTTATAGAGATAGTATATAAAACAGCATGACTTTTAAAATGTTATATTTGCGAATTATATGGTTCTATTTATAAACATTTAATACTTACATTATTCTTATAACATGAAATAAACTGGAGTTTGGAATATGTTCATTGCGAAATATTTTGCCCGTATTTGTTTATATAAAACCACGATTTAAAACTTAGCCGTTCAAGTGCACATTCAAACAGGTACACTGAATTTCCCATGCCAACTAAATTTTATTTTAATACAGGTTGTACCACAACTTTACAAACTTTTAGGGCATATATTACTGACCAAAATGAGTAAGAAAAGCTTAATGAACATGAATCTAATCTAAGAGGCAATTTTGTGTTAGAATCGAAGAAAAATTAACAAAGATAGTGATCGAACAGAATTTTGTCTGTCAGTAGACTATAAAAAAGCAATAAATTTTATGTGGAAACATTTTTCTCAATTTCTAATAGTTTGAAGTTATTTAAAAATTAAATAATCATTGAATTTAATACAATTATTTGATTTTTTTGAGAAACAAAAGCACATATTAGATGACCTCTGAAGTAAACAAAAAGTCTCATTTAATCGAAGTCGTAACTCTAATAGTTTTTGAATAGCAGAGGTATACCCCGTAAAAAACTCAGTTTTTACTGCCTTATATCTCGGAAACTATTGAAGATCGGGCCCATGTTGATTAAGCTTTATCTTACTCATATTGGTCAGTAAACTATTATTCACAAAAGATGACTATTCAAGACAATTTGTAAGCCGTCTGATATAATATTACTTGCAGATAACTTCATTGCATTTCGTATGCATAGGCGTGCAACATGAAATATTTATGGACACATTTTAACTGAAAAAATTAAAGTAATTTATTTGAAAATTATGTTTCTTTCTAAATAATGCCTTTTTGAAAGATTTATGTTTTTCACTATGTCTTTACAAAATTTAAAAACATAAACTTAACTATAAACCAAAGAATAAGAATTTTATTTAAACAGCAACGCCACTGGGTAAATATTAGCACAGAGGGCAGTGTAGTAGATAATTAGGTATGAGTAATTCTACGACATACGTCATTATTATTTATAGTGTGTTAGAAAGTAATGCCACTATTTACGTATATCTGTCACACCACATAAATTAAATAGACATATACTCTGTTCCATTTAAGCCATTCAGTAGATAGAGGTGGCAACAGCGCAAACTTGAAGTAGCCGAAATTACATTGGGTAAACTTGTTTCTTGTCTCCAATTTCAGCCAATCAGAGAGGTCAAGACTATTCCCTATGCTCTGCAATACTGAATGGCTTAAATGGAACAAGGTATAGATCAAATAATTTTTCTCTTTCTAAAACAAAATGTTGCTAAGCTACTGCTGTAAAGTGATGTGTATTATTTCTTCGAACAAATGACCTTCAATAGTTATCTTTCGTGAATAATACTGTACTAAGTTTGTACCTGAAGTTGTGGTACAGCCTGTATAGATATACATAATAGAAATAAAAATGATTGTTAATTATAAAGAAAATAAATTTATTTATTCTAACTGAATATTTAAATATATTTGCGTCACATTTCTAAAAAATTCGATTATTGTAGAAATTGTTCATAATTTTTATTTTATTTTCAGGAATGATGCAATCATCGCAGAATCTGCTCGCACTAAATTTGAAACTGACGAAGAAGGACGTTCAATTATGCGACTTTGCCCTGCCTTATCCTTCGACGTAGGAATGTATAAAGTCGTCGCTCGTAATAAGGTCGGCCAAACCGTCGCTCATACTCGCGTCGTCGCTGGAACTTCTCCCGATCCTCCAGATTCCCCTGAAGTTACTCAAGTTTCAGACACTGAAGCTCTTCTTAATTGGCGTCAACCTAGATACGACGGACACTCACCTGTCCTCTGCTACAGCCTGCAATACAAATTGGTAGATGATATCGAATGGACCGATTGTGCAAACAATATAGATCATGAATTCTATTTGATTAGAACTCTAGAACCGGAGAAAGCATATGTTTTTAGATTGGCATCGAAAAATGCGATTGGCTGGTCTGAACATGGTGTGCCGACTGCTATTGTGAGAACTAAAGAATCTGGAGCACCTAAGATACAGATTAGTAAAACGATGCAGCATCTCCAACATATTACAGATTCGGGGCAAGAAGTTGTACCTGAAGTAGCAGTTAAACCAAATTATGCATTGGAAAGTCAGCCTTTAGAATGGATTACAGATACGGAAGTTACTCAACATTATAACTTTATTTCCGAAATTTGCAAGTATGTATAATCTTATTATTTTAACCTCCTATTTCCCTAGGTAAGGAGGTATAGGGAACAAGCTAAAAATCATATATCGAGATTTTGCTAAATAAGTACGTTTTAGGATTTCTAGAATGATGACTTCTAAAATATATTTCATTTCACATTAGAAAACAGTAGATGGTGCTTGAGAGCCGACCGTTTTTACATCCATTAAATAAATAATTTAAATTCAAGTAACCAAACTTTCTCAATAATAAACATTTTTATCTGTAAAAATGTATAAAACCTGCAAATTCAAAATTACAACACATGCTTAAACATCACTTAATTCTATAGATTTTATTTGATGACAACTGACAGGTGATATTTTTTTGGTTTTTATGAACTAGATTTGCATTCTGACCAATCAAAGTGCAGAATTTATATTCCTATTTAAACCAACGCTATTTTCTTACGTGAAATGAAGTATAACTCAAACATCAACAGAGAGAAAAAGGAAAAAAAAATTATTCCTATTACTAGAATGGAAAGAATCAATTCAATTTTTAAGTCAATCGACAAACCAAAAGTGGCACTTTGCTTGAAATTATAAGTAGAGTTTCTGGGAAAAATATATTTAATTTAAATTTTTCACGATGTATACAGTGTGTCCCATTTAGAGATGCCACCATTGGGATCTCGAGAACTATAGAGATACAATCAGGCCTATTCTACTAAAAAAATATGTATCGTTACGAGTCGTTACCAGGTGACATGTAGTTATAACGATTTTTGCCAAAACCCTATTCTACTAATTTATTTATCGCTACGTATCGTTACTTATCGTTATTTTATGTCGTTTACGAACGACAAGTTCACATGTCTCGTTGAAGTCGTAAAGTTAGATATATTTTGAAAACAAAAGTAAAAACGGCTGAAGAAGATACTTTATTAATTGTAGCTGAGCAATATATTATTAATATTATATTATTACATTTTTTAATATGACATTTTATATAATCGTCCTTTTACTGTACCGGAGGAAAATTTTAGATTTTTTTTTTTTTTTTGATGAGTAAAGAAGCATGTATAGATTTCAATTTAGATGATGGCAGTTTTACATTTTTTTGCTCATGGAAGCTATCAGATATCAGTAGAAAAAGATTCATATGTGGTATTAACACAATCATTAATAACCATATCATTAATAGAAATCTGCAATATTATTGTTGATCATTTTATAGATATATACCTGTATCAAATTTCATACGGCGCAAGTAGATATGGAGCGTGTAAACTGTAAAACGTGAGAATAATAAATAATTTTATGTACGATGAAAATTTCAAATTTGAATCAATGTCAAATTTGAATTGAAAAACAAATATAAATTTATTCTGTCAAAATCAACATGAAGTTAGATATTAGCTGTATTCTTTTTGGACAAAATCTCAGCTCATCTCAGGTTACTTCAGATAAACTCAGGAAATCGTTGTTCTTTCTGACGCAATTGATTTGAGTTGTTCTGAGTAAACTCACTTCCCCCCTTTCCGATGCTACACTACCAGTTTACAAAACTCAAAATGATTTGAAACACTCAGTTTGCATTTTAAGGTTATATATATTCAATAAAATTTATATTCACATATACAGATATACTTTACAAGTAATATATTTTCAACATTATCCATTTTTCGTTTATAAACTGTATCATAGATCAGAAATATGTCAATAAATTTGACAGGTGTTATAGCAAATGCTATCGGTAAAGAAGGAAATGATAAAATGGAATAAAACTTGTTCTTTATGCAAAATCACAACTCACTTCAGCTCAACTCACTTATGTACTGAGCTGAGATACAATTGGGTCAAAAAGAATACAGCTATTATCGTTAAACTCATAATAACAATAACTCGATAACGATATGATTAGTAGAATACCTTTTTGGCATTTGTCGTTATTAAAGTCGTTCAACCAAATGCTTAGCGACAGTCGTATGGTAACGATATCGTTATACATATTTTTAGTAGAATAGGCCTGTAATGGGTGTATTCTAAAGATATTCCGTTATTTATAAACGGACCGTTAAAATTAAGATATCCGTTAACTAGATTTTGCTATTCTAAAGACACTATCCGTTAATAATATAAACGGATAACCGTTTATGTTAATTGTAAACGGACCACATTTAATACATAAATATTTAGAAATTTCTTAATTGTACGCAGAAAATGGCGTTATCATTTTACTGTTTGCTCCGACCCTTGGATTCATAAAATGTAATTGAAAGGAAAGTACAAATAAATAATTTTTATAACAAAATTATACTCGTACATAACCCATAAAAAATCGGTTTGATGAAAGATTTTAACAAAACAAATATTATCCATTTCTCGTTCTCAAAAAAATTAAAAATGCTTTCTCTAATGAAGCGAGCAGATATTTTACACTACATTGCAAATTTTGTACTTTACCTAATGTTTTAAAAATATTCGAGTATTTTCAGGACTGCATTTAATCTTCAGGGGCTCAAGACACAAATCTTCATGTATATTAGCTTGGTGGTATCTATAATTTCAAGATTAATGTTGGGGTTGGGCGTTGTGGACCTTCTTCATTGTTACTTTAGCTGCGTTTAATAAGTAACGAATTATGATTTTATAGATTTTTTTGTTTTATGCCCATTTTTTTCCAAATTCATAATAATATACAATAATATCAAAAGGTTATAAAAGTGACAATTTTGACATTTATTACAACAAAGTATTTACCAACATTCGAAAGATTATTTTGAAGAACATATTCATTATTGTGATTATTTCTTAATATAAATTTATTACTAAATAGTCTCTTCAAATTTATGTATCACAAATATCTGTTTAGATCTTAATATATTTTGTTATTATCAAAATATAAATATGTTGACATTTACAATTTGACAACACTGCTCTACAATAGCAAACGGATCCGTTTATTATATTAATTTTAACGGATCCGTTGAAATGTCATATTGTGAATATAATTTTTAGCGGAATCCGTTAATAAAAAATATTTTAACGGAATCCGTTTACATAATATATTTTAACGGATTGTGTTTAGAATACACCCATTAGTCATTTAAATGGAACTTTCTGTGCACCTGTAGGAGGCCATCTCAGATGTGGTTTTGTTTTTCCAAAAATTCTTATTGGGTACTGGATAATAACGAAAAACTGAATTTGGTCGATTATTTCATGTTGAAATTCCTTCTAAACAATCAGAGGTGTACGAATATAGTTTTAGAGATATAACACAAATTTACATTCGCCTCTCATCCAACCCCTGAAATTCAAGAAAATCCACAGACTACGGTAAGAAGATCAAGTAGGCCGGCAAAGTTTCCAGACTACTTAAAAGATTTATGTATGCTCAGTAAATAAAAAAAATCTGGTGGGCCAACACAATACGTCCCGTCATTTACAGCCCATCATAAAAAAGATTAAGTTAATCCTTATTTTTAGCTCGATTTTTAGATTCGCGAATTTTACTCTAATTTTGACAGTTTATTTCTTAAAATATAGTCTAATCTAATCCAAGTAACTATCTTCATTTTAAACCCCTCAACAGGATTAAATCGCAATTACAGAGTGGGTTCACATTCACACACATCTATTCCTTAGTGGGATTCGAACCCAGAGCCCCGAGGAGACTCATAACATGAGGCGTTGCTTTAACCATTGAGCCACCGGAGCTGTAATAAAATGAAGATTAAATTTTAAATACCGGGATAGAATAGAATTCACTAATTCAAAAATGAGGATTAGCTTAAACATTTTTGTGAATCGTTAATTTTTATTAATCTAAATACATACCTACATATTTACTTATGCTGGAAACTGTATTTAATTCCTTCTCTATTGTTCTATTTACTTTTTCTTTTTAAAACGTTACTAATATTATTTTGAAATGATTAGTTCTTTGATAGTGACATTTATCTGTCAGTTACATACATTTGAATAACTGCGTTTTGTTTGTTTAAAGCGTAGGCTCTGGGATTTAAATTATAGCAGACACGTGACTCGAGCGACCTTGACTTGCTTGGGATCAGCTGATTTGTGTGCGCATGTCATTTTGACAAGAACATTGTCAATTTGACAAGACCAATGTTTTGATTTATTTTGATTTTGAACTGCAAAAATGTTAATATTTTACAGTTTTAGGCAGTAAAACACATGTAATTAAAAATAACATTTTAGCAGTTAAAAATCAAAATATGTCTAAAACATTGGTCTTGTCAACATGACATTGTTCTTGTCAAAATGAAATGCGCACACAAATCAGCTGATTCTAAGCACGTCAAGGTCCCTCGAGTCACGTGTCTGCTCGCGCTCTATAGATAATTTTATAAATTTATCCATAAAATAGTGACATTTCCGGTTATCCGATTTTCACCAAAATCTAATGGGCTCTTTCTATTACAGAAAAAGTTCGAAATACAAGGTTTCAAAATTTTCTGAATGAGAGTATTTGAGTTAGAGTGGAGGATACACACAGACATCATCGTGCAAATATTAAAATTGGATTCTAGGGACCTTAAAACGTGCTCATTTACCAAAATCTCGATATGCGATTTTCAGCATGATTCCTATACCTCCCTTACCAAGGGTAGCGGGAAGTAAAAACATCAAAAAAATCTTTAAAACTCATAAATAAAATATTTATTTGCCACCATTATTAAAATATTATCTTTATACACGAAAACTTTCTTCCTTTAATACGCAATTTATTATGTCTAAACTACATACACTCGTAGAATGTCCATACAAAAATAATTTCTTCTTTCAGGGGTCGTTTTTCAGCGGTTGTAAAAGGTGTAGACAAACGCAATGATTCAGTCGTTGTAGCTAAAATCTTGGAATTGAATGGTGAAACTAATGCCCAAGTAGAAAAAGAATTCACAATACTTCGTACCATGCGACACGAACGAATCGCAGGTCTTTTAGCCGCTTATCGTCAACCTGGAGGTTCAGCTGCTGCTTTCATCTTAGAGAAACTTCAAGGAGCTGATGTTCTTACCTTCTTAGCCAGCAAGCACGAATACTCTGAACAAGTTGTAGCCACTATTGTTTCTCAGGTAAGATGAAATATATTACTATTTAAACAATCTATAAAAAAAAAATGAATAGATCCTCGATGCCCTGCAATACATTCACTGGAGAGGCCACTGCCACTTAGACCTGCAACCTTCTAACGTAGTCATGTGTGGGTTGAGAACAGTTCAAGTAAAACTGGTCGATTTTGGTTCTGCACAAAGAGTAAACAAACTAGGAACACCTGTACAAAGATGTGGCCATCGTGATTACATATGTATGTAAAAAATTAAATGGTAATAAGTTGAAATAATATAAATAATTGATCTTTAGCTCCGGAAGTGTTAAATGACGAGTCAGCATTCCCACAAACTGACATTTGGTCCTTGGGAGTTCTAACGTACGTCATGTTGAGTGGTACACTTCCTTTCAAAGGAGCAGATGATAATGAAACCCGCCAGAATATTAATTTCGTTAGATACAGATTTGAAAATCTTTACAAAGAAGTCTCCCAAGAAGCGACTAGATTTTTAATGCTCGTATTTAAAAGAACACCAAGGTAAATTGTGCAATATGTACGATATATGAATATTAATAATTTATTTTCTTAAAGTAAAAGGCCGAGTGCTGAGGAAGGTCACGAACACAGATGGTTCCAAAATACAGATTTTATGATTAAAAAGAGAGAACGAGCAATTTTCCTAGGCAACAGATTAAAAGTAAATAAATATAGTAGATATTTTAAGAAGAGATAAAGCATTTTTTACTTCCAGGAATATTCTGACGCATATCATGCTGAACAGGCGGGTACAGAGAGTGAAACCATCGGCAAAGTCAGTGGTAGAATAAACCGATCCCATAGCATCCAAGACGAATTATTAGCCACACCATAATAATTATTATATCTTCAAATATATTTTTATCGTACATTAGTCATCATTTAGTTGTCATAAATTATTTATTCATATTTAAGTTTTTAAAGATTGTTAACGAATTGTTATTTGTGACAACATAAGATGTAAATTATTGTTGATATTAAAGTGACTTTATGCATAAGTTGTAAGTAAAACACAGAAAAAGAGTAAAAGTAATTGGTTTATTTCTATATAAGATTTATAATAGGCACATAAAGATATCAATCACAAATTACAAGAAAATATTATGATGTAATTATTCGTGGAAATGGAGAAATTGACTGAAATGCAGGAAGTTATTGTTATTACACATATTCATATGAATTAAACATGTGTTGTTTATGTAATATATTAATTGGAAAATATACATTTCTAAAATTATACATAGCCATCAATAAATATTAAAATACAAATAGGCACTTGTAGTTTTGGAAGATAAAACGATTAAAACTTGTATTATATGTATAAGAAGCCCAGATTAACGATAACGATTAGTAAATAAAGAAACCGTGATAAAGCGACCGTAAAGGGAATGTGATTCTACTTAGAAAGACAGATTGCAAGCAGTATTGACATATAACAATTAACAATAACAACACTACTAACACTTATTTATCTTCTGTATCGTCCGAGATATGCTTTACAATTCGGGCAGTTGTGGTGAACGTCCATACATTCGTCTATACAACAAGGTATCAAACAACAACCCAACGGACATCTGAAATAGATAAATATCACAGTAATAATAGTCCTGCCATACGATTATAAATAATATAAACATACCCTAGTAAACAAATAATAATTCCTGATATGTATGCAATTAGTCCAGGTTCTGTTCGTGTTGAAGTATCAATTTCTGCATGGCAGTGGGGGCATATCATATGCGTAGGATGGGTCCCTACTGGAACGACGGTGGTTACTATTTGTGGGCCTCCTGTAACTAAACAAGATTCGATGGTAAAACAATGTAAATCTGATATCGTAAATGTGTGTTACAATATTAATGTCTTACTTACATGCATGATTGGGAACATACGGACTAGTAGGTGGTACTCCTCCAACAGCTTGTGCATAACTCGGTGGGGCTGCAGGCGGAGGCCCATAAGGTGGTGGAGGCATACCTTTCGACATGATCTATAACAGATCAACCACTAAGTTTATCAGCTAATCATAATCTGTGCTCTTGTATCTGTCACAAATGATGCAATATCTATATTTAGTACACATGACCTAATAAAATACAGCTGTCACTACTGCACAACAATAAAATAAATTATAAAACTTACTGAAATTCAGGAATGATACTCTGTACTGCGTTCTATGTTCATTCAAAGGTCGTCTATCGTATTTTAAATATTTTTATGCTTTTTCGAAACCTTGTAACTGACGTCAGCGATTATTTTTGCGCTTTCTTCCAATGCACAGGAAATAATTTACTAGATATTCGCTAGATGGAGAGATTTATCATGCTAATATACAGGCATACAGGTTAGAATTTACTAAATGGATTATTTTCATTATTTTTCACGTAAACTGAATCCTATATTTTATATTCAGTGTATTTATTTCTTTTCTCGCTAAACTTCATAGCAAAAGTTCATCATTCAAATTTAGAGGGCATTAGTTTGTATCAAACACGAAACTCCCAGAAACTTTTGAAATATATTACCATCATGCCATCTCTTGCGATTCTACTGATATTTTTGTACATAATAATCAGAATTTATTATTAGCTGTTTTGAATTGTGGGTTAAAGACATTCACTATCGATAAAAATCTGATGTGGACACCACACGACTTCCTTGTACGCAAGACTAATCTGAAGTGTATAGACTCAATTATAAAATTTCACGTATTTGACGTAATTTGACATTATCTATTTTTTATTTTTTGTTATTTTTTGTCCTAATCCATAGCAAGCTTCATTACAAAAACCAAAAAGTATATGTTTTAAATTTACATATCTCGCTTATACAAAGGGCTAATTTAATAATACTTGATGTGCTAGACGCAGAATATAATTCTCTAAAACTCTTATTTGAAGCATTTATTTCTAAAATCAAAATGAAACCAATTTATTCAAGAAAAACTGTTAACAACTTTAGGTAACATATCACTTCCGGTTAGCCTGTTTTAACCAAATTCTGCTGTTATTCCATTTGATATAAAAGTCTTATATACTAAATTTGAAAAGTTTTGGATTATATTTTAATATAGTTTTTCATTAAAATCTATTATAGGCTTCAAATAAAGTACCATTTCTGGAAAATATGTAATAACCAAAAAGGGAGGTGCACAATTAGATGTTATAGAAGTCCTAAATACAAAATTTCAACTTTCTACGGCTTACCGTTTTTGAGTTATGCGAGATACGTACGTACAGGCGTCACGACGAAATTAGTCAGAATGGATTCAGGGATGGCCAAAATGGATATTTCCGTTGAAATCTGGAATCCGAAATCTTTCGCGAATACAATACTTCCTTTACTTTGTACAAGGTGTGGCCAACACAATACCTCCCGCCATTTACAGCCCGAGTCATAAAAAAGATTAAGTTAATCCCTATATTTAGATTCGCGAATTTTACTCTAATTTTGACAGTTTGTTTCTTAAAATGTAGTCTAATCTAATCGAATCCAAGTAACTACCTTCTTTTTAAACCCCTCAACAGGATTAAATCTCAATTACAGAGTGGGTTCACATTCACACACATCTATTCCTTAGTGGGATTCGAACCCAGAGCCCCGAGGAGACTTATGACATGAGGCGTTGCTCTCACCATTGAGCCACCGGAGCTATAATAAAATGTAGATTACATTTTAAATAGCGGGATAGAATAGAATTCTCTAATCCCTTACCTACGGTATGACGGGAGGTAAATGTGATATATCTAAAGTAGGATAATGTTATGGTTTGTTATATTTACTTTCATTCAATCTGTAGAATTCTGTCAATAAAAGCCAACATTTTTGTCCTTATTTATTCACGGTATTTATGAAATTAGAATTATATTTTTGATATATTAGTGATGGTGGTTTTGAAAAAAATTGAATTCGAAAATTCATTTCAAAAATAATCAAAATTCAAAAATATAGTTCCAATTTCATAAATAACCGAAATTCGAAATTTTGAATTTTGATTATTTTTCAAATGAATTTTCGAATTCAATTTTTTTCAAAACCAACATCACTAATATATCAAAAATATAATTTTAATTTCATAAACACTCGAAATTTTGATTATTGTTCAAATGAATTTTCGAATTAAATTTTTTTCAAAACCATCACTACTACAAACATGTAAAAGAGGTCTCGTAAGTACAAACAGGTACAAATTTTAATATTTTATAGTAATCGTTACTTTCATGAAACCATTAGTTTCAAAAAATATATGTAGATGACGTCGCCTTTCTTTGAAAAGAATACCTAGATGTCGCAACAAGGCTTTTTATAAGCAAATGTGAGCTAAAGTAGAATTTAATATAAATATTTAAATAATAGCAAATAAAATGTAATAATACGTTTTACAAACATTTAAAAAATCTATTTATCTATGCAGTAGTTTGTATAAACTTGAAAAATATTAAAAATAACTACATAAAATCAAAAAAAATATGCACTTACTTCTACGGAGCATTTTCTATTAAAGCCTACTATAATAGCTGCTACTAATCCACACTTTCGTTACTCTGACCTTCCTTCTAGACGAATAAATCTTTCGCCTTTTACTAAAGATTTCCGTGGAGGAGGGTAACTCAAATGAGTCTTATATAATTTTTCATTGCCCGGCGCAAGCTGGGCGTCTAATAAAATCCAAACGTATTATCCAAACATTGTGGTGCAGAAAATAGTCTAGAATAGTTCAATATTATTCTTAGAATACGCTCTTAGCAAAGAGCCCTCTTTGCTGAGAGTGTGGTTAAGATATAATGTTCTGTGGATTTGTTTACCATGCGTCTGCACCCTAAACAATTAAAACATAAGCGGGGAATAATAAATAAATAAATATATCATCACGGCATATTACCCATTGCTGGGTGTGCCAATCTGCTTTGTACGCAGATATCGGTAATGATGACATATTTGTACCGTGCGGGCGTTTACCAGGCGTCACCTCACGAGCACTCATTGCTGGCGTGGAGAGTGCACCACAGGGGTCAATTTTGTGCCATTTAAAATTGGAAATATATGGCGTCGGTCGGGATCGAACCCGGTTCCCCAGATTCGCGACCACACACTCAGGCGCGCGGCCATGAGACAATTAGTTAATAATGAATTCAATTTTATTTAGGCCCAATTTATTCACCTCTTGATAAAGTCCCAGTTAACTTACCTGCCAAATAAAAGAAAAATATCGCATCATATAATTGACGTGTAATTCTATCAATTTACGTTGTAAAATCGATGCGATATTTGATATCAATACAAATACAATCCTGTAACTCGTGTACATTTACATTTTGCACATTTGTATTACCAGGTGCTCAGTTCAGTAATGAGCGTTCATTGTTAAAGCAAGCATAACATCTTAACCGATAAACAATTGAACAAACCACGGATGTTATGCATCATAACAAGCCTTAGATGTTTTAAAGTCCTCGCTCTACGAGCTCGGATTTCAAACCGATATCTGCGGCAGTTATGATATACATAACATTCCTAGGTACCTATATTAATAGCTATAATTATACAAAATGAATATATATTTTACTGCTAAACAAAAACACGTGAGCATTATACAGTATGTCCCCGGATTGAGTTACATAGGTATTCTGATATCAAATTCATATTCAGAACTAATATCTAATAGAACTTTCTCACTTAGGAACATTTTAATTATTAGTTTATTTTCTATCTTTTCTATAAAAAATATATTACACAGATATATTTATCAATTTCATTTTGCACATTTGTACAGTATGTCCGCGGATTGAGTTTACAAGAGGGAAAAAAATCTTATTTTTGATTTTTCGAAAAAATGCCAAGGGAAGAAAATTTTTTGATTGATTTAAAACGCATGATTCAGTTATTAAAACTTTTAATTAATGCAAGGTTCTTTTGTTATAACGTTTTTACCTTCCGTCACATTTAGGTGAGGAAGGTATTGTTTTTGGTCAAAAATTTCGATGGTGTTTTTAATGAATAAGCACGTTTTAAGGTCCCTAGAATACGATTTTACTATTTTTACGATGATGTCTGTCTGTGTGTAACAAAATTTTCGTCTACGATAACTCTAATACTACAATTCCAAAAACTATAATTCTTTTGTATTCCTTTTCGTTGCATCCATATGAAGAGCTGATTAGATTTTAGTTATAATTGGTCAACCGGAAGTACCCTTATTTGAATATTTTAACAGTTTTTCTTGAAAAATCGATGTTAAATATCATTTTTCACATTTAATGTTATTATAAATATTAAAGAACATTGTATTCTATATACGATTTGACTGCATTTTATACTTCATATTAAATGGATATAGTTATAAAATTATAAAGAAATTAAATTTTATAAATTAGCTACCTATGCTAGAAACAGCTACTATATTATGAAAATTCTGATTGAAAGATGTCAGTGTCAATTGACATATTCGTAGTATATTTATTATAATTTTACTCGAAATATAGGATCTTTTTGCTCGAAACTTTCTGTATGGAATTTGTATAAAATACATACAACTGTCGAAAGTTAATGTACATACAAGAAATTTAGAATCTTTTGCAAGGAACTTTCTGTATAGATTTTATAGAAAATACATAGGCATTTACGAAAATTCTACCGGTAGATACCGCATCTACCGACTGTGTTCGAAAACGAATGGTAAAAAGTTACCGTGTTCAAAAATTGTACAATATCTACCAGATCCATTTACCGGATTCATGAAGAATCTAATCTCAAAAAAGGTGGTGATGCAAAGCGAAGCGCACGCGTTAAAAGTGGAAATGTGTTCAAAGTAGGACTCTGCTCAGATTGTTAACTACATCAAATTTCTAACCTGTTTCAAATTTTCAATTTTTTTTATAGGTTATGGAGCTACCCTGTTTACCACTTGCGTTTTTAAAATATCGATTCCGGTAGATATAATCAAATCCCAATTTGGACGCCGGATTCGAAATCCTTGGGGTTGAATAGGGGTTGCCATGTCTAACTCAAAAAAAAATTTCCCTATCGAAATTGAAAAAGGTGGTGATTTTTTTAGCAAAAAAAAACTTTTTGACTCCCATTTGTTTCAAATTTTGTATACGTTAACTAGGGACAAAGTACTAATGGATAGCCCAATCTGACCTCCTAGGGGTTGATGTTAAGGGAGTTACTGAAGTCTGAAGTGAGTTTTTGGAAATAACTGTCTAATAATGTTTTCTATGTGACTACAGGATCAACAGCGGACCAAGGACCACTTAAGGACATCTCAGGATACATTATTAAATAATTAATTTAATTATAAAATTTAGTTAGTGTAGGATATATTCAAAAAAATATTTTTTTTTTTCAAATAACGTACGCCTTCACCTATGAATTCCTTTTAGCTTATAATACAAATAAAATGTTTGTAATTGTTCTAATTATGATTGTTCTTTATTGTGTAGAGGGTGTACTATTATTAATTTTCTAAGAATAATGTACTTGTAATTGTTGCAATAAATATTTATTTTTATTTTAAAAAATGTTTTATTTATTCTTTTACTGATAGGTATTTGTTGAAATCGTCATTGACCCCTAAACTTTGTTGATTTTTTTAAATATATCTTATTTTTATTTTAAATACATGCCTACATATAATTCGACACTTTTCTAAAGCGTATATCCTTTAAAAAACTTTAAATTCCGAGTGCTCTTTTCATTTCTGTTATCCTGATACCACCAGAAATTTTCAACAAAATTCGATAGAAGTGGTGCTACTTTCAGGTATCATCTATGCACGAATAAATTTTTTTAGCGTACATAGATGCTATCTGAAAGTAGTATCTATGCACGATTAAAATGTTTTTAGCGTGCATAGTTGCTACCTGAAAGTAGCATCTATGCACGATCAAATTTTTTTAAGCGTGCATAGATGCTACCTGAAAGTATCATCTATGCACCATTAAATTTTTTTTAGCGTGCATAGATGCTACCTGGAAGTAGCATCTATGCACGATTAATTTTCTTTAGCGTGCATAGATGCTACTTGAAAGTAGCATCTATGCACGATCAAAATTTTTTTTAGCGTGCATAGATGCTACCTGAAAGTAGCATCTATGCACGATCAAAAATTTTGTTCAAACAATATGAAAATTGATATGCTTATGTAATGTTGTTCGTAGAATCTAATGTTGATATCGCTAGGGGTGTATATATGACCGTTTTTCAGATTTTAGACTTTTCCTTCTGGAGATTGTAATAGTTGTTCGAACATTATGAAAATTGGTATGCTTATGCAATTTTGCTCGTAGAATGTATTGGTGATATCGCTAGGGGTGTATAAATGACCGTTTTTGAGATATGGCCCAAAAATTGAAAACTGAAAATATCGCAAAGGGTACCCTTTGCGATTTTTTAAGTTTTAGACTTTTCCTTCTGGAGATTGTAATAGTTGTTCAAACAAATCTCTGGGGGGTACAGAAGGGGTACTTTACTTGAAAAAAAATTGATTTTTACCTTCCGTCACCTTTAGGTAAGGAAGGTATTGTCTTTGGTCAAAAATATCGGTGGTGAGTTTTTAATGAATAAGCACGTTTTAAGGTCCCTAGAATACGATTTGTGTGTGTGTGTTTCAAATTTTATAATTGACGGAAGGTAATGTGCTGGCCACATCAGATTTTTTTGGTATTTTATCGTCCTAATAATACTGTTATTTCATTGAATCAAACATAATTTTAGTTAGCTTTGAAATATTGACAAATGATTAAATGTCAAAAGTATTTCTTATTATCATAAAGTAAGATCACAAATCACACATTCAAAAAATTTTGAAAGATAAGAATTACTTTTGACATTTAATCATTTGTCATATTTCAAAGCTAACTAAAATGATGTTTGATTCAATATAATAACTATATTATTAGGAAGACAAAATACGAAAAAACGTTATTATAAAAGAACCTTGCATTAATTAAAAGTTTTAATAACTGAATCATGCGTTTTAAAACCAAAAATTTTTCTTCCCTTGGCATTTTTTCGAAAAATCAAACATAAGAATTTTTTTCCTCTTGTAAACTCAATCCGGGGACATACTGTATAAATGGCAAAATGAAATTGATAAATATATCGGTGTAATACATTTTTTATAGAAAAGATAGAAAATAAACTAATAATTAAAATGTTCCTGAGTGAGAAAGTTCTATTAGATATTAGTTCTGAATATGAATTTGATATCAGAATACCTAAGTAACTTGTAAATATTGGTACCATATAAGAAATAGATTAAATTCTATATGTACGAATAGAAATAGGTACAGTATTTGAAAGACCAGAGTTGAATTAAAATTGCATTAGATAAGAGTATCAAAAATAACTAGTAAAACGCAAATGAGACGATAAAATTATGTTCACTGAGTAGATTATTTCCGAGTTTTCCTGTAGTACGGATTATAAATGATTAGACTCTAATGTCCAATTCTGCATTGTTTTTTTATTGTAAATATTTCTCAACAAACAACATGCCTATTGAATGGGGGAACAGTTTGAACCTTGGGAACTAGGTATTATAAATGTTATATATACTTACTTTACCGTCACGAAAAGACTTTACACATTATCTCCATTCCGTATACATTAGATTTAGATGTAACGTTTTATATATAATTCTTTTTGTGCAAGAAGAGTAATCTTTTTCCTATAAAGGCAGATTTTACGCCTTAAACAAAGTGAACTCTAAAAACGTGTTCTACCTTTATTATTAATTCTCATAGAAATTACTTACGTTAGATTCCGCAAAATAGAAAACAGAAATTAAATTTCGCCGCACTATACGAATTTTTAAAAAGGGACAAAATAAGTCCATGAATACAGTGATCTTGTTAATAAAACATTTTATATTAGATACTAAAAAAGAAAGTGTTAATGTAATTTTATAAGGATTTTACTCTACGACACAAATTATTGGATTGTATTGGAAAAGGTGTTTTACTAAACTGCTCTTACCTTTGGTTATGTTGTGTTGACTAAATTAAGACACAATAAATTAAATAAGACCACTGATCGTTTAGAACAAGAAGTTGTTATTAAAATATTAAAAAATCAATCAAGAACTACATAAAATATTAAACAATGAATTATTGAAAACAATCTTTAAAATATACAATGTCATTTCATTAATAAGTTAATATAGAAATGCAAAAAAATATAATGAAAACTTTTATAACAAATAAATACTTCATTTTTCATAACGGGTACCTATAATGATATTTTCATAAATACAAAATAAATTTTAAAATTTATATTTTATCAATTCAGTATAATTTAAAACACACGAGTGCAATATATTTATTTGACAATAATGTTGATACACTTACAGAAAAATTGTACTTATGATCCGAAAGCATTCATGAGTTTCGATTCTTCTAAAAGGTTTGTTTAGAATAAGAAGCGAGATAGAGAGAGAAATAAGGAGTCATGCATGTCAGCGGTTTGTACTTTTACACAACAGGGAAAGGAAAGAAAAAAAAAAGAATTGTACCCGCTATAAATATAAATATGAACATTACAACTATAAAATAAACCCAAGACCGCTAGAATCTACAACTCTAACAAGAAGCATGAGTAAAAAAATATTTGTTTTTGAAACAGTAAATGTAGATAAATTTATTAATTTAAAAATGTCATTAATCATGAAGTATATATTTGAAAAACACAATTTGACATGTTTTGACTAGATTAAATTAATATGCGATTTTGTATCACATATCGGGAGACCAGAACATGACTGAAATTTCAGATGAAGTACTATTTGAATACGTAAACCATCACAGATAGAAAGAAGAATTTGCCAATGGAAATCACTCACGTCTGTTATTAGATTTAGTGAATTTTGCCCAACACAAATCGCACATTTCAATTGATATGACCTTCAAGTATATCAACACATTGTTATATCATATATGTATATAATAATGTATATTCAATTATTTAAAAACATCCATCTAACATATTACACTAGGAGCCCTTGGAGAACACTGTGCAACTTGGAGTAAGAACAGCTGGACCTACGGCCTTGAACGACACAAGTTGCACGGTCTTGCCCAAGAGCAAGAGTTATATTAAAATGTCACCCAGAGCGACACAGTGATAGTACTAAAGTATTAAAAGGTCTAACATCCCAATACTTCAGTGCATTATTATTATATCATTTATAGGAAGTTGAAGGCATATAGATAGTTTTTTTTTATATTTATACAATTTTCCATTTAAATGTGTATGTTTAAGTTTGTTATTTCGCATCAATGTAAATAAAAACCATATAAAAATGTCATTAACAAATGTTAATGTGTAAGTGTAGATTACACATGATTCATAAATCGTAACCACAGTTGAAAGATTTACAATGTATTGCAGCAAAATAACAATCTAAAATACAGTAGTAGATTTAAAATTAAAAATTATCTATCACAAGTTAACTCAGCAAATACGCTTCCACAGATCGAATGGCTTTATATAATTATAATCATTGCATGAGAGGTTCCAAAACAATTGCTGGAAAGTCACCACTAGCTTATAAGGATAGCTTAATCAAACACCAAATTTTATATGCAAATATCATCAGTCATGAAAAGAAATGTACGCTGACTTTGAAAGGTAGCATATTTCAAAAATATATTTAGCAATCAGTTAGTTAGGTTTCCGGGACTGCACACCCTTAGAACGAAGGTAAATTTATTGCTTAGTCATACCTCTCTCAGCTCGACACGGCTGAAAGCACCGAGCCGTCGCGACTTGGACACGGGGTAAGAGCACTTTCCTGACTACAGCGAACAGCGACGCTTCACATTCAGGTACGTATTCACAACAAACGAAACTATTTACAATGTACTGTTCTGTACTGTGGACTCTGTACCTATAACACGGGGCGAGTATGACATCACTAAATATATTTTTGAATGCACTGAGAGAATTTGTGAAAAGTACATGTAATGTAATATATTATCGTACCAGAAGTATTGTGAACCAACGGGCAGGTGATACAAGTGTTGCTATGCGAGCCTCTGGCAACAAAAACGCTCAAGATGGTCAATGCGCTTTATCTCTAACCTATGTACAAACAGGGTCGCATAACAAAACCCACACCAGCCCAAAACAACGGGGCGAAATTGGGACAACACATCGTCATTTGACTCAGCTCCTCTACCACTTAAAAAATGATCAAGTACTTCTGGTTAAGGTTATCACTATGTTATATTCAACTATATCATACTTCATATTTATATTTATATATATTTCATATATTATAGAATAACTTTACAGATTTGAATAAGTATAATTGTAAGATATAATTTAACACACTAGCACACGAAAGAAAGTTCAAACATTCATACAAACTTTGAGTCTGAAGGAGATACGCCGATAATAAATATGTTTGTTTGTATACGAGATAAATGTAGGTGTAGGTAGTTGAAATGAAGTAATAACAAGAGTAGGGGCAAGGGCAAGAGCAACAATGTCATATGCCTTGTGGCGCCAGGAGATTCTAACACGCGACTCTGACTCGTCTTATCGTAATCGAAGCAAGGTACGTGTACACATATCATAAGCACAAACGAGAAACGAGAAATCACAGCTTCACAACTGACATGACATCTTTCAGACACAAAGTTAAAGATATAATTAACTAACCATTTATAGTATAACACAATTTGTACAATCAAAAAGTAAGTACGACTCGTAGCAAATATGTGTATTTTTCTTTATTAATTTGAAATCAAAACTTGTTTTGGTTTAGATTAATAGAGAGAAATATTTCAGTATAATATATTGATTTCGCATGGTGAAATGTTGTAACTTCGCATATAAGTTAAATATATTTATAGCAATGATTTTTATGTAAATGAATAAACACACACTTATATTGATTAGGTGATGCGGATGCGAATGATGAGGTGACAGACAGGACTATGGCACGCTTTATCACTCTTGCATTGCCACAAAGCAGATCCCCGTACGATACGATGACCGAGAGCGGAGCGAGATACCGAGAGTACCGTGTATGCTGACGCTGACGTGCAGAGCAGTCCAGCTCCTCTGCTGCTTAAACAGACGTTGTGGGTCTAGTGGGATGCCGGACGCGGACGAACCCGTCGTCCAAGGGGCGAGGCCGGCGTCAGCCACGCACACACACACGGCCACGAGAGTGATGAGGACGCGATGCTACAAGCTAACAGAGATGTAAGATGTAGTAGTGACTCGCCGGCCTTCTGCTCCAACTGGCGGTCAGAGAACTCCTACAAAAACAAATACAACAAAATACAGCCATCCACTATTAATACATTTCTCTATTATGTTTCCAACTCAAAATCTACAAATATTTACTCTTATTTAGATTAAATTAATATAATGTTTTATTAAAACTTAAGAACATTACTCAAGGTTGCTTGGAGCTTAGACAAATAAACCTTCGATCAAAGTAGAGTGAAGTAACAAAGTAGCAATTATGAAACGAAATCTTGTACTCAATTACTGACATTACTCATGTTTCATCTAATTGGGTACACCATAGTCAAATTTTAACTATCTTAAATAAGAATGCGAAAATATACGTAAATTAATGAGTATTATTATTTTTTAAAAATATTAATTAGTACGCAAACTACAAGCGATTAAAGTTGTCATAAGAAATTTGATTGGTTATTGGTTGTCTTATTTTATAAGCGAGACTCGCGCGTGTTGTGCGCCCTCCCACTATGAAACCATCAATTGACAAACACTAGCGCCACCTGCAGCAATAGTTTGTGCCACAATATTGTCAAACAATAGTCAAACTGTTTCAATGTTCTATAATTTATTAAGAAAAAATTGCACTGCTATGCGAACATGAAAAATTTGTACACTCTAGAATTAACAGTTTGTCGACCAATGGTGAGGACATGCTACACAATGCTACATCGCACGCCAAATTCTGAACTTTATTACGTAAAATTTTTAAGTCGCGTTTGCACTAAAATTCTTAGTACATCCTGTTCTTCCAGACATTAAAAAAATAAATTGGTATGAAACCCCCATTGTTATGTGCGTTACAAATGTCTACTTGTATAGTTGTACAGTGTATATAAAAAGCATAGTATATTACGTAACGAGAGTTGTAAGAAGCATATTACGCACGACGTGGAAATGTAATTCCATGAGTGCGTAATTACTTTACAACTCGAATTATGTACTATACTTTTTCTACGACCACTCATTATTTTAAGTTCAAACAAAATTCAGATACGTTAGTTATTGCAAATTTGACTGAAATATTTATTGTTATAATATATTAACCCAACAATCAGTCCTGCCAACTTAAATTTGCTTGTGATTACGAAACAGTGTTACGTAATGAAAGTTCATTACGTAACACTATTCGTAATCGCGAACTTACATTGTTAGTAGTCTGTTCTGTAATGTCCCACTCAACAATAGTGGTAGTAGAAAAAATAAATAACAAAACAACAATTATCTATTTTAATAACGAAGACGGATTTGTGAAAAATTCATGGATCTCACTGGGATTTGAACTCAGAGCCTTCCAATCTATTTTAATAACCTATTGATTTATTATATTAACATTCTGAGAAAATAGAAATATTTGAAAATATCCAATAGCTTTTACTTGTTATTGCTATGTTATAATTACAATATACATGTTACCAATTTAAAATCTTGATGTTTGATAAGCTTCAAAATGATAAGGTTATAAAATATTACATAATTCTACTCATTTTTGATATTGATTATAAATAATTACTTATAAATAAATTAATATATTCGTTGCAAAAATTTAATTTACTTACTGCCGGGATAATTTTTATTTTTTATTTTTATTAATTTTTAATATTGGTAGAAATGGCTGCAACTAACTTCATAAATTCGACCAAGCTAACATCTATAGTCATAAAAGTTCAATGTTTATAATCAAAAAATGTGATCGTCTAGCATCGTGGACACAGGCCTTAAGTAAGTCATGTTTTTCTTACCGAACGTCTACTATATTAAAATGTTAGGTGATTAAAATGGAAAGACAGAAATATAGAACTGAGTAAATTTTTACAGTTGGAACCAGAATTTGTGCATATTTATACATAGTTTCAGTTAGGAATGGAGCAGATGACGCTTGAGAGTCGACCGTTTTTACATACTATGCATTACATTTAATAATTAAATATTTAAGTTTGTAAAACCAAAATGTCTACTTGAATATTAAAAACTTCAAAGACAAAATTAGTAATGTAGTTCATTATCAATTATTACTGTCGATTGTATATAAAAACTTAAGGTTTTCGTTATAGTGAAATTGGCGCGCGTTTTAGCCAATCAAAGGGCACAAATAATTTATCTTCTAAACCTTTGGTCCATTCTTATCTGTAATGAATTATAGTTAGGTTATCCTACCTGTGTCTCAGCAGCGGCTGACGGGGGCTTGGGATTGGGCGGCGGCGCTCACGAGTGCGCGTTGGTATGCGCGTGGTTGGTGGAGGAGGCATCCTTGGCTGCCGGGTCCTCGGCGCTGGGCGACGGCGGCGCGTCTTTACGTGGCGGCATGCGCTCATTGATGGCATCCAATCCCTTTGCCTCCGCGAAGCTCGTGATCTTATGGTTCGGTGAGAATCCTTGTAACGCTATCACGAAACACATACCTCAGTTATTTACAGAAAGTAGAATGGTGAATATAAACTTTACCGTTCTTCAAACTTGTCTTGCCACCTGATAGTGCTCCAAGGGGTAGTGCTCCCGTTGGGGTCAGACCTTTGAGCTGGAGAACTGATTCGCTTTCCTCTCTACAATGCAAAACAGCACGTAAACACTCTCATATTTATCATTAACAATGAATTCGGAATTATATAATAATACTCTGTGCACTGTTTTGAATATTTTTGAATGAATAATTCTAAAAGTGGTTGAAACTAAAACAATTTATCAATTTATTTATATAAAATGTATGTTTTTAAAATGAATGTGTAAATCTAAAGCTTTTTTTAAATAATGGTACCTATGAATTATTTTGTAATTTTTTACAATAGGCGATTTCGTGTATTATCTCTGAAAGAGTAGTCAGATTTTTCTAATGACGTCAACAAATGAACGCAGATAGGTTAGCTCTGAGTTCTGAGACAATAAACGAATGCGGACGATCCTTTAGAGTTCTCCGAGAAAATAAACGAAAACGTCAAATAACAGTAATTCATTATTTGTTTTTCTGGTATTATGTAATTAATATTCAAATTTAAAACATATTTAGAATTCAGATTTCTATTTAAATTAAGAATTTTAAAGAAATTACTAATTCAAAACAATGGCCTACATTTTACGGGTTTTTAACAATAAAAAAAAAATGTTGCTTACCTTAACACAGAGAATACTCTAGCCATTTTTCCAATCGCGCGGATTTTATTCCGAATAACTTCCTTCCGGAGATTAGCTGCTGCTCCTACAAAGACAGTACGCTATAGTATTAACCATTTCTCCTTTGATACACCATCTCTACTGTGTCTTACAATGAATCTAATCTATAATGGTAAACTGAAAATCTGTTGTTATTACAAGTGTATGTAAACAAGTAATATTTTACATATATATTGTCGAAATACGAAAGTGAAAATAAAAATTAATTGCATGCATCATGACAAGCAACGCGCGACGCGTCTGCGCAGTGCTGGCTGCTCAGTAGCCTTCTCCACGAGGGTGTAAGATTCAAACAGAACGACATTCACAATATTTAACGTTATTGTACTTGTGTAATCTTTTAGAAAAAAATATATAGCTCATAACAATTAAATATTTATTCAGGCTCACTAAACTATTTTACAAATATTTAATACATTAAAACGGAAAATGATATTTTGTATAATTATTGAAATTATTACTTTTAAATTAAGTTATTAAAAGTAAAACCAAATATACGATTTTTCTAAAAAAGTTAATGGACAAATAATAATATGAATTACGAATTATATAGAACTGTAACTTCAATTTTTATCAACGATCTTATAACCTATAGTGGCAATTGTAGGCATATGAAGAGCAAGGAGAAAAAGATGAATGTCACAAAATGTGTGTTTTTCAATACGTAAAATTTAAAATTTGAAACCCTATCAAATAGCCAGTGATACCGCTCTTAAACTCAACAAATTTCGTACTGAACAGAAATCAGCTGACCAAGCTAATGATTGCGCATATCGAATAGAAATTAATTTTTTATACTCTGTAGGCATGAGGATTGGTCTGTCATCCTTTTTAGCTCTTATATTGCAATATCTAAGGACTGTATCTTAGAACTCGTAACATATTTGCCTCCTTTAAATGGACATTCATTCTTTTTCCCCCTTCATATGAGGCGCGGGCAGACATGTGACTTTGACAAGTGCTTGTAGGGCCCCACATGGGTGCCAAGTATGCAGCTTGTGTACCTTGCCTGTGTTGCCAAATCAATTTAAGCGTAAAATTAATAAATACATTTGTAAAAGTAGTTATTACTGATGAATATCACGTTGCTTTATTTTCTGACATATTAAACTTAATTGTTAAATTAATTTTTATAAAAATAGAGCGTTCAACATGAACTGATGGTTTCCTCAAATTTAACGAGCCAAGAAATATTTGTATAGATGGCAGCACTATTCGCTTTATTTTTATAGAAAATATTTTAAAAAATAAGTCTGTGTCAGAAAAAAATACAACACGATAATCATTAATATCTACTATAAAAAAAATAGTTTTACAATTGTATTTATTACTTTTACGCTTAAATTGATTTGGCAATAAAGGCAAGGTAAACAAACTGTATACTTGGCAACCTTGTAGGGCCCTACAAGCACTTGTCAAAGTCACGTGTCCGCCCGCGCCTCATTGTATGATGTTATTGTTATACTTGGACTGATTTCTCCTGTAGGTACTCCGTTCGCTGAAACGAGAGAGTTTGGAACTAAATTCTTGACAGAAACAAATCATTCTATTGGTTCTGCTTCAAAATTATATCTTCTTTTGACCAATAGAATGAGGGGCCTCTATTCAAGAAATACTTCCACATTCTCTTGTTTCAGCGAACGGAGTATAGTAGATACAGTCAGTTTCCAATCATTCAACTGCCTTTGTTGAACATTTTAATTAAAGCAGGAAAGTCGTGCTACCGGAAATTAATAATAATTAAGTTAGGCCCGGGCTCTTTTGATTTTTTTATATCATTGAAAAGAGAAAAAAATGTGAATATTTATAGGGTAAAAATGAAATATGTATTCCATTTTAAAAAAATTGTATTATGTGCAATATCTTGAAAATTTACCCATAGATAAAATATTTTTCGATAGACAATATATTCTTGTAACATTTTTATTTGAAACATTTTTCTCGATAAGTGATAGGGGAGGAGTTATTTGAAAAAGAAAAAATAACCAAAATCAGTTTTCCGCCATTGTAGTTTTTACGTTTTTATTATTTAGTGACCTATGTATATTTTTGCAAAGCAAATACATCACTAAGTCGTAGCACTTCCACTTTCCGAGATACCAATGGTGGTCCTAATATAAAAAATACCCTGTATACTTTAGTCGGGTGTGGTAATAAGAAGCCATTAGCAGATTTCTAAAATGGAAAGTAATTCAAAAAATATTTCTCCGTTTTTATACAACATTTTAAACTAGGGCAAAAACTAAATAATATTGTAAGTCTTATTTTTCAAATAACAAACAAAAAATAAGGTTCTTTTCCCACACAATATTTTTTGTAATACCTATATGTAATGTAATACCTGTTTGTGTACTAGTACTCCTTATTTTGTTCGGTAGTTATCCCTTGATTTATTGGATAAAAAAAATTCATTGTGAATGTCGTTCTGTGTAGATGTGTTGTGACTGCTGAAAGCTACCTACAGTCAAGTGACTGTAGTGATCACTTACCAAGTCAGGGTAGAGTGGAGGATCAGCAGTACGTCATGATCAGGACCAACAGCAAACGGGCAGTGGCGCAAAATGTAGCGAGCGGAGAGGTATAGAAAAACAAAACAAATAGTGCATATAGAAAAAATGTAGCATGAAAACATATGTTGAAGCGGTCATGTAATCACAACAGAACAAAACATACCGGAATTAATAAAATCATTATTATACTCGTATTGCATGTTTCAACAAAATTAAATAACCCTATTCACGGTAAAGGTACCAAAGTTGGGAAACAAGTTTAAAAATTAATGATCTTGAATTGTTAAAGTATAAAAATATTTACTTTAATTAATTTCTTTAAATTTTAAATTAACGGAAAAACCATTTTTAAGTAAATATGCATATCAGAATTTTAATTTATTCTATGCATTAATTTTGGAGAATCTTGTTCAACAAATTGTCTGATTTAATTATATTTTATAGCAAATACTATTCAACGAAATCGATATATTACAACAAAAAAATCTGTTGAAACTTGTACAAAACAAATTGTATAATATATAAAATGTCAATTTCTTTTCTTAACAGAATTTTGATAGCGTTTTCAGCGTACAAGTCGAGTCGACTTTTTTGCACTGAGAGTCTTCAGCTTGTCATTGAGTGCAAAATTTAGTTAGCTGATGCGTTTTCAGCTTAAGAAAAAGTTGCATCGTACACTGGCTCAGTGCGACTTTTGTGCACTGACTCCCTAGGCAAGTGCAATAGTGTCAGTGCAAATATGGCAGCTAAACAAAATCGTTTTCAGCTTAAACTGCACTGCCACCGGATGAGGGCAGAACTCGTTCAGTGTGGTCACGCGATATGTTGCACTCAGTGCGCACTTGCACTGTGTAAGCTGAAAACGCTATGAGAGTTGATAAAATTTTTCCCAAATTAAAAAAACCCTCCGGTTTTTTAAAAAACTTAAGAAACTTATAATACTCAATCAATGCAAAGTAGACACAAATTATTAAATATGATAAAATAACTGAAGAAAAACTGAGGTTTTCAGTACCAAAATTTGTAAATATTTACATTAAAATCAAAATTAATCTCATAATTAAATAATGTAAAATAAATTACTGTAAAAAACTATGTTTATTACTCGTATAATAATAACGTATTTTTTTTATTAAAACCAATAAAATTGAATAACTCAACGTTAACCAATAAAAGAAAAAACACAATAGAATCCTCAAAAAGTCCAATAAAACAAAAAAAAAACAAAAAGCGAAAAATTTAGTGAATTATTCTTATGTCTAATTATATCAATTAAATTATTCAAATTGTTTTCATCAATATATTTTACAATATAATATAAAATACTCTTTAGGTAGGTAAGTAAAAAAGCAGAAATTTTTATTTTAATATTAAGTATTGAATTTAGGTTTCACTGAGCCTTATTTCTCTAAAAATATTCTGTTCTTGGCACCTTTATCGCGAACAGTGTCTTGATGAAACCACAGAAATAATTACTGAATGAATAATAAAATATCGTAATCAGTCAAAAAATACGAAACTCATACAAATAAAACAAACTTTTCAAAACCATTTCAAAAAGCCAATCTCAAACACTCAAAAAAAAGCAGAATAATTTCAGATTGCAATCCTAAATAAATAAAAAAACTTGATTTAAAAACTACAAATATTATCTGAAGCCGATTAAATGTTATTCTCGCAGAGCTCAAACAAAACGCTGTAACGAAAAGAAATTTAGAACATCGTGAACCGCTAATTAATGAGGTGATATCATTAAAGGTTTGAGCTCTGTTTTACTAAAAATGTTTGTCAACAACTACAACACATTTGTCAGGTCCGGTTTTACACACTGGACCCTGAAGCTTATTTGAGATCTCTTTTATTTACATAAAATAAAAAAGGGTTGCAAGTTATAGTAATCATAACTATAGAAATTTAACATACGAAAGCAGTTCTTCCTTATCCAAAACTTTTCTGTACAAATATCAAATATATATTCCCATGATTCATACAGTTCCAAATGTATAAGTTTACACAGGTATACAGTTTCTCTCTTTTAAATAGGTACACAATAGAAGAAAAAAATTGTAACCAAATAATTAATTATTGTTTTAAACTATTGTTTATAAATATAACTATGGACTTTTAAAAATTGGCTTTATAAGGCAAAATGTATTATGAAATGAATAAATAACGGTACTGGCTAAGGTCTGAATTTATTTCATAATCCAAAATTCTACGCATGTTGTATAGCAAAATATCTACAGATATATCTATACTACAGAAAAATAATTTATAATTAATTTAAGTAGGTATAGAATATTTTTGTAAAAAATTAAACAGATTTTTTTATTTCTGCTGCAAATTGATCGCAAATTAAAAAAAAAAACAGTTATCAAATTTAGTTATACTACAGATAATATTAAATTCATAATAAATCTTTTCGTACAGTAAAGAATTCAATATTTCATTAAATTAAATAAATTTACAGTATTGGCATGTTAAGATTGTAAAGAAGCGCCACTTTTAACTATTTTACTTGTTGATTGATTGTAAAGATGAATAGGATGCAAAGGTTTTTACTCGGGTAGAGGAGAGCTTTATGTAATTCCTAATTTTGAGGCATAAATTTTCTCTATTAGGTTTACTGTACTGCATGTTTATTTATTAGATGCAATGATAAAGATAATTTTATACTCTGTACATTTACACCTGCTGTGATTTAAATTTTTTATTGTGGAAATAGTCATGTTTTAAAAATATTTTTAAAGGCGGACTGACAACTATCACTGTTTCTGTAAGTAATTTTTGCAGTGAAGATATTTTTGTTGCCTTCTTTTATTCTATTTTTATTTTTTAACCTACTATTTTGAATACTAGCCTTTTATTATTAATATTTCAAATAAGAATATACAATACTCTTTACATTTCATAATAAATTAAAGATTTTATGGAAATTGGTTAAGTATAATATAACAATTAACAGCACACTATGGAATGGTCATCATAATACTTAAATAACATTGTATCAGTCTCAAATCACTGTATTTGTTAGATATTTATGTATCAAGGCCATATACATACTAACCTTTATAAACTGAGCCCAACTAACTGTAAGCGTCTAGGAGAGAAAAGTGCAGATATTTGCATCTTTTGTACCGTTTTCTTATCGCGTTTTGCAGGTTGATTGGCTGATTTTGAACGTGATACTGATAAGTGGGAGAATAGCCAGCTGTAATAGCTACTATTCGCTTGCTTTTTTTTAATACACACATGCGTATTTCGATCAGAGTTTGAACGACAGAGCAATAGAATATGTCTTGTCTCACTCTCTCCTGGACACTATTTTGCTATAGTATTATTCACGAAAGATGACTATTCAAGGTCATTTATGAATCGTCTGATATAATATTGCTTGTAGATAACATCACTGCATTTCGTACCAATAGGCGTGCAACGCGAAATATTTTAGATACATTTTAACTGAAAATGTAAATGTACTGTATTTAAAATTTTTGTTTCTTTTTAAATAATATTTTTTTTAAAGTTTTATCTTCTTCACCTACGTTTTTGCATAAAAAATATAGACTTGACGTAAATCATAAAATAATAATTTCATTTGAATGTCAACGCCTCTGGATAAACATTAGTACAGAGAACAGTATAGTAGATAATTACATGTTTGTAACTCTACAACATACGTCACTGCTATTTTTAGTGTGTTAGAAAGTAATGCCACTATTTACGTATATCTGTCATACCACACAAATTAAATAGACATACGTCAACTAATCTTTTTTTTCTAATACAAAATGTTGCTATGCTACTGCTCTAAAGTGCTGTGTATTCTTTCTTCGAACAAATGACCTTGAATAGTCATCTTTCGTGAATAATAGTTTATATGAAAGATTGGGATAGCTCAGTATATATATGATCAAGGCACTGAAGTTATATTTTTTTATTATGAACGTGCCAAGGTGCATATTAAATTTTATTTGAAATAGAAAAATTGTGAAAATAAAAGGAATATTTATTGCACGTCATTTTACGTAGGAATATATCCATCGAGCTTCTAAACTAGAAGTTTAGAAGGTCGATGGCATATATCGTACAGCTGCCCAAATTATCTTTCAATGTACATTGATCAAAGATTGGCACCACTGCATTTGCATGAAATCGTCGTATAATGGATTACTTTATTGCCGATTTCTTTTTCACTATATGTATATAAGAAATTTAAAATCCATTTTGCAAATGTACTTTACTGTAGTATTATTGTAAGCAATTTTAAAATAAGCAAAGATTTTTTCTGTAAAATTATGACCAAGAAATCTGCTTTCCCATGTTAAATGCCTAAAGTGTTTGGAACATCCTCTAGTAATAACACTACATTTGTATGTAAATATTATTCAAATGAGACTCTTTAGTATTACCAGTTCCACGGTAAAACCAGACCTGCATCCTGCAATGTTTACAGAGAAATTTGATAAAATTGTATCGAATCATTACAGGGACATTGTGTGCACATGCCAACAAAGTTACGCTACTTCTAAAGAAACAGGACTCAACAAAGGTACAAAAACAATGGAACGGAACGAAATCTCTACCAACTAAACAGAACAAAACTGCATAACAAAGAGTATACCAATTTCAAAGTATAGTAAGAGTAAGAGTAAGAGCGGATGTCAATTCTGTGAATGATTCGAAAGAAAAGGATCTGTTAAGTTAGTCAAAGTATTTAGATTTAGATTACTATTAGTTCAAGTTAAAACAGCAGTTAATTTCGATGAGTTGAGTCTAAAAAGGCGGGCTCGCACGCAACTGTGAATATATTTAGAATAGAGTGAATCCATGTTGCGTGAGTTAGAACGAACCCCCTTAGCAGCAATGCAAGACCGCGAATTACAAATTATTTATCACAAATTCAAATGAATATTAATTAATGTGGTGTTATTGTAACTCCATCTGTCCAAGCTGCATATTCTGTTACAACTTACCAGGTTTTTTAATTACTATTTTTGCCTGTA
Organism: Harpalus rubripes; assembly: GCA_963082715.1. Lineage (NCBI taxonomy): Eukaryota > Metazoa > Arthropoda > Insecta > Coleoptera > Carabidae > Harpalus > Harpalus rubripes. The sequence goes on from OY720452.1 coordinate 54,826,958, forward strand.
TCGCTGTGTAGAGCGCGTATCCGATGCAAATATAGACAAATAGTGAAAAATAGAAGTGTCAGAATAGAGGAAAAATTAAGCGATACGTGTGCAATGGAATAATTGCATTACACTGAATATATAAGTAAAGTCGACAGACTCAATCAAACAGAGACAGATCAGATTTCAGCAACGGATCGTGCCGGAGACAATAATAACATGTGTGCGACCACAGCAACTAGTCCAAATTTCAGGAACATCAGATCTGACAATACATCCTTCTGCCTGATCTGTCGTCAAGCATTTTATGAGACACTAACACTAAATGAGTATAGTACTCAACTAATAATACTGGCATATTGTCTTTAAATTATTTGAACAATAGGTACTACTTGTACAACTTATTATATTCTAAAATGTGGTTACTTTTGATTAAATTCATTGACTGGTAATATTTACTCAAAATTTTAGTCATCCTAACTAACTAATTACTATGACGACCATTTAAAGAAACAATGGTATGATTAGTGGCGGATCTAGACTTTGTTGACTGCATTGGCTCAACATTTTTTTTTTTTGTTGAAGGTCAAATACCTTTACTTTTAATAAATGTTACAAAGCAGATTGGCATACCCAGCAATGGGTAATATGCCGTGATGATATATTTATTTATTTTTATTTTATTTTACATTTATTTTTATGAAATGAGAAGCTGCAATTTTTACTTTATTCTCATGGAATTTGGACAGTAACGTTAATGAAGTTATTTTGAATGAGATATTCTAATGTAGTAAAATTTAAGGTAGAAAATGTTGGGTATAACATTCTGGATTATGCCAAATAATAATCGAATAATGTAAAAAATCAAAATTTATTTTGTAATTAATTTGGCGCTAAAAGGGTATCACGTGGTTTGTGAGGTATGAGTGACTGATGACATTTCTAACCAATTTTGTACATATAACTGTCTTGTTCGTGTTAGTTTTTTATTACATTTGTGTGTTTACAAGTTTTCTATTTTTATGTATTTCTTAAATGCCATCAGCTACTCCTACAAGCACATCCGATGAAATTCATATTTTCAATCATTACTTAAAAATTCAAATCTCGCTCAAATTAAATAACATATAACTCAAAATTTTAGACTTCTAATACAGAGTGATCCAGAATGATTGAATGTCACGTGACTTGAAAAAGTTCTGATTATGATCAAAATTATCTTTCACGGAAAAAAATTAATATCAATTTTACCGACAATGTCAAATTATGTTTCCTATATTACCGACATTTGGAAAAGTCAGCGGCGTTATGTATTTGAATTTTTTGACATACAGTTTGTTTTTACCTTTATAAATAAACTGTTATTTATTCAAATCATTACGTTAGAATAGTTGTTTATGGAAGAACATGACAAGTTTATTTTGGAAGTATATATTTTTATTGCGGGAATGATGAAAATGAGTGGAAACATGTACGCCTATGCAATCTGTTAATCGTATTTCACTATCACAACGATGCGGCAAACAAAAAATCGGAACGAGGCGGAACCTTTAATCATTCTGGATCACTCTGTACAAATATTTGAAAGTTTCATATATTTTTTTATTAGAATACCCTTTCAGTAAACAACAGATGAAATGAATATAAATGAAGCATAAGTAAACATTATTACTAATTAATACTATTAATACTACTAAGTATTAATTCAATTTAAAAAAATTACAGTGGCTCAGAAAATTTTCACAGTTATGGTTATGATTAAGAAAACAACCGAATTTGAGATTTTAGTTGTAGCTTAATCAACCCTGATTAAGAGTAAATACTACCAGTTATTATATTTATGGAAAATTATACAAGTATTAAATCGGTTAAGATTGGCCATCTTACAATCCCGAGTTAAAATTTTAACTTTCAGATAAATGAATAATATTAAATTGGAATATTGATGGCAAGAATAAATTTGATAGTTCATTTCTTTTCAGTTTTGTTGTTTGCCTGGCCATTAAAATTTTAACCGGTAATTGTAATATTGCTCCTTAATTTATCAAAATATATCAATTGGTCCCTGTAAATGTAGCTTAGTTTTGTTTTGGCGTGTTTTTCATTACACAATATATTAAGCAACGATATTACGAGCCCTTCGTCTTAATAGTTCATCTTAAATAAATATTAATGTGGAAGTTTGAAATTAAAATATGTATTATTAACGTTTAATATACGGAAAAATCTATAATGAATATAGAAAGTGATTATTATTTTTCTTTTCATTTATATTTTTTGTTTAACTATGTACACATTAACTTAAATATGAAAATTTATTATTGCTCTTAGGACGAACTATTATGATAATGGGCTCGTAGTTACAGAACAATTTAAATTAAAGAAAATAGAATATTAAATCAAATTTTTTTTATTATGAAACAGAAAATTATTTAATTACAACAAAATTGTCTCTTTATGGTTTTTCATTATCATTTCACATGTGATATGTAAATATAAAATAATTTACAATTATAACAATAAAACCATATTTTTATATTATTTTGTAAAATTCATTCTTACGCAATTTCTTTAATATATTGTGTAGGGACTAAATTGATTTACGACAATGTGCCCATATTATTGATAGTAACTATACATCATAATCTCCTGAAGCAAAACGAAACTAAAACTCAACTCAACAAACAAGGAAAAATGGGTGGCACTTGACGACAACTCAGGCTAGAAGGCACAGCCTCCGCTGTGCACAGGTGCAGAATTGAACATAGAGAACTTTCAATTTTAATATAAATGTGTGAGTTTAAAAAATCAAAGGAATTAATCGACTAAATACAAATTATACATAATCAAGCTCTCTACAATGGCAACTACGAATGGAAGCAAAATTTAGTTGGAAATTAAATCGAACCTTACCATCTGATTGCCCACGGTAGCAAGAGAAACAAGTTAAACAATGTATTAGTCAAAGTAAGATTGAGGTTTGAATAAAATTCACCAGGTGTTTTTATCGCATACAAAAATACTCCGCACATGACATAACTTAATTTTACCACCTTAAATACTAATATACCCAATTATTCATTTTACCCATTTTAAAGTCATTGACATATTTAAGGAAGAACTAAAGTCTGTTATCTACAATGAAACAATAATTCTTTATGAGAATCTTACACTTATTTGAATATAATTGTTGTAGTATGTATGATATTATGCATTATTTTACTATTGATATTATAAATATTATAATAATGTGATACTGGTACATAGTTCATTTTTTCAAAATGTACTTATATTATTGTCAAAATTGTTAGCCAATTCTACCAAAGACATAAAATTCATTTATTAAATATTGAAGCATTAGTTCAAGATATGCTATGTTCAAATATTGTTTTAAAATAATTTTTAAAAAAATTGCACATGAAGCAGTAACGATGTGATAAAATATTAACAGAAATAAAAAAAATAATAATTTATTCAAAATATATGTAGGTAATAATATTTTCCGGCGTAACATTAAAATATTTACTTTTCAATTATAATATTACAAGAGGATGAGAATAAATTGAAAATAATTTGACAGAAATAGTAGAATCAGACTTTCATGCTATTGTAATGCCATCTATACCTTGTTCCATTTAAGCCATTCAGTATGGCAGAGCATAGGGAATAGTTTTGACCTCTCTTATTGGCTGAAATTGGAGACAAGAGACAAGTTTACCCAATGTAATTTCGGCTACTTCAAGTTTGCGCTGTTGCCAGCTCCATCTACTGAATGGCTTAAATGGAACAAGGTATAAATGGAACAAGGCATACAGATATTATTCCCGGGAATAATCTCTAGAGCTTTATTCTAGGTATAATAATGACAGGATTAGTTAGAACGCAGTCACGTGACATACAATGAAGCATTTCATTGGTTTTAAGAAACATCAAAAATTAATCAATATTATTTCTTATTTCCAATAGGTACTTTAGCTGTCTAGCTAACTAAAAATTTAGTTGATATTTTTAGTAAACACGATGAAAATAATAACTTAATTATCAAATTTAATTAGATAATTTAATTTTTAAAGATCGTCATTGCATTTTTTTATTTTTTTATAAATATGCGTAAAGCAAAAGAGAATATTCCCATGAAAACGTTTTGGTTAAAATGAATATTGCATTAAAATTGAAACAAATGTATTTCGCTTCATTCATTTTCAATGTTGATCCTAAAGTTGATTTTTGTAATATTAGAGATTATGGCAATTTGGTGGAATGTTCTGTTATAGAAATGTTTATGTGCTTGTAAATGTATAGTAATTCAGATTATCAAAACTTATCCCCATAAATTACTTTAGCTAAATATTTTGATAAATCATTTAAAATATATTCGTTTATGCGATAAAATCACCTTCGTAATTAATACATCTTTCAGATTCAACACAGGGTCTGTCTTGAATTTCAAAGTGGTTCTTACTGGTCTAGAAACAGTTTTACAAAGGGGGGCGTAAGATTCCGTTTTTGGATGATTCTCACCTTCTTCCAGAGCGTCGTCGCCATCGGACATGAGCTCGTCGTCGGAGCAGATGTTCAAGACGTTCACGAGCATCTCCGTCACCTTCTCGCCTACGAATGGTAGCGACCATGTGAATACGTCCATGAAGTTCGGCAACCAGTACGGATGTGGCGAGCAGTTGAACTGGCGGATATTCATTACGTTATTTTCGTATTTTAACACTGCGGCCTGCAAGAAAGAATATATTAGCAATTATTCTAAAAATTCTTATATTTGTACTGGATGGAAACATATTATATGGATTCAAGAAAGATACGAAAGGGGAGGAATTATTAGGATTGTGTCTTCAAATGTCTAACTTGAAGGGTATACTACATAACATCAATACTAAATTAAAAACCTGATGTGGCAAATACATAACCTCTCGCCAGATATTTTATCAGGTTATATGCATAAAACAATAGTTATTTATGATATGTGTTAAAAGTGACATTTTATTTTGTGAGAAGGAAGTTTGGAACACGACGCGAAGCGGAGTGATCCAAAACTTCGAATAAAATAAAATCACTTTTAACACGTATATCATACACTACTTTTTCTACAAACACATTTATTTCATTTAAATTTGAATTTGTAAAAATTTTATGACATATGTCAAACATGTCGATTTGTTGTTGCATTCGTCATTACCAAGGTAATTTATGCTGAATTTATGCTGGATTTATACAGCGTAAGCCGTAACGTAACGTACCGTGCCGTAATGTAACGTAAAGAATAAATCAATGCATACATATGTGATAATACTTCTAACACTAGAATTACAATATCGCATTTATAATTGAAGTATGCCGTGTTCAAAATTCAATTTTTAATAGTGTTTGTAGAAAAAATATTTTTTTCTATAAATCTATTAAAAGTAGGCTTTTTAATATCTGTTTTTAGCGTTAAAAATGTCATTTTATGACACCGGTGTTAAAAGTGACAGATCGTTATTTTTGACTCTAGTGTTAAAAGTGAATGTCAAAAAATTATTAGAAATACAAATTTAAATTAAAAAATAATGTTTATAGAAAAAATAATGTATGATATACGTGTTAAAAGTTATTTTATTTTGTTCGAAGGTTTGGATCACTCCGCTTCGCGTCCTCACAAAATAAACTGTCACTTTTAACACATATATCATAAATAACTATTAAATACAAATACATATGTCTCACTACAACATAATTCTCACATATATTTGCAAAATCTGTGGGATATTTTAATATAAATTATGTACAATACATACATTTTTTCTACTTTCTTTTTCTTTTTCTTTATATTCGTATTTTTTTCGCAAATTCCTTTTATATTCGTTTTTACGTATATTCTTTTGCGTTGTTGACTTTTTTTATTTTCATAATGATGTACAAATATTTTTGACAGTGTCATACAAATATTTTTGACAGTGACATTTATGTGTCAATTACAAACATTTGAATTTCTTGCCTTGAAGTAGTTTGATCTGAGATCAAATTATTTTATATGCATTTCTTTATCTCTAAATCTATAGAAGATATAATAATGAATTTTATTTATCGAATAAAAAAATTAACGTTCTTTAATATAAGTATTTACATAAATTTTCGATAAATAATATTTAGATGATTTTTTTCTTGTAACTACTACTTCCGGTTGTGCAATTGTTACCAAAACTTAATCAACTCTTCCCATTATTGTTAGATTGAGGAATCCGTAGTTAAAAATGTCTTAAGTCTTATAGTATTTGAGAAATCGTGGATCCAACATCCACAAACACATCCACACACACACACATACGGACATCATAGTAAATATGTTATAATCGGATTCTAGGGACCTTAAAACGTGCTTATTCACTAAAATCTGGATGTGCGACTTTTAGCATGAAATCTATACCTCTCTTAGCGAGAGGTAAAAAGAAATGTTACTGAATGCCTCTTCCTTTACAAGCAAATAAAACAACAACTTGTTTTCCTTACTTGGGGACTATTAAATTTTGTCACCAGATGTCAGCTACTTTGAATTTTTCCGCGGATAGTTCTCGAGAGACCCATAGGGCGCAATATTTGTTAATAAAACTAAAGTAAGATAGTTATAGTGAGCGTAGTAAAAAATATCTATTTCATTACATTACATGAATTTGCTTTTATTGTTACTATATAATATTATATTATATATTATTATAGAATAGTAATCGTTTGTAATGTTCGTTTTAACCTTTATAAAGTATGGATTCTCACATATATTATGAGGATATTAATTAGTGAACTTAACACAGTTCATTAGTCCGCTAATAAGCTCTGTAGCCTAATGATTGTTGTAGCATGTCTGGTACTTCACCGTTGGTCACTACATTATGACAAGGTACGGCCATGCCATATGATGAGCTCCATTAGAGTACGTTAATTGCAACGCCAGAATTTCCATTAATATTGATTCCGTCCATGATGATGAAAATGTCATCAGGGGGAATTATTTTATAATTGAACTCAAGATGACTTGTTATACCTCTAATAAAGAATATTAATATTTCATTACTCAAGCTTTTTATCCACTACTGGGTGTGGCAAGCTGATTTTATTTAGATTTTGCTATTCTATTTTGGGAACAAACGAGTAGTCCTACGACTTTTATAATCCTTTAAATCATATGTTACATGAACATGGACCCTTGTCAAATTGAGAAAAATAATGAGAGTAAATAAAAAAAATATAATTGACAAGGGTCCCCATAATATGATTTTAAGATATGAAGTCACGTGACATGCTCAAACTCTAATGTAGTTAGTAGGTTACAACAATGAAAAAAAAACATAAATACAACAAATTTTATTTAGTGGTAATATATTATAGAACGGTTTTCAACATGGGGATCTCGAGAACTGTAAGAATTATGAAGATCATTAAATTAGACAAAACTGTAAAAACTATTTCAGGTTTAATATAATTTGGTACCAAATTTGTAAAAATACCATCAGATAATACCAACAAATGTAAGTTTTATTTATATATTTTTTAAGAAATGTTGGTGGAAGATCCAAAATCAGGATCTCGAGAACTATAAGAGATACGAAGTTGGATAACTTGGACAAAAACTGTCGCATTAGGAAACCATATTAGTGGTTTATTATTTATTCGGAAAAATGAATAGGTCATTAGATAAAGACGAAAATGTAAATTTTGGAGGCTTTTATTTTTACAAATCTTTCATAAAGTAAATAAAATTGGATTTTGGTTTGAACTTTTTTAAGCTTTTTCGATTGGTGATGCTCAATTTATTTTGCCCGAATTTCGAGTTGAGGTCAATATTATAATTTTTATATGTACGCCCTGGTCTTGTCCCTAATGGAAAGATACATTTGTCTATGTTCATTTGTTTTAAAAATTGAGCATCGCCGTTCTTAAGATCATAAAAATGTGGAAGTACAAGCCAAAATCTAGTATTATTTCTTACTTGAAAGTTGTTTGTAAAAAAATTACTGTAAAATTTACATTTTCGCTTTAACTAGTGATCTATGCTTTTTTCAGGATAAAAAATAATACGCCACTCAAATGGTCGCCTAATTGGGTAATTTTTTCCTAAGTTAACCGACTTCGTATCTCTCATTTTCATGTTGGACACGTGGAGAGCTTATTGTGGGTCATTAATATTTCTCAAAAAATGAGTGCACCAAAAATAAAACTTATATTTGTTTGGTTTGTCCGTTGGTATTTTTACAAATATGGCAAATTATATTAAAATGAACATAGTTTTTACAGTTTGCTACATCCGTTAGATTAGAAATTAGAAGTAGATAATTAATTTTGAAAAATTATACCTCGCAAATAAAAAAAAAAACTTAAAATTTAATTTTTATAATTCAAATAAGTAGTTAAAAAATAATCCCCTATTGGAATTGGGATTTCAGAGCGATACTGACCTTATTATTATAGACGTCCAAATAGTTAGGTGCGGAGAAGATTGTAATTAAGGAAGGGAAGCCTGTGGTCTGACTTTTTCTGTACATTCGGTAACTGTAACAAACACAAGGCAATTAGATATATTATAATATAATGCTGTTAACTTTTATATTATTACAGAAATGATTAAAATTTTGTTAGGTTTCGAGAAGCCAAAGTTGAAATCGATGCCTAACAAGAAAGAAGCTTTATAAGTATAAGATATCAAGTTTTAAGTTTGTGAAATACGACAATACGTAGAATTCCAATAAAGCAGTGAAAACAATAGTATATTAAAGAACATGTTTTTTCCGCACTCGTCAAAATTTAGAAAACAAGCTCTGCCCTGGCGAGTTTTCTAAACGACAAGTGCGAAAAAAGTCATATAAAATGAGTCTTTTATATACTTTTTATATTTTGCGTTTTTTATACAGGTACCTACTAAAATATTTCAAAAAACTGTTATATTAAACCGAGTTGATTTAAGGAAATTTATGTAATATTGTAGTTGGTACTATTGGATTGATCAATTATTTTGAAAGTTCATATCAAATCAAATTTATGAACAAAAGTAAATTGCCATCTAGTACCGACCTTCTAAAACTGAAAGTTGCGTATTGAAATGAAATGATACGCAATTGATTTTCGTAACGACTTCATTATGAACGCAAAATAAATTATTTTTTATCTAGAAACAATTATGATGTACCTATTATTTGTATGTATTATATTACACAACGAATAATTAATTTTACCATAGCATATCTATTTTAGAATTTAATACATATTAATGTGATACAAATCAAATATGACATTTGTTTAAACTTTTTAATTAAAATTTCGCAAATACAAATTTGCATATGAATACTGAAATATGACCCAAAACATTTACATTTAGATAAGAATGATAAGGAAATTCTGTCTGTTTTACGGTGAAGTTACTTTTAACACATTTACATCTTTTGCAAGGGGTGTATTGTTTAGAAATAATAATAATTATTAAAATATTTACATTCAAAAGTTGTAACGGACATTTTTATGTTTTAAAATTATTCATCAAAAGTTGTTTTGCACGATAAAGTTGTAACTTCTTCGTTTATTACTAATTATATTAATTTTGTTTAAATTAATGGTAAACACTTGTGACTAGTATACGAGGTATGTTAGAAAAGTTTCCGACCTTATTTTTTGCGAAAACCTGATGGATTTGAATCGAGCGCGCTTGCATGAGCCGGCATTGAAAGTTCTTGCGCATGCGTGAATTTTTTCCCGCCTGTCAAAATATTTGAGTAATCCTGATTTTGACCTACAACCCTTATTTTTACGCTAATACTAGAATTATTGAGAATAAGAAAATCATGTACCTAGGCCATGGTAAACAAAATTTTAAATAGTTATTTGTATCACTAATCTAGAAACTGCACTTTTGCGAGTGGGACTAAACTTTGTTTTTTTAAATACGAGCAATGGCAAAGCAGCTTCTGGATGTGTACGTGTAATACTCAATATTTTTGTGCCGACTTCTCCCTAAAGTTATTTGTCTGGCTTGCGAAAGTTATGCCTCATCTACACATTGGCCGAGGTTAGGCGAATGAAAGCTTACACCAACGTGTAGAAAAGCATTTTGTCTAACTTCGCAGCGACTCGTATTGGCTGACCGCCTTTTACCAACGCTCGCCTCAGTGTTGGTTTATGGAGCAATAGTCAAAGAAACGAGAAACGTCTGACAACGCATCTACATATTCGTATGAATGGCGAGTCGAATTGCAAGGCGAGTGGCAGGGCAAATGTGTAGTGTGTCCACTAGTCATTCGCCTCGTTTTTTGTCACAAGTCGTAGCGCTCGCTCCGGGAGCGGTTTTTGGGAACGAGTCAAGGGCTTAAGGCTTGTAGCGATGCGACGAACTCAGTATGTAAGGCGCATCTACACATTTGCACTCGTGTTTTGCCTCGCCATTCGCCGAAATTCGCGAGTGGCATTCGCACGTTCATCCACACAAAGCGAATGATTCTTTTCACACTCGCCAAGTGAAAGGGGCACTTACACATTTGCACCCGTGTTTTGCCTCGTCATTCGCCGAAATTCGTGAGTGGCATTTGCAAGTTCGTTCCTACAACGCGAATGACCGTTTTCACGCTCGCCGCTTCGCTACAAGCCTTTGGCTCATCCCCAAAAACCGCTCCTGGAGCGAGCGCTACAAGCTGCGAGGCGAGGAACGAGGCGAAAGACGAGTGAACAGACTACACATTTGCCCCGCCACTCGCCTTGCGATTCGACTCGCCATTCATGCGAATGTGTAGATGCGTTGTAAAGACTGAGTTCGCCGCATCGTTACAAGCCTTTGGCTCGTCCCCAAAAACCGATCCCTGAGCGAGTGCTACGAGCTGCGAGGCGAGGAATGAGGCAAATGACGAGTGAACAGACTATACATTTGCCCCGCCACTAGTCTTGTGATTTGACTCGCCATTCATGCGAATGTATAGAATGCGTTATTACACTCAGTGAGTGTGACAACGGTCATTCGCGTTGTGGGGACAAACGTGCGAATGCCACTCGTGAATTTCGGCGAATAGCGAAGCAAACACGAGTGCAAATCAGAGAAATAGAGGTGGGGAGAAAGCGCTTCGACGACTGCGCATCCAATTTTCGATGTACAAACTGGAGGTAGCCATTTTGCAGATACAACTGTCAACTTGCTTTGTAAACACGCGGTCAGCATTATCTTTTTCTTACTATTTTATTTGCTTGTGTTGTTTGAAACGTTAATTTTTTTAATATGTTGTGTTTAACGCCAGGATGATCTAATAATAGAAGATTTAAGCCAGAAAGAATTTATTGTTACATATAAGCAGTAAACCAAATTGAGTTGAAAACATATTTTTTAATAGATTGTTAATTTCTTTAGTTTCTTTCTTTTTCATAATCTGCATGCACATTTTTTGAAAGATACGTTGATAGAGCAAAATCATGGTTTTATTTAAGTAAAATATATTATTTATTGTTATACTAGAATTAGGTTTTTTAATCTCTCAAAAAGATATACAGAGCTTATACAAGGGAAATTAGTAAGGAAAGAATTAAATAAATTAATATTATTTGACCACCAGAAGTTGCTAGGTATTATTTAATATGTATGTATGTATGTATGTATGTATGTTAAAATATCAATAAATTTTTCAACATTATTTCGTAATTATATTGTACTGAAACTCTAAATTTAAAATTACCGCTTGTGTATTCCTGCAAAAGTATGTTAAAATGCAAATAAATTAATTCATAATTATTTTGTTACGTCTACATTTAAAATTGCCGCATCTATATCTGCAAAATGGCGTCTTTCTATTCTTGTATTCTCGCGCAGGTTCATGATCATTCTCCCCACCTCTATATCTCTGGTGCAAATGTGTAGATGCGCCTTACTGTCCTGATGATCTGGGCAAATAGTTGCGCCGACTCGCCTTGTTTTGCCTCGCCTGTATTTGTTTATATTGTTTTATTGGCGTTAGTTGGCTCAACGTGTAGAGGAGGCTTTAGGTTAATTAGAACTTAGTTAATCAATTTTTTAAAGTATAGTGTTGTAACAATTTATGAAATTAACAAGAAAGCACATTTTCTTCACTTTTTGGGCGAAAGAAAATACAAAAGTAATAGGATATCTGCCATATTCACTTGATCTGGAATTTTTTTTATACTTTTGGAGTACAAGGTATGTGTATGAAGAAAAGATTGTCGAGCAATTAATAATTATTTTGAAAGCATTCCAAAAGAAAAATAGTGGGGACCTTAAAGAGGTGACAGGAAAGAATGTTGAAATTGTCTTATTGTTGGAACTATTTTGAACAACTTCTTTAATTTTATGACACTTGTATGATTTCTAAAACACTAGCTTGGCTCATAGAAAGTTTTTACGTACAAATTTGATGGAATCTTTTTATGGAATATAAATCCTATTGAATTTAAATGCGTCAATTAGTGGATGTGGGATTTAGATCGTAAAATAACATAAACCTACCCTGCGTCCTGTGCTTCGTGTGCTCTGATAATGGACAGCAGGTTATTGTTCTGCAGGAAATCACAGCACGCCGCATAGCTGAAAACAGAGAAAGAGTTAGTATTCATAAAACTTTGTAAAATATATAGGAAATGCTAATACAGTTGCCCAGTTATATGACTTTTTCTCATTCAAGGTTTTTTTTCACTGATTCCATTTTTCAGATTGTAAATAATCCATTTCTCACGTTAACAGCTAAATGTTAACCTTGATTAAACTGCAAACTGCAAGCTTTAAATGGTATATTTAAAGAAGGCAAAAACAAAAACGGTAAAAGTCCTAAGATACATGATCTAATAAGGATGTCGGTCCAAGCATTTTTGCTTAGTAGACTCGGTAGTCGGACTTGTAAAATTCTATTAGATCCCACATAAGGTGAAACTCGATCCATCTGTGGGTATAATAATGTCTTATCTGAGTTTTGGACTAAGATTGAATACAGTACGTTACTTCAAAAATAAGGTTACAAGCTTTAAAATTCGCGTATTGAAAAAAATACATTTTGTGACATTAATCTTTTTTCACCCTGGCCCTTCATATGGAATAAAATTTATGTTCAAATTCTAGAACTTTAAAAAACGATTAAAAAGTTTTAGTCCCTTTGAATAATATTAATATTTATAAAAAAGAATCCAATTCAATTATGACGAAGATATGTATAAAGTACAAATGTTTCATGTTTAAATACGCTATAAAGATGATGTCAAAAAAAGAATAACAAAATATTGTACAAGTAATTCGAGTCTTTAAATTGAAATAAAGATTTTTCGCTTTGCAATCCCCGGTTTTTTCCGGTTGTCAAGGATTTAAGGTTTGGCGGCCATTCTTTAAAAATAAGAATTTAGAGAATAAAAATGTGGTTAAAAACAGAAAATAATTTAATATAGGTGATTTTGCTATATGTAGTAGGTATTAACATAAATGCAAAATTGCAGAAACGTAGTTAAAAAGATAGCTATTGATTTCAAAGAAATAAAATAAAACATCATATTGTCATTAGCGAAACAGAATAATAGGTAGGTATTGCTGACTGGCACACTGCACACCTAACGATTTAAAAGCTTGATGATATAAGCTGTTTTTAACAGTAAACCGTATTCAATGATGTTTTTAAATCAAATTTAAAGAATGCATCAGAAATCAAAACGCATTTGTATGAATTGCAAATGAATTGGCACTTAACATTAATAAAATTCATTACCGGGATCATGAAAATAATGTGTAGTTAATATAAACGATACAATTAATAATGGAAAATACAGAAGATGGACATCTTTTTAATTCATTAATGTTACTTACATGTACAAGCAAATATTATTTTTGTGTCTCGATTTTTTATGATCGTTGTCTAAAATTGCCTATTAAAGATTTAGGCACTAAAATTTGATTATGAATGAATACGATTATTATTATTTGCAATGTGTTTAATAAAAAAATCTGATGTGGCCAACACCAAACCTCCCGCTATTTAATTTTTATTAATTTAAATATACATACTTACATAGGTATTTAGTTATTGCGGAAACTGTATTAAGATCCATTCCATATAACTATGGTTATATTTACTATTTTCTTTTTAAAACGTTACTATTATTAATTTGAAATGATTAGTTCTTTGACAGTGACCTGTCAGTTACATACATTTGAGATATGAACTGTGTAACCCTGTAACCAAGGAGTTTTGCTTGTTTAAAGCGTAGGCTCCGGGATTATAATTAAATATATTTTATAAATTTATCCATTAAATATATAGAAAAAGTATTTACACAAATCTGTAGAAAATTTAATAATCTTAATTTTTACAATAACTCAAATCTTCAAAAAGTAACATTTGAAGGTATTTTTCGAAGAAAATCTATTTTGAGCTACAAATAAAGTGCCATTTCCGGTTATTTAATATACACCAAAATCTAATGGTCTCTTCCCATATTAGAATTAGGTAGAAATACAAGGTTTCAAAATTTCAGAATGGTAGTATTTGAGACACCCAGACACACAACACACACACACACACATACACACACACACACACACAAACACACTCACACTGAGAGAGAGAGAGAGAGAGAGAAAGAGAGAAAGAGAGAGAGACAGACATCATGTGAAAATGTTAAAATCGGATTCTAGGGACCCTAAAACGTGTTCATTTATCAAAATCTCGATATGCAATTTTTAGCACGATCCCTATACCTCCCTTACCAAGCGTAGCGGGCAGTAAAAATGTGAACTTTAATCAGTTTGAAGCTAGTGTATTACGAAAAACAACTGTATTTATTTATATATTTATTCAGGCTAAAATATTTGTGGGGTTGCGTGGCTGAGTACATTAACAAGTAACTAGTTATGGTTTCTTTCGACTAAAACGAAACTTGAAAATTATTTTCTAGTTTCAAACAGCACACAAATATTCTCTATATGTATATTGTCTTGCAAATCCTATCGGTAAACATTTAAAAAACCCGATCGCGCAACAAAGTTTTTTTACATCATACACATACAATACTGTATTAGTAGGTATTTGTGCAAAAAAAATTGGCAACATTTTTCTTTATCAACAAAAACCACGCTTTCTTCATTGTACAGGTACAACGTAAAACTTTGATGAAACATTACACAAGACTCAGAGGTTTTTTCCTAGTTTTTAAGCCCTAAAAGGGCGAAAAATGAATAAAAAGCCATGATGATATATTTGTTTTATTTAAAAACAAAAACAGTGTTTTATTACTATTTCAGTTCGTAATCAAGTCCCTAAAGCCCTAAACCATTCCTCTTTGATTTTCCATCGTGTAAATTAGTTCTTCTCTGGAACTTTAGTCTTTAAAGAAAATAAAGCAGCGCAACACATATCCTCTGTATTGTGAACTTAATAACAAGACTAGAGTGTCAATTTTCCAATCGTTCGGTTCTGTTCCGGTCACAGACCACAGGCTAGGCTGAGGCGTGGGTCGTCCACAGCACAGAGCAGAGAGAGCTGAAGGGCGTCCACCCCTTCAGCTTCAGCTTCAGCCCTGCCACAAAGTGACAAGAAAACGTGTTTATTCACCAAATTGCCAATAAAAGTCCCGCCTAGAAACACTCACACAACTCAACAAGCTTCGATTAGACGGACGAAAGAGATTTCAATAATTTGTAACAAGCAATAAGTTCAAAGACAAATACGTTTGATTGAGCTGAGTTCGAAATGAGGAAATTTATTAGCAATTTAACAAATGGGTTACAGAATATTGAAATTTATTTTTGAGAATTCCACTGGACTACACAAGTACACACATTACAATAACAATGAACATTTCTAAATGTTATTCACGTCCAAATTATTAAATTACTGTGTTGACAGTTTCTCTTCTAAATAGATTTGCGTTTAGAGTATATTCATGTTATGCCAGGAATTCTAATATAAAATATGATTGTTTTTGGCAACAATATATGGAAAACTATTTACTTTAATTTTTTTTTTTTGGTGTCTACAAACACAATGTACAGATAAAATTCTTTAATAAACGGGTTGGTTAGAATGCCGTTGTTTCATTTTTATTTTCTACAAAAATTGTTTAGAATTTAAATTTATGGGCGAATTCAAAAACTAGTTAATTGTTCATTTTAATTAATTTTAAACATTTAGTTTTAAGAATAGAACTTAAAAATTAATATTGTCCAAAAAAGTTATTCAGAAAACTTCATTATTGAATATGCAATTTAATTATACAGATTGTCATTTTTTTAAAGGTCTATTTATTTTCATATTAAATAATTGCCAATTTGTTAAAATTATTAATTTAAACTAAGTTTAATTCTTCTGTCTGGTTTATTATTGATTTAATTTACAAATATAGATTTACGAATTTACATCTAAAAATATAAATTGTATATATCTGCTTTTACTGGTTCATGATGAATTTAAGACATTTACGATTTAGAATTTACATTTAAAATATCACCATATTTTATATTCTAAATGTAAATTTGTAAATGCGTGGAGAAAATAAGTTTCAAGTGACAGTTGAAACATTTTAATTTTGATTTGCCGACCCAGGTGGGGTAGCGGTAGCGCTATCGCTTCACGCTCCAAGGGTCCTGGGTTCGAATCCCGGATAAGGCATGGCTGGTGTGTGCGTCTTTCATAATTTCATCCTCATCAACTACGTGTAAAATGTTAGAAAAATATGAACCATATTAAGAAAAACTATTTCATCGTCATCGAATCACCACTTACATACATACAAAAATGTATGAAAAAGTGTGTATAATAAATAAATAAAATAATTTTGATTTGACAAATAGATTCCGAAAATATGGATATATTATTATTAATGGGAAGAGAAGAAAATTCCTGGATTGCAGTCAATAAAAATTTATTTAAATCGGCCTCTACCGGTTTCGGCAACACATTTGCCTTCTTCAGGAGCTATAAAAATTGTACAACGGATTCATTTGTGTTTTACAGTGTGCATTACAATTCTAACTTACGTGATTTAGTTTATTTTATGTATGTAAATGTAACATATTAAAATTACAAAAATAACAGATACAACACACATTTGGACGTCACAGTTAAAAAAATAAATAAATAAATATGATAAGGTACTCTAAAGTGGTCAAAATTATAAAATTTGTAAAAAAGTTTACACCCTTTGAAAAATTTTAATTAAGTTTGAACATGTTAAGTTCCGAAGTTTTTTAAGGAAGGTTTACCGCCACTTATTTAAAAGTTTTATATGTTTTATTATTCTTACTTTTATTTTGGTTTCATGTAATGTTTCTTCTTTTCTTTTTATTGTTAAATTTTAAAATGTTTGTGTATATTTTGCTAAGGTTAATTGTGCCTGTTTTTAAGTTAATATTGTTTTTATCGTCATTTATATGTAAAATTTCTAGTGTCAAGCGCTTCGGCAGATTTTGTTCTGTGTCTAAAATTTTAACGTTGTCAAAATTGAAACTGTGGCCTGAAGATTGAACATGTCCTACTAAGGCGCATTTCCCTTTGTTGTTGTTATTGTTGCTACAGTTTCTTTTATGTTCATCCATTTTTGTTTGCAAATATCTCTTTGTCTGACCAGTATATTGAGCTGGGCAGTCATTGCAGGGAATTTTATAAATTATATTAGTTTTGTATTTCTTGTCAATATTTGCTTTTAAGTTGCTAAATAAATTTCCAACTGTTTTTATTTGTTTAAATCCTATACCTACATTTAAATTAGCGCTAAATAGTTTTTTTAAATGCATCGCTATGCCATCTATGTATGTTAATGCTAAAAACTTTTTTTCTGGATTTACATTATTTGCTGCGTTATTATTATGTTGTTGATTCTGTTGGTTATTATTATTATGCATTTTACTTTTTACATTATTAATTAATCCATACACAATGCCGCGGGGATATTCATTCTGTTTTAATAGATCTCTAACATATTCCAATATGTCTTTATGATAACATTTTGAGGTTAACTTAAGTGATCGAGAAATCAGGTTTGTTGCATTATTTATTAATTGACTTTTAGGATGTTTGGAGTTATAATTCAGGTACCTAGTACTTGCACTGGGTTTTTTATACCATTTGGTAGTAACTGTGCCATCATTCTGGCGTATCACAGTCATATCCAGAAATGGAATAGATCCCGATTCTTCAATCTCCATGGTGAATTGTAAATTACTGTACCTACAGATAAAGTAGACGAAACACTAACTATTTTTAATAGCTACAACAGTAATTTACAATTCACCATGGAGATTGAAGAATCGGGATCTATTCCATTTCTGGATATGACTGTGATACGCCAGAATGATGGCACAGTTACTACCAAATGGTATAAAAAACCCAGTGCAAGTACTAGGTACCTGAATTATAACTCCAAACATCCTAAAAGTCAATTAATAAATAATGCAACAAACCTGATTTCTCGATCACTTAAGTTAACCTCAAAATGTTATCATAAAGACATATTGGAATATGTTAGAGATCTATTAAAACAGAATGAATATCCCCGCGGCATTGTGTATGGATTAATTAATAATGTAAAAAGTAAAATGCATAATAATAATAACCAACAGAATCAACAACATAATAATAACGCAGCAAATAATGTAAATCCAGAAAAAAAGTTTTTAGCATTAACATACATAGATGGCATAGCGATGCATTTAAAAAAACTATTTAGCGCTAATTTAAATGTAGGTACAGGATTTAAACAAATAAAAACAGTTGGAAATTTATTTAGCAACTTAAAAGCAAATATTGACAAGAAATACAAAACTAATATAATTTATAAAATTCCCTGCAATGACTGCCCAGCTCAATATACTGGTCAGACAAAGAGATATTTGCAAACAAGAATGGATGAACATAAAAGAAACTGTAGCAACAATAACAACAACAAAGGGAAATGTTCAATCTTCAGGCCACAGTTTCAATTTTGACAACGTTAAAATTTTAGACACAGAACAAAATCTGCCGAAGCGATTGACACTAGAAATTTTACATATAAATGACGATAAAAACAATATTAACTTAAAAACAGACACAATTAACCTTAGCAAAATATACACAAACATTTTAAAATTTAACAATAAAAAGAAAAGAAGAAACATTACATGAAACCAAAATAAAAGTAAGAATAATAAAACATATAAAACTTTTAAATAAGTGGCGGTAAACCTTCCTTAAAAAACTTCGGAACTTAACATGTTCAAACTTAATTAAAATTTTTCAAAGGGTGTAAACTTTTTTACAAATTTTATAATTTTGACGACTTTAGAGTACCTTATCATATTTATTTATTTATTTTTTTAACTGTGACGTCCAAATGTGTGTTGTACCTGTTATTTTTGTAATTTTAATATGTTACATTTACATACATAAAATAAACTAAATCACGTAAGTTAGAATTGTAATGCACACTGTAAAACACAAATGAATCCGTTGTACAATTTTTATAGCTCCTGAAGAAGGCAAATGTTTTGTCGAAACCGGTAGAGGCCGATTTAAATAAATTTTTATTGACTGCAATCCAGGAATTTTCTTCTCTTCCCAAACATTTTACAGTCAAGAAGCTTCAGACTCAACATTATTATTAATATTATCTGTAGAACAATACAGATTGATTATGATAAAAGTGTTAAATATCATATAACTGTCATCCCATTTGTGTCAAACCATGTGATATGTGACCCAATATAAGTTGATTGCGCATATCTTTAAATTCATTATAAACCAACAAGGTAAATCTAGTGATGCACGCGAGGCGAGACGAGACGAGAAATATAAAATATCGATCTCGTCTCGTTTTCGGATCTGTAATCTCGATCTCGCTCTCGTTCTCGCACATTTTTTTGGGTCTTATCTCGTTCTCGCACGAGAGTCTCGCTATAAAATTAAGCGCATGTACACTACGTATTTACGTAACTGTTTAACTACAAGAGACAATTTCGCACCAATAGCACCGTCTTCCATGTATTTGCAATCATATAACTATAATAAAGAGACGAAACTCTAAATTCTGGTCACCAAATTATTTCAATATGAACATAATGTTTATTCATTTACGGTCACCACAAAATGTGATGTTGGTAAATAATTAAATTGACCTCTAAAATATCCAATTTATCATCAAATTGTGATCTCTAAGCTATTTCAATACGAACATCTGTTAACACATTCTGTCTGTCATCAGTAAAACGAATTAAACATTAAAATATTATTTTTTTTAATTAAAAGTACCTATACTTTTTCATTAAATATATGCCACTATTTAAGTAAGATTAAGTCATAAAAAATCACTACACTGGTAACCCGCCTGCAACCAATCACTCCGCTTCTCTCCCTGTTGGCTCCCATCGACGCTTAATATAACATCCTTTAGTTTTCAGGGGCGACAATAGTTTTATTAACCGTGGTTTTAACTGGGGTGAATTAGGGGATGAAATATTAGAGAAAACTGGTTCTATTGGATGCAATACCGATTTTGTCTTTATTTTTGCATTTCCTCGCTCTGGGAACGATACTAATCGAATAGACTCTAGTAGATAGACTCAAAAAATATAGTGAATTCATATAATTTTAACATTTACGTGTTCTATGCATGAATTAACGTTGACTCCACTCCTCGTACGGTGCATTTTTCATTGAATTTATGAATCAAAGCTATAAAGTTAGAAATACTTTTTATTGCGAGAATCTCGCGAGATTTCTCGCTTCTCGCAGTTGTTATATCGATCTCGCCCCGAATTTTAAACTGCAATCTCGCTCCCGTTCTCGTCTCGCATAATGGAACGAGACGAGACGAGATGCGAGAGTACTCTCGCCTCGTCGTGCATCACTAGGTAAATCGTAAATTTCAAATCTAAATTTGTAAATTAAATCCATCATAAACCAGCCATAATATTTTTGTCTATTTTTATGTAATTTTCTTATCTAATTCAATGTTTAAATAAATAAAAATAATAAATATATCATCACGGCATATTACCCTCCGCTGAGTGTGCCAATCTGATTAGCACCCCACGGGCACTCACACTTGCTGGCGCGAATAATGAACCACAGGGGTCGCTTTTTGTGCCATTTAAATTTCGAAATAATAATAACCCGGGTCACCAAATTCGCGACCAGATACTCAGGCACACGGCCACGATACTCCATGGGGTCTAAAGGTTTAAATTCAATTACAAAAAAAAAAAAAATTGGCAATCTGTGTAATTTTATAAATTTGAGCTTAAATTTACATTTTAAACAATTTTTCTATACCTACATATGTTATTATTATAAAATAAACATAAATATTTATGAACCCATTTATAGGCCGCGAGCAGACACGCGACTCGATCATCCTTGACGTACTTGGAATCAGCTGATCTGTGTGCGCTTGTCATTTTGACAAGAACAATATCTACTTTGACAAGACCAATGTTTTGACTAATTTTAATTTTGAACTGTTGAGAAGTTATTATTTTTAATTTCATGTGTTTTACTGTCTGAGAATTGTACAATAATATCATTTTAGCAGTTCAAAATCAAAATAAGTAAAAACATTGTTTTTGACAAAGTGACATTGTTTTTGTCAAAAAGGTGCGCACACAAATCAGCTGATTCCAAGTACGCCAAGGACGCCCGAGTCACGTGTCTGCTCGCGGCCTATTCCCATTGTTGTGTTAACGCAACATCAATAATGAATATTTCTTTACATTTGACATATTCCATTTTTTTATGTATCATAATTTGTTTTACATTAACAAAAGATTACAGATTATGGCGAAATTTTTGTGAAGAGTTAAACACATTTCCATTATTGAAAATAAATAATATAAAATCTTTAAATTTCAAAGAAAAAAACATGCGACTTAAAAAAATGTTTATAAGAATATACAATACTTTTTTCCATACTTAAGTTGGGTGTTATTAAAAAAATTCTTCAAATAATAATATTTTGAAATCCTATTCTTTTTCCATAACAAAGTTTTTAAACGGTATTGTTTTATGATGTTGCGATAACGCAATAGTGGGACAAACCAAGTAAAAGAAATGAAGAAATGCGTATTTACATGTACGAAAGTGTACAGTTTATTAGCATTTACTCTGTGACAGACGGTTGAAGAAGTATATAGTGATAGTAAGGTATATTGACTACTTTACGAGTTACAAATGAGTAGTTCATTTCAAAGATGAGGGCTATTTTACCACTGGCACGGTACGTGATAACAGAATACTCAAATGTCTATTGGAGACTAGTAAGTCTACAGGGAAGAAACCGCGTGGTATGGATTCACGTTACGATCATATAAATGGAATAAGTATGATACGATGGACAATTCCGTGGTTACAGTGGCAAGTAATTGCGAGTCTGTGAAGCTTAATGTACTCGTATTTGTGAAAACGTGACGATCGTAAAGAAAAAAATCTGATGTGTCCAGCACATTATCTTCCGTCAGTTCTATGTATTTTATACAAATTTCATACAGACAGTTTCTTGCGAAAGATTCTATATTTCTAGTACATTACCTTCCCTCAGTTCTATGTATTTTTGTACAAATTCCATACAGAAAGTTTCTTAGAATTGATTCTATATTAGCAATAAAATTATAACACAAACATACTATGTCAATCGCACTTGGCATTGACATCTGTCTGTCAGAAGTTTTTAAATTATACAGTGTGTTCAGAAAAATTCCTAACTCGGAGTAGGCTATGAACAAAGAAATGTATGTCAATTTAAAAATATTTAATTTAGTGTCAATTTGACATAAGATATTGTCAAAAATGTTATCCAAAGAAATAAAAGCTTTTCTTCTTGGATCTTATTTTAGAAATCGAAAGAAATTTGAAAACGGCGAATGTCAATATACTGTATCCTTCTTTATTGTCTTTTCTCTTTAAAAAAAAAATAGTAAAATCGTATTCTAGGGACTCTAAAACGTGCTTATTCATTAAAAACTCGCCATCACGGTGTAGTATCTATAGGTGAGAGCACGAGATGCGTTGATATGGCTAAGTAACTGGGAAACAAAATGGCGCTAACGCGACCCGCACGCGACCCGTTACCATTTGCAAAAAATGTTTTGCTACAAGATGCACAACAGGGTATAGATCAAATAGAGAGAAATTTAGTCTTTTTAAGGTGCCAAAATGTGTAATTTAGCGATTAGCGGCAGCCAGCTACACTATAATCACAGAAACAGGTACTAAAATAAATTTCTGATTGAAAGGTGTCAATGTCAAGTGCATTTGACATATGTTGTTTTATAATTTTACTGGAAGTATAGAAACATTTTTGTATGGAATTTATATAAAATACATACATAGAACTGGCAAAAGATAAAAGGTAATGATTGAAAATATAGAATATTATGCGTTATATATGAATAATTTAATATTTTAATTATTTTGTGTAAAAACCGGGTCGCAACAAAACCTGACATCTATCGGCACACTGTATGAACTAGCCCAGTTAGTTAGCCATTCTTCGTAATGCATTGGAATACGTCGTGCACTCACCTATAGATACTACACCGTGCTCACCATCGAATTTTTTGACCAAAAACAATACCTTCCTTACCTAAAGGTATAACAAATATATGGCAGGCGTTGACTTACAAGAACGCTGTTGCAAACTATAGAATAAACATTCGTGGAAAAAAATGGTGGTGGCCATTATTCATAAATAATATATGTTAGATTCGGACCGTAGTAAATTCTTGGAAACTGCAAAAACATAATCTGTTTGCGGACGTGGTCCCTCTGCATCTATACCATCTACTGCCCGATTAGACAATGTGAGCAAGATAACTGGAAGAAATAATAAGAACTGGAGAAGGCATTGCAGAGTATGCGAAAATACAACCGTTTTCATGTGTAATAAATGTGCAATTCCGTTGAATTCACATTGTTTTGAAAATTGCTACAATTAATTATGTTTTGAATTTTTTTTTGATGCATTTAGTCCCAACGTTGCGTTAACACGTTATTTGTAATTTTTTCGCAAATTCCTTTTATATTCCTTTTTACGTATATCCTTTTGCGTTGTTGACTTTTTTTATTTTCATAATCTTCATAATGATGTACAAATATTTTTGACAGTGACACACATATTTTTGACAGTGACATTTATATGTCAATTACAAACATTTGAATTCCTTGCCTTGAAGTAGTTTGATCTGAGAATTTTTACATCAAATTATTTTATATGTATTTTTTTTATCTCTAAACCCATAGAAGATATAATAATGAATTTGTATTTATCGAATAACGAATTTAACGTTCTTTAATATAAGTATTTACATAAATTTTCGATAAATAATATTTAGATGATTTTTCTCTTGTAACTACTACTTCCGGTTGTCCAATTGTTACCAAAACGTAATCAACTCTTCTTATTATTGTTAGATTGAGGAATCCGTAGTTAAAAATGTCATAAGTCTTATAGTATTTGAGAAATCGTGGATCCAACATCCACACACACATACGGACATCATCGTAAAAATGTTATAATCGGATTCTAGGGACCTTAAAACGTGATTATTCACTAAAATCTGGAAATGCGATTTTTAGCATGAATTCAATACCTCTCTTAGCGAGAGGTAAAAAAATGGTAGAATGCATTTAAAATTCGCTATAGTTCTGAATCTTCTAAATATTTGAGTTTAATCAAATCTATCCCAATCCCAACACAATAATAACTACAGAAATTATTCATAAACAACCTTGCGGTAACGGTACAAATATATCATCATTATCGAAAACTGTGTAAAGTAGAATGATGACACACCTAGTAGTGAATAACAAGTCATAAAATATGAAATATTCATATTTATTTGCTATTTTTCATGATAAATTTGTAAAAATTATAAATAAATATTAAGACACGTGTATGGAGTTGGTTTAAATCTAGTTTTCATGTACATAGTATTAACATTCTGTTCACGAGTACGAAATGTATAATATTGTATTGATTTTCTTAGTAGCTACATAACGTTTGTTGTTGTACAGGGTTCTACAAGTTTTAATTAAGTGAATTAATCAGAGGGGTGTAGGGGGGTGTTATTACATTGGATGTTGATTACTTTGTATTTATCACCGCTTTTCTCTTGTTTAAGAGATACTTCTTTCCCTTCGTAATTCTCACTGTAATTAAATTATAAAAAAAAACTATGATGGATCTACGCACTTTTAATTAAAATACTTTGCAGGATTTACAAATTAATCTATTATAATTTTTCAACAAAGTACATTACATTGGGAACCGACCGAGTTGGCTTCACGTGCCAGCGGTTCTGGGTTCAAACCCTGGGTAAGGTATGCATGTTTGTGTGCGTCCCTTTCATTATCTCATATTCATCAATACAGAGGGAAATAACGAAATGCTTTAAAAAAAATCTGATGTGCATTTTTTGAGATTAGATTCTTTATGAATCCGGTAGATGGATTTACCAGTAGAATTTTCGTAAATGCCTATGTGTTTTCTATAAAATCCATACACAAAGTTTCTTGCAAAAGATTATAAATTTTTTGTATGTACATTACCTTTCGACAGTTGTATGTATTTTATACAAATTCCAGACAGAAAGTTTGGAGCAAAAAGATCCTATAACACAAATATACTACGAATATAGCTGTATTCTTTTTGGACAAAATCTTGGCTCATCTCAGATCACTCAGATAAACTCAGGAAATCGTTGTTCTTTCTGAAGCTGCATGCTTCATACTTTCGTCATAGTCTTTGTCGCTGTTCTGTTGGAAAGAGATAAGTGATGTAAGCGCTATCTCTTTTTATGTTGCGCAGTAGTTCTACGCGTTGTATCTGTCATTATTTTGGTGGTTATGTTATTATTTTTGTGTCGAGATAATATAAATATGGACAACAGAAAGAAAAAAATAATATTTTTTATATTATAAGTACAAATAAAATTATATCATATCTTATGGATATACAGACAATATTGAAATTTAAAGTGGAATATTAGAAATATTGTGGTTCGTTCACCATATTAATTTCGTGCTTTATTTCAAATGTTATTTTGGAATTATACAAAATAATTACATTATTACTTAATTTGAGTAATGATTACTACTCATCATTAATATCATTAATAACTATATAATTTTTGAAGCATTGTAAAGAGTTTTATAAATGTGTTCCTTTTTTGAGTGAACAAACATTATAAGTACAAAAACTTAAGACTGTGCTTATGTTAACAGCTGGAAATGGCCAATATCTTCTAACAAAAACATAAGACAAAATACAAAAACAAAGACTAAAACAGTGACTATGTTAAGAGCTGGAAACGTAGCTTTACACAACTGATTTGAGTTGTTCTGAGTAAACTCACTTCCCCCGTTTCCGATGCTACACTAACAGATTACAAAACTCAAAATGATTTGAAACACTCAGTTTGCATTTTAAGGTTATATAAATCAACAAAATTTATATTCACATGTACAGATATACATACAAGTAATATATTTTCAACATTATCCATTTTTCGTTTATTAACAATATCACAGCTGTTACAGCAAATGCTATCGGTAAAGTAGGAAATGATAAAATGGAATAAAACTTGTTCTTTTTGCAAAATCACAACTCACTTTAGCTCAACTCTGTTATGTACTGAGCTGAGATACAATTGGGTAAAAAGAATACAGCTTATGTCAATTGCACTTGACACTGACATTTTTCAATCAGAATTTTCTTAATACAGCAGCTGTTTCTAGCATAGCTCGTTAATTTATGAAATTTAATTTCTTTATAATTTTATAACTCTATATCTATTTAATATGAAGTATAAAATGCAGTCAAATCGTATAGAGAAAACAATGTTCTTTAATATTTATAATAACATTAAATGTGAAAAAATGATATTTAACATCGTGTTTTCAAGAAAAACTGTTAAAATCTCCAAATGAGGGTACTTCCGGTCGACCAATTATAACCAAAATCTAATCAGCTCTTCATATAGATGCAACGAAGAGGAATACGAAAGAATTATAATTTTTGGAATTGTATAGTATTAGAGTTATCAGCCGCCTCGGTGTCCGAGTGAGTTGAGGCAGCGTGTTACGACAGCGCTCAAAGCGACCATCACCGCTCGGATCTTGGGGTCGTGGGTTCGATTCCCACCAGGGGCTTGGATGTTTGTGACTGTCCTTTCATCTTCTCATCTCCATTAAAGCAACGTCAACAATTGTAAAAAAGTTACAAAATTATAATGTAAAAATTGACTCATCCCCATTCATATCATCAAATTGTAATAACTTGATAAGTTTGTATACAATAAAGATTATTATTATAGTATTAGAGTTATCGAAGACGAAAATTTTGTTACACACACACACACACACACGCACGCACGCACGCACGCACGCACGCACGCAGGCAGGCACGCACGCACGCACGCACGCACACACACACACACACACACATACATACATACATACATACATACATAAAAATAGTAAAATCGTATTCTAGGGACCTTAAAACGTGCTTATTCATTAAAAACTCAACACCAAATTTTTTGACCAAACATCTTCCTTACCTAAAGGTGACGAAAGGTAAGAAAATGAAATATTGACTCACCCCCATTATCATAACTGTATATAATAACATGTAATGTTTATATACAATAAATAATAATTATTATTATTTTCAACAAAGTCCATTATATTGGGAGGATACTTTTTTGTTTGAATATGTGATTTTCTTTGAAGTATCGACTTAAGGGAATCGTCTACGACTCGATCTACACTTTTCGAAATGAACGAAAAGAGCTCTAAATTTTTGCTAATTATTCAAAATATGTTACGAATTTGTAACTTATTTTTATCATTTTATTAAAAAACCTTGATATTATGTCTGTACCTTTTTATTTATACTTTAGCGTTGAAAATACACAAAACGCGTTTGAGGTTTTCATTAATAATGACTGTATTTGGGATTCATTTGTAATAAAATTTAAACCTTCGCTCTTAGAAAACATGAAATAAGGTACGTACGCAATTATTGAAATTTTAAAATATTTATTGTTTATTCGAAATATTAACCAAAAATCAACAATGTTAGAGCTTTGCTCCAGATATAAGAACAATGATATTGCAAAAATAAAAAGTTACAGACATAATATCAAGTTTTCTTAATAAATATGTTAAAAATAAACAGATTTTGCATAATTGATAAAAATGTAGAGCCTCTTTTCGTTCATTTGGAAAAGCGTAGACACGATCCCCTTAAATAATTATTATTTATAATAAAATATATCTACCGTAGGCTGACTAAAGCCTGTTTGACACGATCATAAATTATTATCAAATTTGTTAATAAATTTGGAAATAATTGTTATGACAAATAGGATTTTCACAAATTTCATTATAAATTATGATATATCTGTTTGACACGACCTCAAAATTTGTTACAAATTTGATAAGGATTTTTTCACAAAAATAGAACAAATTCATTTATTGAAATTTCCGGTTTATGGCGCCGTATTGCTTGATTTCGGGTTGACAAATTGTGACTATCAGCAACAAGGACCAAGTAAAGCACGAAAAATATAAGACTGTACGTTTGTAATTTTAAAAAGTAAATTTGCCTTCCTGTCGTTGACACTGTTGACAGTGACATTTGAAATTTTTAATTTGACTACATTTACAATTTTTTTAATGGTCGTTGTTTCCCCTACTCACATTCTTTTATTTCTTCCATTAGGCACAGAGTAATAATCTAAATCATTCGAAATCCTTTTAGCAGTCAGATCCCTACTCTGTAACCTGTTTGTATTTATTCTAAAAATGACATGTCAAATAGTATTTCCGCCTTTACGTGGTGTTGTGTAAACTGTGGAATAAAAAGATCCCCAGAATCATATTGCCAACTGAATCAGTTATTTTTGATCACTCTGTATATGTAAAAATATTTTTTTAAGGGAGTTGAGATTAAGGAGTGACTGTGAGCGTTAGATGATCGATTATGATTCAGACGGTCTGGGTTCGATTTCGACCGACGTCAAACCTGAAATTTGCAAATTATTTCCAATTTTCAAATAGCACAAAAGTGGCTTCCGTGGCGATATTCCCACGACATCTTTGAGAAGCCGTGAGGTGATGCCTGATAAACAATGTTACAGATATTGTAATTACCGACTTTGGTACACTCAGAAATAGGCAACAAGCCATGATGGAATATTTATGTGTTTGAGATGTTTTTCAACAAAATAATAGATAGTTGTATAAAAAAATAACAATATGTTTCCTATCGGATAATTGCAAAAATTTCTACAAACGCCAAACAAGTCCATATACCAGGTGTACACTTTGCAATATTGCAATAAATTATCGATTCATAAAATAAAATGCCAAACTGAAAAAAAATGTTTATGCTTATTGTATGTATGGCGAAAAATTTCCAGTCACACAACATACAATAAACAGTTTTGAAAACTGAAAAGTTTTTTGTTTCCTGAAAATTTGAATTTTTGCACATGTTCAGTTTTTGTAAAAACAACCTCAATTGTTTTAACTCACAACATCAATAAGCTACAGGATTTATAAAAATAGATTATGTTAAATGTTTACGTACCAAATTCTATGAAATATAAAAAAAAAGTATGAAATAATGTTTTTACCTTCCGACATACCTGTACGTAAGGAAGGTATTTTTTTTGGTCATAAAATTCGATGGTGAGTTTTTAATGAACAAGTACGTTTCAGAGTCCCTAGAATACGATTTTACTATTTTTGCGATGATATCTGTATTTCTGTATGTCTGTGTGTAAGTGTGTGTGTGTGTGTAACGATTTTTTCTCCAACGATAACTCCAAAGGCGATTTTGGGCGACAACCGTTCACTTGCGGTATGTTGCGTTCAGGTACACTGGCTTGCAAAAAAATCGCGTACACTCAATTTTTGCTGTATTGAGGCGGTCTTGAATTTTGACTTGTCAAAGTCACTAGTGTCAATTAAGATGTCAAAGTTAACAGAAAACGAGAAATACATATTTGGCTGTTCTCTCATTTTTCTGGAATTTATATACTTGTAATTTAATAGTAACTTAAAACACAATAATGTACTTCCTCTTATATAGATAAAATAATGACAAGATAATGACAACAGTGACAACTCCATTGACAGTTGATTAAAAAATCGTATTTACAGAGCTACAAGAAGGTAAAAACTCGGTTACTTGATTTTTAAGGTGTACGCGATTTTTTTGCAAGCCAGTGTACGTTCACACATTCGGGCGCTAGGAACAACATACCCGGTATGCTTGGTTCAGTGCTCACAGCTGAACGGGTTTGCGAGTCGGGTCAGCTCTCTGTTCACTATTTCTATCTCTTTTTATCATGTCTTTTTTTGAAATGTCAAAAGTCAAAACAGTCGGAGTCGTGGTCTTATGTCAAACAGGGTGACATTATTTTCGTTGACTCTTTTTTGGACAAATATGGAAAAAACTATCTTTCTCCGTTAATGCATTTTAATTGTCAGACACTATTTTTGACAGTTTTAAATGTTGCAGAATA
Organism: Harpalus rubripes; assembly: GCA_963082715.1. Lineage (NCBI taxonomy): Eukaryota > Metazoa > Arthropoda > Insecta > Coleoptera > Carabidae > Harpalus > Harpalus rubripes. Next base: position 54,857,442 of record OY720452.1, read on the forward strand.
TACATAACCACCAAACACGGTGTCAACAAGTGAACCAACGATTTTTGGCGCCACCATTAACCATATCATACCGTAACTAACCGTAAGTAATCCGAAGAAGTGAACGGGTATGTCGCCCGAAATCGCCTCAACACTACAATTCGAAAAATTATAATTCTTTCGTATTCCTCTTCGTTATATCCATATGAAGAGTTGATTAGATTTTGGTTATAATTGGTCGACCGGAAGTACCCTCATTTGAAGATTTTAACAGTTTTTCTTGAAAAAACGATGTTAATATCATTTTTTCACAATTAATGTTATTATAAATATTAAAGAATATTTTATTCTCTATGCGATATGATTACATATTATATTTCATATTCAATGCATATTGAGTTAAAAAATTATAAAGAAATTAAATTTCATAAAGCAACCAGCTATGCAAAAACACTGTAAACAGTAAATAATTTACAAAATTCTGATAGACAGATGTCAATGTCAAGTGCGATTGACATAGTATGTTTGTGTTATAATTTTACTGCAAATATAGAATCAATTCTAAGAAACTTTCTCTATGGAATTTGTACAAAATACACACAACTGAGGGAAGGGAATGTAATGGAAATATAAAATCTTTCGCAAGAAACTGTCCGTATGGAAATTGCAAAAAATACATAGAACTGACGGAAGGTAATATGCTGGCCACATCAGATTTTTTTTTATTAATACAATCTAGGACAGAAATTCCATTTAAAGATATTAAGCCACTTAACTTCAAGAAAACTACCACTTCCGTTTGATGATTGACACTAAAATTTAATATGTAAGGTACTTAACTCCCAATTTAGTAAAAAGTGCATCATTTCTCAAAATTTTCCAATAAATTTTTTTTAAGTGGATTTGATATCCACACAATCACATCCCCACCCACAGACATCATCGTGAAAATGCATATTAAAATTTTATTCGAGGGGCTTTCAAACGTGCTTATTCATAAAATTTCGATATCCGATATTTCACATGATACTTCATTTATCTAGAGTAGGCAGGAGTTAAAAATGATATTTTTATTTATTAACTCATTCTTCAAATTGATTTAGCAATTAAATCACCAAGTTGTTCATTTATGAATATTTTTAAGATTGACATAATTATCGTTGATGACAGGGTTGTTTTGTTAGTGTTTAGTTAATTAGAATATAATGACACGAGTAGAGGCACTTGACATTTTAACTGAGGATAGATTTGAGTAAACGATCTAATGGTAATAACTCAATTCGTCGTGTAAAAAGAGGCTGATTCATTATTTGATACTAGCTACTACAGATCCTACAGATAATGAAATTACCTTGTCAGAATACATTGATGAAAAACATAATTTTTTTATTCTACGATTTCAATGAAGTTATTTTTATAAGCCCAAACTAATATTAATTCAACAAACAAATTATAAAACCTACGCGAATGGTGAGAAATTTCTACAAATTTCTTTCGACCACTTATAGTTTAAAATATAGATTTTAACTTACGTTTAATATTGGATTACATCGCCTATATTAGTCTATAATATGGTATGACTAGCGAATGAAAGTTTACGTTTAAATTATTTTATAGATGTGCGGTTTCTTTTCACAAGTTTTCTGTATCATTTGGTTTGAAAGGAAAATGACCTTTACGTATTTCATTAGGGAAAATTAGAAAAACGATGTTAAATATCATTTTTTCACATTTAATGTTATTACATATATTAAAGAATATTTTATTCTCTATACGATTTGGTTACATATTATACTTCATATTGAAGGGATGTTGAGTTAAAAAATTATAAAGAAATTAAATTTCCTAAAGCAGCCAGCTATGCAATAACACTGGAAACAGTAAATAATTTTAAAAATTCTGACAGACAGATGCAAATATAGAATAGAATAGAATTGTACGAAACATTGAGGTGAAATTTTTTTTACAAGTAGTCATACAAATAGTGGTCTAGGATATGTCACACATATATTAGCGTGTCTTGTTCAAAACAGATGGATAACTACGGTACCTGCAACATAACAGAATAACAAGACAAGCGTGCATTTAAAATATTTTATCTTTTAGTAGACATCCATCTATTTCGAACAAGACATGCTAATGTATTTCTGAGATATCTTAGTCCAGTATTTGAATGAGTACTTGCAAAAATGTTCGCGCCTTAAAATTTCGTACAATTCTATTCTTCTCTACCGGTATACATACAGGCCATTTTCATCTCAAAAGAAATGAAACGGAAAACTTCTGAAAAGAAACCGCACATCTATAATAGATATTTGTGTATTAAGAGCGCAATATGGGGCATTGTCGATTGAGAGGTTGTTGCCGCGCGACGCAGGAGCGAGGCATTCTCTCGAAATCGACAATATCCATTTGCGCTCGAAACACACACAAGATTTTTTCTACACTCGCCACAATGGGGTCCTCCACCATAACAAAAATTTATTTTTTATTTATTTTTACTTATCGGTATTTTCCATTCTTCTTCAGCTATTGCTTCTATCTAATCTAAGCATTTTATACTTTCGTTTTTGTAAATGAATGCCCCATTTTATTTTCACAGCAGTGTGGCATTTTGTTTGGTTATGTAACATACCGACAGAGCAGTTGTATGTCAGATTGACTTGTTAAGTGGGTAATATGTAACTACAGTGTCATTAATTCCTGACTAAACGTTTTCATTATGAATGTAGCCAAGTAACATTTCTCAACATTGTATACTTAGAAATTTGAGGAGCAAGCGTTTTTTCTACTTTGTCGCTCTAGAGCGGCAAAGTGACATTTTGCGTTGACAAAAGAGAGCGCAAATGGCTACTTTGTATATAGACTGTAGAAAAAATAATTTAAACGTCAACTTTCATTCGCTAGTCATACCATCCCAGCTTTAATTCTATAAGGCATTGTATCCCTAAGCTAGTCTTTCTCAATCTTTTTACAAACGTGGCACACTTTCCGAAGAAAAAAAAAATTAGTGGTAAACGTGTCTACGTTAAGCAGAAAAAATTAAACTAAATGAACGAAAGATAATGTCAACAAAACTTGTAATTATAACGTTTAACATGAGAAAACGGCATTTTTTAAATTTTATTTATACACACCATTTTACAGAAAAAAATTGTTGTCAATACCACCTTTTTGAAATTAAGCTTAGTCGTGCACCGAAAGCATAAATTTAAAAATTTTGGCACTCAAAATCTCTATGTAGCACCGCATAAAGTTTTGTGGGACAAATAATACTAGAAAAAAAAAAAAACTGTTTTCCCATATTGAATGCCTGTGTCACGGCTTCTCTTGTTCATCCAGCACAATTAATTATTAATCATTAAAATATTTGATTGAGATAGAGTGAATTTTTACAAAAATTTGCAATTAATTTGAGATATGTTTTGTTATTTTTTCAATACGTATTTCGGACAGAACTCTCAGTTTGCTCTCGAGAGTTTTCAGTCTGATTTTTTATGTTACTGAGAGTGGAAAGTTTTCTAAGATTTCGCGGCACACTTTTGTGCTGCGGCACACCTTTTGAGAAACATTGCCATAAGCCCTGGATTTTTAGGAAGTTGTTTTTCATTGTCCCAAAAGTAAAGGGTCTCGGTAGAAACTAAATGTGGACTAGAAAATGGACCTTAAAATGCCAGTCGAACTATTATCACCAGCCATTTAGCCGATAGTTTTTTTAAAGTTTTAAGTCTATATTTAAAGTAACCGAAAGTATTTTGTAGAAATTTCTAACCATTTGTGTAGATTTTATAATTTGTTCAAAATGTCAACCAGAGTTTGGGCTCATATCTGAACAAATACCATAGGTTTAACATTCAAATAAATAAAAGAACAGTTATTTATGCAACAAGAGTAAAATATGTTGACTTAATTCACGAAAAAGTTCGTAAGTGTCTATTCTACTTTTTGCTGGAGTTCATACAATATTATTTCTATGTTCGAAAGAAATATGTACCTTGTATTTAACATTTTTTATGACATAACCCAGCGTTTCTCACACTTTGGACCGGAGCCCACAAATGGTTCGCAATCTGCTTGATTAATTAACGACCTTATAGAAAATTAATATAAGTAAAACAAAGAAAATTAACTTATAAATTAAAAAAGCAACGAAATAAAACAAAAAAATACTAGTTTCTCTTTTTCAAAAAATTTAAATTAACTATGGTGATTTTGTGTAGGTGTTGTTTCTTGGAAAAATAATGGGATTTTAAACATAAAAGAATAAATAAATCGATGCGTAAAACGAAACAAATTTTCCAAATATACGCAAATAAAAATGAATTAATCACTCCAATAAATTTCACCTGTCAAAAATAAATGAAAGAAAATTACAATCGTATCGTGGGTGTTTTGTTAGGCTTGATTTTGATTTAATCAAAAATAAATAGAACTATATTTTATTGCTTTTAATTAAATGTACATATATTAATACGTAGATATTTTTCTTTATTTGATAAATGACCTGAATAATTATTTTATTTATTTTTGGTCTCTATTCCAATTTTTTTTATTGATTATAATTTATAGTTTTTCTAAACTAAATAAATTAAAAAATTACTATACCAGGATAAATTAGTGTTCATAATATAGCAAAAATCTATGCAATGAGTACAAAACGCAACTTTAAATTAAAAATCTTCGTTATGAATTATATTCTTAAAAATGAAAATCTCGCATTAATGAAATAAATACTCAAAAGCAATTTGATGTTTCAAATGTATATCAAAAGCAATTTATATGAATTTCAGATTAATTTGCAACAACTTTTAACTATTCGCATGTATTTTTTAGAGTACCTTTATAACCAGGGTATGGCCATGGGCCAAGATCGTCGCCATCGACGGGCTCATGTCAAACATACTGGGAATTCATTTCCCAATTTATTTGTAAGAAATATGATATTATATTATAAAATAATATTAAATAATCACACTATGAATTTATAAAGGCAATAAAAATTAATTTATTTAAGAGTTACACAATTATTATTATGACATATGTTTAAAGGTTATGTAGAATATAAGATATGGTAGAACTAACCACATAAATAGTAAATCTGGCAATAATTTTTGTTTAACATGCTTTCAACAAAAACTGGAGGCGTTTAAAATTGACCAATCACGCCATAGTTCAAAATTTTGTAAAAAGTAAAAATCAATGTGTTCTCTGGAAAAAATGACACATCTGTGCACCTATAACAATTGACATACATGCTGTCTCACAACTCGCGCCCCAGAGCGAATGAGAAAACACGAGACTGCACTCGGATGTGTAATTTCGAAAATCTAGCTTAAAAGATATTCGAGAAAAGACGTTTTAAAATTGACCAATCAGAGACCTACACCTTTAACCTGTGTTTGCCGTAATTTTATGTTATCAGGGTTTTATACAAATCAAATCTTCTTTAAAATGTGTGGGCGACTGTAGTTTTCGAAAAATGTCAGTGTCAAATTAAATTTGACAAGGTGAATAAAACAGGCAAATTCTTACCATGTATTCAGCCGCTGATTACTTAGAAATGATTATAATTTTCGGAGAATGTGGACGTAACGCCAGAGAGGCAGCACGAGTCTATTTGGAACGTTTTCCGGATAGAAATCTTGTGGATCATAAAGTGATATTGAGAGCCATCGCTAGGACGCATGAGACCGGTCAAGTTATGCTAGATCGAAAAGAAACTGGTGGTGCTCCCAGAATCGCTCGTACAGTTGAGAACGAAGAAGCTGTTTTAAATGTCTTTGAGGAAGATTGTATAAATTGCATTACAATAAAAACGGTTCTTTTTAGAACCACCATTTGTTGTTTTAATCTCAATTCAAATGACAATAATATTTTCGTTTAACACATTTTACACAGCTGCTACAACACGTTGCACTGTACGATATAAATGATGATCTCGGATGACACCTTCGCTAACCTAAATTTGTTGACAGTGAAAAGTCGACTCTAAAGTGTCAAAATTACAATAAGTCAAACAAATTTTGTAACTCACTAGTAGTATTTTTAAAACCTAGCAACCAGTTTTATTTTGTAATAATCTCATCACACCTCAAGAAGATATCCTTCCGGGATTGGTGGATTAAAAAGTCTTGTAACTCCGTTATGCAAGCAGCCGCAAATTATTTTCTTCTATTTGTTGGCAACCTATTGTCGTCGACAAGTGTCAGTTTCGTCTGGGGCGCGAGTTGTGAGACGTTCTGTATAAGATCACTGGCGTCGCGGCATATTTCAGACTTTCATAATGAAAGACTACATGTTTATCAACACTGATTTTTTTAAAAAAATTACTTGCTTATAAGTAGTTATAATTAGACTAACAATTAAGTAAAATAGATAAGTACAAAATAATTAAAGTAATTTTTGACGTTTCACGTCATTTTTGACAAACACACTGATTTTTATTATTTTACAAAATGTTAATCTATGACGTGATTCGTCAGTTTTAAAGGCCAGCAGTTCTTGTACAAAGCATGTTAAATAAAAGTTATTGCCAGATTTACTATCTATGGAGTCGGTTCTACCGTGGGTTAAGCGTTGTACACTTACATACATAACACCATAAAATTGTTTCTCGTATGAAATTCAATGCGAATTATACATACATATAGGTAGTATTATTCTCTCGATTAACCTCAAAAACTACCCAGGTGCCAGTTAACAGTCAAAGAAAAACATATTCAGGGCTAAACGCGAAACATTATAATGTGCACTGGAATGAAAGTCTGTAGGACACAATATTTTTCATATTGAAATTAAGACGATAATTCAAATGATATAAGCTGTATTCTTTTTGCACAAAATCTCAGCTCATCTCAGATCACTTCAGATAAACTCAGGATATCGTTGTTCTTTCTGACACAACTGATTTGAGTTGTTCTTAGTAAACTCACTTCCCTCCTTTCCGATGCTACACTACCAGTTTACAAAACTCAAAATGATTTGAAACACTCATTTTGCATTTTAAGATTATAAAATTCAACAAAATTTATATTCACATATACTTACAAGTAATATATTTTCAACATTATCCATTTTTCGTTTATAAACAGTATCATAGATCAGAAAAATGTCAATAAATTTGACAGCTGTTACAGCAAATGCTATCGGTAAAGAAGGAAATGATAAAATGGAAATAAACCTGTTCTTTTTGCAAAATCACAACTCACTTTGGCTCAACTCAGTTATGTACTGAGCTGAGATACAATTAGTTCAAAAAGAATACAGCTATAATCGTAATGACTCGTGTAGGCTTGAGACGAGACAGGTCCGAAGGAAGTCCAAAGGTATGATAGCATGAGCAGGAGCAGGTGCTGAACAAGTGCATCACGGTAGTCAAACAAGCCATGAAATAAATGTCAATTGTTTTGTAAGTTCTAATTTCTAATTTGATATATTTAACTGCAATAATTAATTTATTTTTCTACTATTAAAGTGTGTGATGTGTTTTGCAACAACACCGATAATAAAAATAAATTGGCAGTAATAGAAATTATTTTCTTATTGATTTTCAAAGTATTTAAGTGGGCGACTAGTTAGTCACTCGATTAAAGAATATACTATTACATTACGATAGTCCGGTGACTAGTTAGCTCAGAATATCAGTCAATCTATAGAAACAATTTCAAAAACACAAGTTCCTCTCTTCTGAGAAACAACAAAAATACAGGTTTTCCGATTGCTATATCTCACATACTTTGAAAATAAATCGAAAAGTAACTGTCGCAATAAAACTGTATTAAAACAATAAAAGAAGAAAATATTTGATTTATGACTTATTTGATAGTTTAGAAGCACTTAATATATCAAAAATGTTTAGAATTAGTCTTTTACTTCGTCTTTAAATATCACTACTGTTTTCTAGAGACAATGTAATGTAATCCAAGTTCAGCAGAAAGTAAAAAGACCGATGGCGACCTTGTTTCTCAATATGGTGGTATTAGACAATCAATGTAATTATTTTACATATCATCGTGGGATAAGTTATACCATATCGCACTGATTTGAATTATGTAAAGGCCTTGTTAGCCCAATGAGTGCGGTAATGAAATTCTAGTGTGGCAATAAATTTCATTAAAGCACTCAATGGGATAACAAGGATATTATATAATTAAAATGAGTGCGATATAGTATAGGGTGAGGGTAATACATAAAATTTTGTACGATATTCGTGGGATCATTAACGCACTATGTGCTTACCCCACCTCACCCTGCGGGCTAGTAGGGTAATTCACAATACGTGCGTTAATAATGTCTATATCCCACTCATATCGTAAATAACTATTATCCAACACCTTCTAATAATAAGGTGATTTGAAACAAACAAAGCTGTTCGTAAGTCGATAGTGAGCTAAAATCCTAATTCATATTTTAAAATTATAGTTACTGTCTAGGTCTTCTCGGCCTTTTTTTTAACTAAATGTCATTTCGAAATGTCAAATTAAAAAAATCTTTTATAGATACTTACATTTTATACTTATATTTGAAAAGGTATTGGATAAAATTTGGTAAATTACATAAGTCATTTGAGAAAATTACTAACACTTTCCTTACGTAACTTATTTGCAATATATCACACTTGTACCATAAAGAACTATTAACTGCTTAGAATCTGAGATTAGAAATTATGATGAAGAATATGTTACGTATAGAGAGTACGCTGACAATCAAAATATAGAATTATATATTCCTAATTTAGTTACTCTAGGCACCTAACTCGTGATTACAATTTTTTTCTTTTGTCTAATTTAACCGACTATGAAGCCGGTCCCACACTACTCGCAAGTATTGACAAGCATCGACAATGACGAATGGCGTGGGATTGAAATTCCTAGTATTTGGCTATGCTCGTGCTCACTCGTACTGACACTCGGCGTTTCCCATCCGTTGTCGGTAATCTTGACACGAGTCAAAAGATAATTAAACTCGCCAACGTTTGCGTATCATACTTGCCGAAGCTCCTACACCACTCGCGGAACCTCTTCAATCACTCCCTATTTCCTTGTTAGAGTTCGTGTTCAATACCTATAATAGCGGATTCCACCATTTTTTTTATAATTTCATTAGTGTAAGTAAAACTAAGACTATTGGTGAAAAAATTCCTAGTAATAAACGACTTATGGTCCTCCGAAGTTTGAAAATATAGATATGACGTCACGAATATAAGTTTTTATATAAAACTGTTTTCTCCGTGGATCTAAAATGTTCTTGAAATGTATGCTATTTTTAAATTATATTTATAAAAAACAAATTAATATTGTAACACTGTACAAGTCTACATGCTTTATAATTGCAAGTGTATCAAAATTATTAAGTTTAAAGCAAGAAATTTATATTCAAATAAAAACTGTTTGAGAATTGCTGTACTGGACTGGTAGTCACGTGTCCGCTATTTGAATTTGTCTACCTCCATTGGTAGTAGACTCCACCCCCTAACTCGGAATTCGTTATATATTTATAGGTGGTATTTGAGTCGCCAATCAAAATAATATATATGGATTTCATATGAGTGACGTGCTGCTAAAACAAAAACTCTCCTTATTTCCGAAGTATTTCAATTATATCATTATATTTCTTTATTAATATTCATTATTAAGCATCTACTTTCACTATTTTTTACTAATTTCTCTTAATTCGATTGTGCTGTAATCCCCTATTCGTGTTTCAATAAGTATCGTTTGTGTGCACATATCGGCGCATAAATGGATTCATATGAAATTATAAATGAATTTATACAACTGCATGAACAAGAATCTATATTATGGAATCCAAAACATCCACTTTACAAAAATAGGAACGAACTTACTAAAATATACCCTTCATTTAAAATAACATATGACGCACTAGCGAGAAGTACGAGTAACGAGTATGTCGTCTGTTTGGCTGTCCATTGTGATACTGACAAATTTAAAATTGGCGGGAAATTAAATGAGTGGTTGCAAAATATTCTCAAGCATTACTGAGGAAGTACAATTGCAAGTATACACGAGTGTAGATTCTTGTACAAGTACACAAGGCGAGTAGTGTGGAGCCGGCTTAACTTGTGCCTCTTACAGTTCTTGAAATCTCTATGTTGGGCAAGGTATCCTGAATACCTGCATATTGTATATTGCGTTTTAACATTTGAAGAAAAAATGACACTATTAATTTGGTTATAAATTAATTCGCTAGATGGCTACGAGTTAGTTGCATTACCAATAGTGACTAAATTTTCAAATAGGAATTTTGTTCTTTTATATAGATTTATGTATAATTTAGTAGTTTCTCCTCACCTGTAGAAATATGAGCATCCTCTGACGGAGTTGTGTGAGAAATGTTCCGCGTTCTTCTCGTTGCCGAAGTCCTCTAGGGGGTCCGACCACAGCAGGTCGCACATGGGGCCGAACGCTGGTGGCTCCTTGAATCTATCTAACTGTAACAACAAACAATACATAAATAAACTATTCCTATACACCTAAACTTTAGAAACTTACTACCTACGTTCTTTTCAATTCAACTTTATGTCAAGTTTCAAAACACAACAGTTGGAAAGATGACAATGCAAATTGTGTTACAATGTTGTGTAGTTGTATGAGTATATACCTATATCTATACATACTTTAATAAATATTCTGATCTGCCATTGACGTATTTCTTACGTAGATACATTCTTATAAGTTTGATATTACTTCAAAATATTTTAACCCAACCAGTTATTCTAATAACTTTTTGAAATTATTCAAATTGATTTATGTACTTATTATGTATATTATTTTAATTCTCACTGTTCTCACCTTATACAATTTATTTATACGTAGGTATTTTATAAATGCCCACATATACAAACCACACAAAATTTACGGTGATACAATTATTGTTATTCAAAGAAATTTGTACTATATCATTTTACCGTTTATAAATCAATCCGTCCCGTTTGATGTTCAAAATTATATTTGCGGCTAAATTATATAAACAAATACAATGGCCCCTTGTTAAGAACCCGCTTTTTGTTTTTGTTAAAATGACTTTATCCTCATAAGAATACGTACGAATATAATGTCAACGCGCGCTTCATAATAACGTTAATATTATAGTTAGTAAAATGTGCTATTGACTTGAATTTAAAGCCATTTCAAAGACTTCAATGAAACTTCAACTGAAAAGATAATTATAGGGCCTGAATTTTAAGCTAAAAATAAACGTTATATTAACGAAGTATACAGAATGTTTCTCGGATACGGGACACCCCATTTATTTATTTTTTATTGGGAATAGAAGAAAATCATTCAAATAAAAGTTGTATTAGTTCGAGGGTGACATTCACTTTTTTAAGAATTTTTTTTAATTATAACAAATTTATATATTTTTTAAATGGGATGCTATATATTTTTTAGGCTCATTCGATAGAGTATTTTTTTTTCTGAATTCAGCCATGTAATTATTTTATATCCTTACATAACAAAAATATTGAGGAAAAGCAATTTAAATTTAAATAAATTTTGTTATATATATATATATATATATATATATATATATATATATATATATATATATATATATATATATATATATATATACCATCTCATTAAAAAATATACTTTTAAGCTATAGTTTGAGAACCACTGGTTATATTTTTTTCTTCAATAAGTGCATGTCACCTACTGCAACTTTTATTTGAATATTTTTTTTCTATTTCCAATAATAAAGAAAATAATCGAGGTGTCCCGTATCCGAGAAACACCCTGTATTTTACATATTTTGATGTTTTGTCAAATAAGCAATAATTTGACATCCATTTTAGCCGGTAGTTCGAGATAATTGTCATTTTAATGAAAGCGAAAGTGTCGGAAACTTTTAGCCAAAAATTCAAACTGCAGCAGGTCTGTTGCATTAATATAAATATGAAAATAAATTAATACTTGTATAAAATAGCAAAAGGATGATTAAATTTGCATAATTTTGAAATTAGTTTAAAACGATCATAAATTTGTTTAATTCTTTTGTTAATAAACTGATGATCGTCTGAAACAAACTTTAGATATACGAGCCTAAACTTGGTCGGTTATTTTCCACAAATTATAAAATCTACACAAATGGTAAGAAATTTCTACAATCTTAATTCGACTACTTTAAATATAGACTTACAAAACTATGGACCAAATTACTGGTGATAATAGATCGACCGGTATTTGAGAGCCATCTTCTGGTCCATACTTAGCTTCTACCGAGACCTTTTATATTTGGCACAAAGAAAAACAACTTCGTAAATATACAGTGCGTACTGTAAATCCTACCTTGCGAGATACAGAAAAATTTGCAGGGCTTATGGATACAATGCCTAACAGAATTAAAGATGGTATTGCTAATAAAGGTGATATTACCCTATATAAAATGGCGGAATACTTGAATAACATACCGATCCAGTTATTGTAAATTTAATATCTAATATCTTTTAAACTAGTAGAAATTTGAACAAATTTCGCATCATCGTAGATTTTACAATTTGTTAATTTATTGTTAGTTTATCTAGGCTACTGCTAACATGGCATCCCGAACAGGAAAGTTATATATTAGGTTACTATAGAAAAAAAAATGTTTTTGTTACGAAGTCAGTTTTAGAAAAATAAATTATGTCAAAATTATTCTTCTTAGGGCCGGTATTTCCATCTCCGGATAAAGTTCAGGATAACTACCCGTCAGATAAATAAAATATTGCATCGAAATAAGAGCATAAATGAGGTAAATTTTATTGAATGTATTGTGCATCTTGTAACATTTAACTAATGTTATAAATTATATTATAAATTTAAATATGATAAAATGATCACACATATTATGAGAAAAGTTATATTTTCTGCTACAATACGTTCGCTGGTATTTTGACTTTTTTGATTGTCACGTCACATATATAGCATTTTAAATATTTTCTTTATTCATTCAATATGATATGTATAATATTCATGCACAATAGCAACAACTCAAAATAAAATTGTAAATTGTATCATTTTCTCGAAATGCCAAAATTGATTCGGTAACCAAATATGCCAATGTAGCCGTTAGAGGCGCTGACGCTCACAATGTGTACATCGCCTGTACCACAAGTTTATTGTCGAAACTATTTTCGATCCGGAGTACGTAACGAAAATAATGAATGGGAATATTCGTATAAAAAGTCGCACGTCCATGAACTTAGATACCAAACTTTACTTTTTAGAAGTCTAGTATCGATGTCTTTAAGGAAAGTTGCAGGTCACGTGACTATCAGTTGGTTTTGATCACTCTGTTTGTTAATTTGATTAGTGCATCACACATAACTGCAGTACAGTAGTTATCTACAACTACTATAAAGGTTAACCGGCCGAACTAATATGAGTTTGGGTTCGCAAAATTAATGAATAATAAGTTCAAATACCCACGAGTGAAAAAACTTTGAACACTTCTAATTTTCGTGTCAGATTTTAATCATTATAACCCACCTACACATTCTACGTATTTTTGTTATAGTTTTTATAACATACAATTAAGACAGACTTAGGCTAATGTCTCGTGTAATTGCATTTTCAGCAATATACTTTTTGTTTGATATGAAGGTATTAAAGCTATCTGAAGAGTATGATGAATGGGTATCAGATATGCAGTATCCAAGGTACAATCTGCACGAATAAAACCAACTCACCTATAGTACAATGCTAAATTGCTGATGCCATCGGAAACTTTACCGGATTGTAGGTGGAAATAAGGTCAACACTCAATGAGCAATTCACTTAGAAATACAACAATGAACACTTCGATTTTTCAGGGGGTGTAAGTCACAACATAACAACTATAAATAAATACGGGAAAATAAGCCTTTTACACTTATTGTACAAAGCTATTTTACGATATACGTAATTACTAAGTCGATGTAGTCGTATAGTAGCGCGCAATAAAGTGCTGGTATATATCGTCAAGAAAATTAAAGTTTAGATGTGAAATTTGTGCATAAGTTTTCTCAATAAAATGAATTTTAAAGAAATAAGCCTTTTGTTTTTTATACAGGAATATACTTATTATTATTAAAGCATAGGCGATTTTTATTTATACTCATGCAAATACAAAATTCGCAATATCTCGGAAAAGTTGTAATCTTATATATTATTATTATTATAAAATGTAAGAAAATTATTAAAAAATTATTCTAAGTAATCGATTACTTATTTTTATATTGCAAAAACATTTGACAACATATTTTATACTTCGTAAAAGAATATTCAAAAAGTCAGGTTTCGTCGAGGGTTGCATAGGATGGTGGTAACGCTTTTGCTTCTTATGTTAAAGGTGGTGGATTCAAATCTACCAAACTTCCTTCTTTTTTAATTTTTGTTCATATTTAATATAATCAGATAAAATTGGTTATTTTAAAATTGATATGTATTTAAAATTAAAACAAAAAATAAGAAATAAAGATAAAGAGGTTCGGTGGGTTCGAACTCGGTACCCTTAATATAATAAGCAAAAACATTGCTATTATGCCACGAAACTTATTGTATAAAGTTTCTTTTAGGAAGATTAATAAGTCTTATAATAAATTTTCTATAACATTACACCCAGCAATGGATAATACGTATGCCGTGATGATATATTTTTTTTAATATTTATTATTATTATAAGGCAATAGGTAGTTTTAATGTAAACCAAGTATTCAAAGTATTATAATTTTCCATGTTAAATGAATATGTAACAGATTTTGAACGCCACCCGTATGTCAATTATATACACAAATACGTATTTGTATATAGTATTTAACAAATTCAATATTACATACATTAATAATAAACAAGTTGATATGGAATTCATTATTATTTTACCAGATGTCATATCGCATAACAATACATGCTAAAACAGTGGTACATGAACACCCCGGAACGATCAGAAGTAGACCCGAGCATGTGCGTACTTAAGATGCGGCCTGTTATCACATTTGAACATGGAGTAGAGATTTCAACTGGTCTCCCATTGGTAGTACAACTAGTACGAGTACAAATAAAATTTATATCTTTTGCAACAATCAATTTATAACATGCTTTTTTTGCTTTGTTCCTCTGGTTTACCAATAAACTTAATTAATAATTTTTTCATATTTGTAGTCATGAGAGAATATCCTATTATGATCCAATATTTTATATTTATAAATGTAAAAATGATTAATTTACTAAACATCGATGTATATCAGAATAATCACTAAAATAATTGTCAGAGTATACATATATATTTATCTCGAAATTTATAAATATATATATCATCGAGGCATATTACCCATTACTGGGTGCCAATCTGCTCTATATACGCAGATATCGGTAACGATGATGTCCATATTCTTATACCTCAGACGCACTTATTGCTGGTGTGACAACAGGGGTCCTTTTTGTGCCATTTAAAATTCGAAATAATTTTGACGTCCGTCGGGATCGAACCCAGGCCACCAGAATCGCGACCACACACTCAGGCACACGGCCACGTGATATACTGACTGTGTTCAATAGTTCAAATTCAAATTATACTTGTTTACTTTTATGCTGTCTGCATTATAATTATAATTGCTCATTAGTACTCGTGTTATTTACTATATTTTTCCGTTAATTGTTTGTTATTAAATTGAAAAAAATCTACTTTTATTCAATGATATTTTTTTCGAATTTTAAATGGCACAAAAGCGACCAAAATTTATATCTCTGGAACTTTAATGTTTCTTACAATCACCACTTAAATAACGTTCATGTCTCTTTCATTTACATTTCAAAGTGTACAATTTATAAAAAGGAAGCACGTCATTAAATAATTAACAATTATCGAAATCGCACGACGACGTTATTGAATCTGAACCTAGCATTCAACTAGTATGTAATTTATAATAATGTAACGTGTGACCCCCGCTGCTGCGCTGAACATGCGTCTAAGTATAGCGATGATGCAATCGGTCGCCTAAACCTTTTGTGTTCATTGTTATTATGCGGTCGAACATTCTAGAGCTCTCTGGAAGTTAATGGCAGCTGTATAAAAGGGACGCAGCTATGCTCGGGAGTTAGTTAGTTACATAGGGAGAGTCATAGAGACATTCACATGGAGTGTTAGAGAGTAAAGAGTTAGTGAGAAGCACAGCAGTATCGTGGTGAGCGTATGCAGTTTGTGTCGAGTAGGTACTCGAAACGTTACTGGTAAATTGGGATAGCTGTGGATGTGAATATTCGGTAGTGTTGACGAGCTATAGTATACGAGGACAGTAACGGCGAGCCGGAAAGTTACTGGGATACCGGGATAGCTGTGAAAGAGAATACTCGGTAGTGTTGAAGAGTATTGGGAAGCTAGGTATACGAGGACAGTAACGGCAACTGGAAGTGGATACTCGGCAGTAATGGTGAAGAATTGTGGCATACGGACAGTCGGTAATACAGAAGCTGTGGAAGTTAGACTGTTAGTTACATAAATAGACAGATAGTGAGATGAAAAGTGTGATTTCTGTCCGAGCAGTTGAATATACAGACGCTGTTGAGTCAGTTGAGTATGTAGACGCTATGGAGGTCGGTAGGCGGACAGTTGAACGTGATATAAATAAACAGTCACATAAATAGTCGAAATAAATAATTAGTAAGATCGTATAAATAAATAGTCGTGTTAATTGTTAAATAAATAAATAGTGTTAGTGTTATCTAGTTTATTATAGTTTTAGTCTTAATTAGTCTATAAAAATTGTTCAATATTAGTAATCGTCATTATTTAATACCTTTTTAATATTTAGTTATAGTTTAATAAACCTTTTATTTTAATTAATAATAATTGTCTAATATTTACACTTCACCGAAATAAATAATTTTTAAAAAAACATTACAATAATAATTTATTGAATCATTTGACAATATCCGAGTATATCATCTTTATCAGTTGTTTGCTAATACTGGTGGCAAGGATTGAGGACTATAACATCATGAGTACCTATTACGAATAGGTCAACCGTACTACGAGATTAAAATACATAATTAGTATACTCGTAATCTGTTTATCAGGATAACAGCAACGCTCTTTCATAAAACGTAGACTAAAACTAGAATTTCTAGAAGCTCTCAAACATTTATTAATTCATATAGAGCTGATCCTACGGAAGTAAGGGAATTTTTTCCATGACATTAATTATCACCAAACTCAGTGGCAGCGCTCTGTTCCTCATAATTCAAACAAATGCAGCTCGCTTTTGTTTTCACGCTCGAACGCCTTTTTGCACCGTGAATTTATCGTAGGGTGCTATGGAATGAACTAGGTCACCAAATGCTCAGTAGGTCATGGAACTATATTAATTATTTACTTACTCGATTAATAATGCACATTACAACGTTATTTTAAATCACGAAGAGTTATGATTTTTTTGTCAGAATATTTTCATATACGCTGTAGTATTAGAACGCTTTAATTGATAATAGGAATTAGGAACTACGATATAATTATTCCCATTTTCCGCAAAATAAATATTTGTTCATTTTATAATTGAGATTAGTTATTAGAAAATAAATGTATCTTTAAGGCGTATGCAGTTTATAGTGAATTTTTAAATAAAAAGGTCTAGTAGAATTTTTAAGTAATTTTTGTGAACGTAACATGACTACTTTAGTTTTAAATACGTCGCAATTTTTTCATATATAACTTTCTTTTCAAGGAAATACAAGTATTTGAAATTAACTGAACCTATGGATTATTACATTGCTCTACAATTTTAACAAACGAAAGTTATGGATAAACGTAAGTCTTTGACTACAGTACGAATGTTTTCAATTCAGTTCAACTGCCATATTTTAATAATTTATTAAACTATGTAACACATTAAAAATCTACTAGAAAATATATTTAATTTTTTTAGAGATAACCTTCTCTTAGAACATTTCTCTGTTTTATTTATTTTTTCTTTGTCAACTTTTTTAAAAATATTATACCACTAAAATGTACTCTTTTGATAAATACATTTTCATTCTATTGTGTTCTTCATGTATGATGCGAATGTTCGCAGATCTTTCTCGTCATAAAAATATAGATTTTACAATCCGCAACTTTTGGAAAAATTCTTATATTATTCTGTTGTTATGTAAAGTTAAGGTGCATTCTCAAATGAAAATGAGGTTTATGGTTTTTGTTTAGGTTTAAGTAAGTCATTCATAAATGTAAGTTTAAATTACCTGAAAATTAGTTTTGATATGTACAAACATCTGTGTAAATGTTTCAAAAACAAGATTAAAATATCGGTAGAGCAGTACTTAACAAGACACCTGTGCGCCGTGAAACTGTCATTCGCTTGGCATTATTTGTTATATTTAAGCAGTTAAGTTATTACAGTCTCCATGTTCTTCTCTCATTTGTTTAAAAAGCTGAATCCACCAAGTGGATACTGAATAAAAATATATCTATATCATTTCAGACTTGTTCTCATTGGTGAAGTTCGTGACGTCAAATTAAATCATAAACCTAAAGTTTGGACCTTGCAATGTTTAGCTTTATGATTTGAGTTTAGAGACCCTAAATTCTGAAGTGTGAATATAGCCATTACATAATATGAGGCCAAAGTCTTTAAATCTTAAGTATAAACCATAAATCTAAACCTAATTTTCATTTGTGAATGCACCTTTTAGAGTGGCGTCAGTATTAACTTAAAATTCACTTTTCTCCATACAATACTTCATAGGATTTGTTCTATTAAAATTCATATTTTCACTTGGTTACAGAAAATGACTTATCCGATACAGATGAATTTATGAAAAAATCTAGTACAAGAAAAAAAAAATAATAACTATTTAACTTCGTATATTTTCAACGGATTTTAATGCATATTTGCAGAAGTACTTTTACTGTAGCATCAACCAACAACAATAAGAATACGAGAGGAAGATTCCTACGCTAAAAAATTCAACCAACATCGATTTCCAGTTCAAAAGTTGGATTCTCTACTGAAGGTTTAAGTGTTCTCCTGTTCTAGGTGTTTTCGAGTGTCAGCTGTGCTCGTATTGCATTGTACTATAAATTATGTTACAAGTTCAACAGTAGTTCAATTCCTTTCCTACATTTCTTCTTTGTGAGTAAAGGTGTTTTAAAGGGCACTTGATATAAGTAACAGTCCAACATGAAAGAGAAAAGGAGTATTCCATAGTACGGCCATTCGATTTCCTTTATTAGGACAAAAATCGCGAAATGATTTACTGAGATCATCAGACATATAGAAAGACATTTCTTGCAGGACTAATGCATTAAGTACGATATAGGATGGTAGGAATTAGTTTCGTACCGATTAATACTAGAGCAGTTGAGCCTTCGGTTACATCTCCAGTGAGATCGCACCGTTTGGAGCTATAGAATTGAAGCGATAGATAGAATACGCGATAGAAATGAAATTTGGTATCACGCCGTATCGTTTTGTAGAATAGAAATGTAATTCGGCTACTTTCGGTTTTTGTATGTTCTGTTTTGTAAAAATTGAGTAATATTTTGGTATTTTGTACTTGTAGGTAATTCTTGTTTTTTTTTTCTTGGCGCGATACCGACTTGTAGTTTATTTTCTACAAATACCGTTTTCCTAGCAACGAGTCGCCACTTTTCTACATTTCTATATGGCGCGATTCCACTACTGGTTACATATGTATTTATAATGCCAAATAGTTTTCAATGCTATTATTATTTTTCTTGAGAAATTAGTTCTTAAGTACATAGTTGAGTTTCCCTCTGCAAAAATCTAATTGTGAGTGCTTAAAGCGATCGGTTGTAGTTCTGATGGCTGAGTCCGAATCTCACCAACGTCAACTGAAAATTATATTTAATTTCTAAATAGCACAAAAGTGATCCCTATGGGGAAGCTCTACCCACGATTTGTTTGAGAGAGGGCGCGTTTTTTTATTCCGCAGATATGTATCCCTGCAATATTAACTTGCAGATAGTCGTTTTTTTATGCAGCTGGACAGTGTTTTTTTATTTAACTGCAAAAGCAGTTCTGCTGGTTGACTGCGCGCAGTTATGCATCCAGCTTTGAATAGGTTGCATTGGATGTACGCATGCGCAGACTGTATTTGAAAATTATCACGAAACGAAAATCAACATACCCAAAGATATTAATCTTCATTAACTACTTTAGTAGCATTTCTAGTAATAGTAAACATTTTGAATAACTTTTAATAATGTCTGATAAATTGGCGTTTGACAGATATCATAACCTTATTGCCGCTGCCGCAGGGTACTGTTTGTTTATACCTCGCAAAACTGAAAGCAGGTAACAGCAGATATGACGTCATATAAAGCAGAACTGTGTACCCAGATTGTGAGTTTATGCCCATTGTACAAGCGTAGTCAACGCTATATTGATAATAACATCAGTTCCAAAATCTTTGAATGAAAGTAGACATGGACCCGAATTCGACCCCGACCGACGCCAAAATATTTTCGTATTTTAAATGGCACGTGATTCCTGTGGTGCACTCTCCACTTTAGCAATACGTGCCCGTGAGTCCCCTGGTAAACGCTCGTATGGTAGGTATGAATATGAATATTGTTACGGGGAGCGGCCGCCGTCGCCGCCGCCGTAGGGGGGACCTAGTGCTAGTTCTTAGCGATGACATAATCGCCGCGGCCAACCCGGCTGCGTAAACCAACATGTTTAGACCTGTTTAATTACTTGTCGTATTGTATTCGATGTTTTTATAGCGTAAAATGTTCATGTAGGTTCGAGAACAACGACGCCGGAGTTTATAGGTATACCCGTCAGGGAAAAAAAACCGGGCATTCTGATTAGCCCCCTGACAGCGAATAGGATTTTATGTGATAGAAGAACTAGTTGAGCAGGGGCGGTAGAGAGTAAAGAGAGAGTATAGATTTGGAATCGCCGGCAGACGGCAGCACAAGCAAATAATTTTTGCAATATGTCCAGAGTTGGCGGAAAAAGTGCGTATTGACACATCTGTTTTTTGGTCGGTGATTTGACATTTAAAATTTAGCATTTTCACTTCGTATTTAGTATTAAAAGATGAAGGTTCTTAGGAGTGTTTGCTGTGTTGCTTTTTTGCTGCACTGTATTATTTTTGTGCTTCTTTCAATTATAAAGGTATGCAACTTAATTTGTTTTTTATTAATGAACCCCAAACTACTTTTATGAAAATGAAAATAATACAAATTTCTAATTTCACAAAATGTAAAAGCGACAACAGGGAAAATGAAGAGCTTGGTTTTTTTACTTTACCAAGACCAAGAGAATGATTTGTAAACCCCATTTTATTATTATTTACTGCTGTAATAAATTTACAAAAAAGATATTATAACGTGCAATAACCCATATTTTAATATTATTTGTAAATCCAAATAAACTAGGTACATATTTCTTTTATAAAATATCGAAAACATAGTTGATATTTAATTTAATATAAAAAATGTTTTCGAATGTTTGTGAAAGAAACGTTGAATTTACTTTGAATCTTTAAAAAAATTAATTTCAAGAGATGCATTCTACCCGCATTACAAAATAGATGCATGCTGCCAGCATTACAAACGAGTTTTGGAATCACCGTCAGAGATCTCTACCGACCAAACCCCCACTTCTATCTTTTAAAATAACATGGAGCTGTCTAGTCCCTATTTGTTTTTTGGTCGGTGATTCTGATATAGACAAGCTGGTGTTAATATTTATTTATCGTTTAATAAATATCTATTTTTATTAATAATAATGGCTGGTATTCTGAGCTCGCGACTAAGCCCGACTAAGGAAGCGACTAGCTAGTCACCCGTCTAAAGTATATATAGTAACATTATGATAGTCGGGCGACTAGCTAGTCGCTTTTTTAGTCGAGCGCCCAGAATACCAGCCAATTTGTCTAACTTTTACACTTCACCCATATAAATAAACGATAAAATATGATATCATTATTACAGATATCTGGGTACAAAGCAAATTCGCATACCCAACAATATACCGTGATGATTTATTAATATTTATACATTTATTTATTTAATTCACTAACTTTTAATTATCTTGGCAAGTTCTTTGTAAACTTAAAATAAATCCTCTCATAAGCTTTTTTGAAAAATATTTATTTGTGTTATCTTCATACCAAACGACTAAACAAATGGCAAAATACAAATGAAATTAATTGATTGTTAAAATATTTGCTTTCTTTTGTGCAGAATAAAAATAAACACACCATACATTCAAAAACGAGAGATACGTCATGAATTTATTATTTATATAATATACTGGCTTTAAAAAGTTTAAAATTGAAATGCTACGAAAAAATTAAAATACGAGATATACGAGGTGCTATCCAAAATTTTCGGGACTGGTGCTGCCATCTGTTGAAAACCTTACCTTTGGACTAATGGTCACCATCACCCTCGAAGTAGTTCCCATCCGCACGTACACACCGGTCCCAGCGCTTCTGCCACTGGTCAAACATTTTCTGGAAGTCCTATTCTTTGAGGGTGTTTATCACCGCTAGCGATGCTTCTTGAATCCTCTCTAGAGTGTCGAATTGACGGCCTTTCAACTTGAGTTTCAGTTTTGGGAATAGCGCAAAGTCGCAAGGTGTCAAATCTGGCGAGTACGGTGGGTGGGATACAACCGCCATGTTGTTTTTTGCCAAAAAGTTCCTGGTAAGCAAGGACGTGTGACAGGGCGCGTTGTCGTGATGCAGCAGCCAGTTCCCTTGACGCCCAATTCATCAGTCAACATTCATTGACATGTCCCATAACCAATACCCACTTCATCCGCAAGGTCTTGAATGGTTCGACGTCGATCCTCACGAACCAATTGATGACGTTTGGCAACAATGTCTGGCATTGTGCGGCTAACGGTCCTTCCAGTGTGAGCATCATCTGCGACGTCTGTACGGCCGGCCCTGAACTGAGCATGGCACTAAAACACACGCGTACGGCTCATGCTTTGTCCCCCAAACACTTGTTGAATCATTGAAAGGGTCTCCGTAGCACTTATCCCGAGATTCGCACAGAATTTGATAAACACGCGCTGTTCTGTTCGTGGATCCATCGTAAAATCGCCACACACCAAACACAGAGTATTACAAAAATCACTGTGGACACGCAACACGTCCTCCCAGCTGAATGCCACTCCGCACACTTACTCATCAGATATGCAGCTCTCGCCACCTAGCAGTGCAAAAATGAACTACTCCTACTTTCCAGATGGCAGTACCAGTCCCGAAAATTTTGGATTCCACCTCGTATACGTAAATAATAATATATGTTCTGGAGTTTTCTGTATGAATAACAAAAATTTATTTCTATTTATAAAAAATGACATTTCTAAATTATTAGCAAAAGCATTGTGTATGGAATTTGGTTTACCAGGAAAAGTTCTTTATTAGCTTGAATAATCGATTTGAAATTGTAATACTATTCTCGTACATTTATTTTATGTGGAGTGCTGTAACTTTTGCTCCCCTCGTGAAGTTTACGGCCCTTCGTGCTTGGTTATTAGTGATGTAACGATAATAACTCCGCGTAATAACAAGCGTTAATATTTGTAGAGAATTTTTCGAGATATCTAGCGCGACTTTGCGTATAATCACACGCAACACTTTCCACAATTACGTTTCGCTTTTCATCCACCTTCATTGTTTTAAACTAGGTAGACCGTAGATGGTAATTACACCTTTGTCTTGATCATGTTTACTTTGTATTATGGAAGATAAACTTTGATTCTACAGGGCTAATATTGGTTTGTTTGAAATGGAATAATATATGTTTAATAGTTTGTTTGCAAGTAATGATTTACAGACTGTAAAGTTTGATGCAATGATAAACAATAGTATTTTCCTATTAAATTACATTTGTGTAGGTACGTGTAATTCACTAATATTTGGATACCTATCATAATACGTACATACGTAATACGTAACAGTATATCAACAATTATTAGCCAAATTGTTTTGTTTCTTAGTGGTACTGAATCCAACGTAAACTGAATTTCATTGTAGTGGCTTCGGCTTTGTAACCACTAATTGTCATAATATAATTATCAATAGCTAAACACTATATCCGTAAAGTACGACTAAGTTCTACGGGTGCAATTTACTATAATAGACTTCAAGACAAAGAACTATTTAACATTGTAGGTTTCGCTAAAAAATAACAAAATAATCCAAAAAATAATCAAAATTTATTTATCATTTAATTTTGTTTAATATATGTAGCATAACAGATGCTGATATTTATTTTTACCTCCCGCTACCCTTAATAAGAGAGGTATAAGGATCGAGCTAAAAATCGAGATTTTGGTAAATGACCAAGTTTTAAGGTCCCTAGAATCCAATTTTAATATTGTCACGATGATGTCTGTGTGTATGTGTGTGTGGATCCTCCACTCTAACTCAAATACCATTATTCAGAAAATTTTGAAACCTTGTATTTCGAACTTTTTCTGTAATGGAAAGAGCCCATTAGATTTTGGTGAAAATCCGATAACCGGAAATGGCACTTTACTAGAAGCTCAAAATAGTTTTTCTGCGAAAAATATCTTTAAATGTTATTTTTTCGAGATTAATGTTATTATAAAAATTAAAGATTATTAAATTTTCTATAGATTTACGTTAATACTTTTTCTATATATTTTATAGATAAATTTATAAAATTATCTATAATTTAAATCCCAGAGCCTTCGCTTTAAACAAACAAAACGCAGTTATTCAAATGTATGTAACTGACAGATAAATGTCACTATCAAAGAACTAATCATTTCAAAATAATATTAGTAACGTTTTAAAAAGAAAAAAGTAAATAGAACAATAGAAAAGGAATTCAATACAATTTCCAGCATAAGTAAATATGTAGGTATGTATTTATATTAATAAAAATTAATGATTCACAAAAATGTTTAAGCTAATCTTCATTTTTGGATTAGTGAATTCTATTCTATGCCGGTGTTTAAAATTTAATCTTCATTTTATTATAGCTCCGGTGGCTAAATGGTTAGAGCAACGCCTCATGTCATGAGTGCCCTCGGTGCTCTGGGTTCGAATTCCACTGAGGCATGGATGTGTGTGAATGTGAACCCACTCTGTAATTGGGATTTAATCCTGTTGAGGGGTTAAAAAAGGTAGTTACTTGGGTTAGATTAGACTATATTTTAAGAAATAAACTCTCAAAATTAGAGTAAAATTCGCTAATCCAATAATAAGGTTTAACTTAATCTTTTTTGTGACTCGAGCTGTAAATGGCGGGAGGTATTGTGTTGGCCACACCAGATTTTTATTTATTCTTATCTATTAATATTTTTACAAATTTGGAAACAATATTAAACCTAACACTGGTTTTATAGTAAGTAATTTGCACAAATAAAATGAATCAATGTTCGTGTTCAGCCGGAGCGAGCAAACTAATTGAACGATGCGCTAGAACCTAGCGCTAGAAGAAATAGCTAGAGAGAAATATTTCGCTAACACATCTAGCGAAATGGCAGGGAGCTGCATGCTTCATCTTTGGTATTATTTAGTTGTGTTTAGGTATGTTCTAATTTCGTGGTTATGTACTAGTTGTACAGAATACACTAACAAAGTGTCAAAATATAAAGAACAAGAAAGTACATACTCTAACAGTTCAAGTAATAATATTACATTTATTTCTTTAAAAATGAAGTCTTCGGGTTTTCAGTACTATAGACAGGTAGAACTGTCAGTCAATACTCATGTCATCTGATATGTTTTACTGTAATTTTCGTTCAAACATAGTTATTTTTGTACTAGGGTGCAAAAAGTTACATTGTCGCATGAGCATGAAGATTTAAGTTCGAAGCCCAGCTGAGAGCTTCAATGATGCGAGAGCGGCAATGTTATTTTGCACTCGTGGTACACACATTATTTTTGTCCAGCTTGCCCAAAAAGTGACCTTTTGAGTGCTTGTTTTGCGTGTGGTTTATTTCTTAACACTGCGAACAGGCCGTGCGCAAAGTAAAAAAGCCATGCACACGGTCTGTTAAACTGTTAAGAATCGAACCACTTTGCGCATTGCAAAACTGGCACGAAACACTTTCTTGGCAAGCGGACAAAAAATAAATACCATTCAGTAAGCATCTAGCGCTAACAAACAGCGCTAATTTTTGCTCAGCTAGCGCTATCTCGACTGAACGCGAGCGTTACTATGATCAAATTTATTTTTAATCAAATGCTTTTTTATAGTGTTAGATTTCAGCTGTGGTTACATTTTAATATTTTTTACCGGTCACTAGCGTGACCGCACGGTACGTTTTTACAGTAAATATATTATTAAAATTAAACTAATCAATTTCAAATAAAACACTTTATATAAAAACTGCATTCTGAATCAACATGCCAAATTTCAATACTTACATAATTTAAATTTTATTCAAAATATAAATGAATCGAAGAAAAATTAACGTTAAAATTATTCACAAAGCCTAAGGCTATATCATATTAAAATTATTTTTTTCCATTCATATTCATACATATTGATACTAGACGTCAATGAAGTTGAGCATTTCTTCAAACGCGCTAAAATGTGGGTCGTCTTTTATATAATTATGTATATTGTCATTATGTTTATAGTAATTAATTTAAAAATATGAAAATTAATACATCTACGTAGAAATGTACAGTTCATAATTGAAAGTATATTTCATAATTTTGGAATTTTTTTAAGCAAGTTATTGAATTTCAAAGTTTGAAATTCAAATTCATCTGACTATAATTATTGTTTTGAATCAGATATTAGTACTGAAAATATGAACTTTCTAGACTGAAGAGAGCCATGAAATACAATTTTATTTCTAAATAATTTATAATACGAAATTTGAAAGAGTTGAACCTTCTTCATAACCAATCACTGTATATACCGAACATTTGGACTCGCTAATACTAATGGGCACATTAATTGTGACACAACGGCTGAAGCATAGGGTACCTCCTCTTTCAATATTGGAATGCTCTTGGGATGTCTACAACAACCCTGCTCTTATCCTTGTTAACAATTTGACCTTTCCAGTACTTAACCCTTAACCCTAAACGTTTATCCATTTATCCCTTGACTTCTTTACCCAAGACTTCTTTACAATAGAGTACTCTATCTCTATACCTATATCCTGTATCGTAACGAGCAACACTTTTACCCTCCAGTGTCCAGTACAGACAGCGCTAGGATCACGTTAGGATATTGATCCGAAGGCTGATTACAGCTCCCAGTGGCAGCGTTGGGGAAGTTTTAGGAAGGGGCGAGAAAATAAAGACGAGAGGACATACTGTCTAAAGTGCGAAGTGAAGTGTAGTAAAAAAAGAAAAACGAGAGGAATAGAGAGTCAAAGATGGGAAGAAAAAGAAAATTAAGATCAAGGCTGGCTAGTGTGTATTTTTAGGAAGGGGCATAAAAGTTGAAAATAAATTTAAAACTATTAATGATAATATTATTATGGCTTCTTTTCTTTACAAGGTTTCTTATTGGAAAATAGTGATTATTTTCGAAATATACTGCTTATTTAAACTAAGAAATCTGATGTGGCCAACACAATACCTACCGCTATTTAATTTTCATTAATTTAAATATACATACTTACATATTTAGCTATACTAGAAACTGTATTAAAATCCATTGTATATAACTATGGTTCTATTTACTATTTTCTTTTTAAAACGTTACTATTATTAATTTGAAAGGATTAGTTCTATGACAGTGACATTTATCTGTCAGTCAATGTATGTACATATGAGCATCATATGAGGTATAAACTGTCTAATCAAGTAGTTGCGTTTGTTTAAAGCGCAGGCTCTGCGATTTAAATTATATATATATATATATATATATATATATATATATATATACCAAGGGTAGCGGGAAATAAAAACCTATCAAGTAATAAATAATGTTGGACATTATTTAAGTAAGTGTAGAACGCTTAACCGATGGTAGAACTGATCCCATAGATAGTAAATCTGGCAGTAATTTTTGTTTTATATGCTTTCTATAAGAACTCGAGGCCCTTAAAACTGACCAATCACTTCATAGTTCAAAATTTTGTATAAAGCCAAATTAATATGTTCTCTGGAAAAAATATGACATCTCTGTCACAAGTGACAAGATCATAGACTATTTTGTAATACCTCGCAATAAACCAAATGCGAGACCAAATGCTTGGCTGCATACCCTTGATCGGTGAAAGTAATTGTCAATTTGAGAATATGAATTAAACAGAATATAAATTGTACGCCTATACAAAAAACGATTCACGTCAGTCAACATTTTTTTCGAGAGAACACATTAATTTTTACTTTTTTTAAAAACATTTTGAACTATAACGTGATTGGTCAGTTTTTCTTTGCGCAAACGTTACCTAATTATTTTATATAAAAATACTTCAAATAAAAGTTATAAAGAATTGTGCATCTAAATCATGTGAAACGATTATTTTAGCTCTTTATAGAAATGTAAAAATTAATTGTAATAAAGTTACAGTTTTCATGAGCTTTTACTCTAGGCAGCCATAGATTTGTCAAAAATAAATAAATGCTTTGTTTTAACTGTTAATTAGAACTAAAACAGTTTACCTTCTTGTGTTAATATACTATTGAAATCTAAATTTTATCCTAATTGTCAGTAAAAATTACGCATTTCTTTATTTCTTGTCATAAATCAATAGCTGTCTTGATTAAAAGCTAATAAAAACTAAATGTATAATTAATTTTTACGTTTATACTTATATGAAGAGCTAAAATCATTTCACATGATTTAGATGCAGAATTAAATCTCTATAACTTTTATTTGAAGTTTTTTTTGCATAAAATAATTAGGTAACGTTTGCGCAAAGAAAAACTGATTATCCATGTTAAACGCCTATATTCCTCTTTTTGATTTACATCCTGTACACTCTTTTTTTATTTTGTTTTAGGCCGAGTTTTAGATAGGTACATACAAAGTTGTCAATATTTAACTAACGATGAATTTAAAATTTAAATTTATCATCGAAGATAATACATCCCAAAAATGTACATTTTTTGATTTATAACTAAAAAATTTTCATTTCAATTTGTCAAAATTTACATAAATAATGGAATAATGTGTCACAACATGCATAACTATACATCACTCGGATCATTTTATTACAAAAAAATATATATTTGTGTATGAGATACTCGTAACATCATATTACTTTTACTACTTTTGTTTGAATTTAATGTAAAATCAATAAATTAAACTCACAGTCAGCGTCTCTTTTTCAAAAAGTCCAATATGCTAAACAAATTTTGAAAAATTATTTTTTTCTTAACCTAATTGAAATTTCAAATCTATTCCTTACTCTTCTCGAATATCAGAGCTTTGTGTACCTACTTACATTTATATGTATAGGAAGGTTCATTCATTGAAATATGAACGTAAAAAATTCACTAGTTTTACCAGGAATATTTATTTTGTAGGAATGTTTATTTTGAAAAAAAAAATGGTTTCCGAATGTTCTTTGATCTATATACGGATATTCGAACTATGCGAATATTCAAAATATGTGAATTATCGAATTATTCGCAAATTAAAAGTATTTGAATATGTTTGCAGAGAAAATATTTCTTTAGAATAAGGAATACGAATTTATAAAAAATATAAATAAAAATTGTTGAAATAATCAATTTTAAATTATTCTCATGGATATTTAATTATTTATTTATCACTAAGTATCTAAATTTTCGTAGTACAAATATAAATTTGTAGATGTTTTGAGCTCCATTCGTGCATGCTTTTTAGGTTCTTATATTTGTGGGATGATTCTTTTGTTGTACTATCATTTGGAATAATGAACATTATTTTCTTCCCAAATTGGCAGAATTTAAGACAATAATTTCAATTAAATTACTAAGGGCCACTTTTACAATCATTAGATAAACCTCGTATAACGCTATACCAGGTATAAAATTGAAAATTGTATTTTACAAACCTCGGATAAACCACAGATAGAATAAACACCAGTATTTCTTATCCCATGGCAATCAGTCGTATAAACCTCGGATAACTTTATCCTTGTTCCTATGGATACCACGTAAACAAAAACGATGTGTTGTTATTCATACGTTTGATAGATGTCAGTCAGGTATTTCATCATCTCTGTCAGAATCAAAAATAACATTTATATCATCTAACATCGTGAAAAATGCAAATTAGAAGATAGAAATAATAACAGTATTGAAGAAAAATAGTCTAACAAGAAGATTTTATTGTGTCAGTACCAACCTACAGTGATTTAACATAATTATTGGTATAACTATCTGATAGATAAAAATGTATTGGAAAAGACAGTCTTGTATATCGAAGGTATAATTACTAGGATAAAGTTATACCTCCGATAGCTATACCATATTTTATCCATCAATTGTAAAAGTGGGCCTAAATCAGATTTTGTAAGAAAAATAGTTATTTATTATATGAGTGTGGAATGTATCATATTAGTCACGAAAGAAAAAGTTTAGCCACGTAGCCCGTAGCTACTACCTAATAACTATGCTTTTGCTCTTCCTTGATACCTCGTACCCCTCCTTCTTCCTTGTCAACCACTATTCACAGGTGATTAAAAGCCTGGTTTAATACACAACTTTATAATTTTGTTATCCAAAATTATATTTCTTTATTTTAAAAATTGTACTATTACGAATTAATTAATAATAAATGTTATTTCCGTTGATTCGTTTATTAATTACTGTGACTGCAAGTGTAACCGATAACCGACAATTTTTGAGCTGTTTGTATCCCACATGAATACGGCAGCAGCCATTTGTTCTCCATGGGCGGGTAACGAAATATGCAGTAAATCTTTAAGGAATTTTAACTCAAAATCTAAAAGACTTTGAAAAAAAGTTATTAAGAAATAATTGTTGCTCTCGTCGAGTTACATTACTGGTTAAATTTAATGCACTTATTTCATTTACATCCTGTATATATATATATATATATATATATATATATATATATATATATATATATATATATATATATATATATTTCTATTTAGTTTTTAAACAATAAAAAAAATATTAGTTATTTACACAAATTTGTTTTTTATCCGGTGTTCATCGGATATCAGATCTCTATCCGGTATTCGGCTGGATAGTAACAAATTGGCGTTTAAGCTGGATACCGGATAATAATCGGATATCTGTTGCATGTCTAGTGTAAATATAAGGATACCGCAATATATTCTCTAAACTAATAGAATATGAAAATTTACACAGATGTCTGTACATATCAAAACTAATTTTAGGTAATTTAAACTTATATTTATGAATGACTTAAACCTAAACAAAAACCATAAGCCTAATTTTCATTTGTGAATGCACCTTTAGTATACCTGTTACATAAGTGACAAGCTAGTCGCTTGTGTAGTCACACTTAGTCAGATGCAATACAATATTACTATAGTTGTCGTCAAATAAGTATGGACTGGAGATTTCTACACTGTTGTCAATTCAGTGGTCATGCTAAGCTATGAAGAAACGGCAACACCGTAGGGCAAGGGACAGGATGCAGAGAAGGGAAAAAGTTGAACATCATCATACTTATATGATAGTAACTATACTTCATATATGAAAAATGGTGGAGGCGCGTCAAATTTTTTCCTTATATATTTCCTTCTATTTTTGTATATTTATCAACAGTACAACAGTACAATTCATAAATAAAGTTCAATGTTTGCTTTTAAGCTGTAGTTTTCAGACTGTACCATTAAAACACAAGTAAAATTGTACCTAATTGGTATTCCATACTTTGCATTCCAGATAATGGAAGTGACATAAATGAACATCAAGAAAACGAGATTAAAATCTTCTTATATGATTGTTAATGCTCTCCTATTTTTTGGCTTTTAAGAAAATTGCCGCGAAAATTCATTTTAATAATTACTAATTAAGTTAAGACCAAGCGATGAAATTGTTTTTTTTTAGAAAAGTTAGATGCGGGTAAATTTCAGAATACCAAATATCCTCTTAGCAAACTGTGTACCCTAGAGATATTATTTTGTTCCCTTAATATCGTTAAACATTCATTTCATATTACCGCATCGCATAAATGAGGAAAAGTAACAAGAGTTTATAGTTAGCGAGAATCGATGGTATTAAAATATGCACTAGCAGGAAATTACTTTTTAAACCTAAATTACTTTAAAATACGAGTAGGTAAACATCGTTTACAAAAGATAGAGCAAATAGCGATTGGAATAAATTAGAATACCTAATGAAAAATTGATGTGGCTTGCTGCCAATTCCATTTATTTTATACAAATACGGTGCACTGTCAGTAAAATTATTATATGAATATATAATATAAACTATACTGTTTATTTTGACATTGACAAATGTATAACAATATTTGAATATCTCTTCTTTGAGTGATTTAGAATGGACAACACAAGTTAAACAAATTAGCAAATTATTCGTAAAGTTACGAATTTTAAATGGCACAAAATTGACCTCTGCGGTGCACTCTCCACGTCAGCAATAAGTGCCCGCGAGGTGACGCCTGGTAAGCGCCCGCACGATGTAAATATTTCATTATTACCAATATCTGTATAGCAGATTGACACTCTCAGCAATGGGTAATATAGGGTGACCAGATCTTAGATCACGAAAGGAGGACACAGCAGACAAAAAAGGATGATTTTTAGTAGAAAAGGATGACAAAATAATAATAGCAAAAAACAAACATATATTTTATTAAACACATGAAAAGAAATAAAAAATAACATTTATTTGAACTTAACGTGCGAGTGCGGAAAAAAGTTGTGTTCTAGTACTGTGAGGTAAAAACGATTTTTTTAATTATTCCGTGAAAAGCCGGACGTAAATAAAAGCCGGCCGGACATTCATATTTTTGTTAAAAAGCCGGACAAGTCCGGCTTTATCCGGACGTCTGGCCACCCTAGGTAATAAGCCGTGATGATATATTTATTTTCATTTATTTTACTCGTAATTACATATTTTAATAGTTATTTATGTAACAAGTGTGTAAAGTAGTACTTTTTTGGCCAAGTGCGATGTTTTACGCATGAAGTGCAGCCGAATGCGGAAATTGTAGCACGAGACAAAAAATACTATTTTACACACGTGTTGCATACAACATTTTTCCTACAACCGATATGGCATTGATGTTTCTCATAATACTGAGTGTACAGGCATCTAGCTGCTTCAAATACTGTTAGTACTCTTTCTCATAACACTGTACAAAGTGTAACTTAAACACTTGGAAGAATCTCAGACAGATGATGATTAGTCTTTTATAATGTACAAATTAGACATTTAATATTAATATTAAAAATTAGGTTAGGTTAGAATACATGTCAAAAAAATGTTAATGTTCTTAAAAATTAGATTAGTACTCAATTTGTTCAAAAATATTAGATTTGTTTCATTTATAGCGTATATTCATATTTTTTAATAAATTTTATTACTTTCATTATTATTTACTAGCTAATTATATAGTTGACAGGTAAATTAACCGAATTTTAATGCTGTCTAGCAACGCTTATTTACTTTTCAAGCACTAGTGCGTGAAAAGTACTCTTCGCGCACTAGTGCTTGAAAAGTGACACTTTACACACTGTAATGAGTGCGTGAAAAGTACTTTTCACTCACGGTTGTAGGAAAAATATTTTATCTCATATCAATAAAAAATATTGCAAAAATGACATATAAATAATGCATATTAAAATACAGGGTAGTGACTGGAACTCCCGAATATAGGACTTTTACATGTAAAATCGTTCTTTTAATTCCCTGCTTCCCTAACTATTTTAGATAAAAAAGTTTGAAATAAAAGTTGTACAACATAAAATTCTACATCTGAATCAATAAGCAAAATTAATTTTAGATGCTTTGCAGAAATTAGGTATAAAAATGTCGAAAATCACCCCAAAAATAACAAATGTTCAACGGTTTAAGTTTATTTTTATAAGGATTTATTTGTTATTTCTGTTCAACTCAACAATTATCTATTAATTTAAACAGATAATTGTTCATTGAACGGAAGTTACAAATAACAATAAAAATAAATTAAACAAACTCAAAAGATAAACCTTTGTCAATCTTTTGTTTCATTTAAATGGTTCTCGCTATTACAAAGCATACAAAATTAATTTTGCTTATTGATTTACATGTAGAATTTTATGCTATACATATTTTTTGAAGCTTCTTTATGAAGTCATTATAAAAAATTACTTGCCGTTGGCCTCTGATTTTTATCCTATAATTTTCAATACAATTATTACGAAGTTAACTCCCTCCATGAACTTGTTAAATTCCGAAATTTGTCCATAGATTTATAGACCACTGATACAAACAAGGTTTTAAAATGCAAAACATACACTATTCATAGTACAATTAACTGGCACGAGGGAATAAAAATAAGTATACCGTTGTCGGCCAAACCAAAACAATTATACATATCTTAGAACTAATCCTTTGTAAAGTGTTTATAATAAAAACTTTTCATATTTATTTGTATTATAAATGTTTTTTTACGTCTGTTAAAAAAGTACCCCTTTTTTCATTAAAATGAGTTTATAAAGTATGCCTTTTTTAATATATGAAAGTGTGAAAAGAGTGCACTTTTTTTAACGTTGCTGAATGAAATAATGAAACGCTACGGCACTTTTTCTCACGCTTCCATTGCAGACGTAAAAAAAATTTGTATGCAACTTGTAAGTAAATTATATCTTTTTTCACGAAAAGGAAAATTTGCCGAACGAGCCGAAGGCGAGTGCGCAAACCCTACTTTACTCACTTGGTACATAAATAACTATTACAGTTGGAATTGAAACTATACACAGTACCTAAATATAGGTAATATTGCACTTTTTACATTTAAAAATAAACATTTAAATTGGTATAAATACTATAATGTTATTTGAAGTTAGAAGAAAAATTCCAATTTAAAAAATTACAAAAATTAATATGTATTGATTATAAAAAAAGCGTTTACGCAGCTTTTGAGTTAATAAGATTGGCGATTAATAATCTCAACAATTTGTTAGAATTTTTCGATTATTATACGCAGTTATTAACACACTTGAGTTAAATAGCTATTAAATTATTGTTTGAATGAATAAAGTTTGATCGTTACTTTGTAGAAAAATGTTGCTAAGTAGAAAAGTATTGCTATATGCAATTTTCTAAGAAAGTAGCATTTTTCTTTAGTGTTTTCATCGAAAAAAGATGTCCTTTCTGAGTACAGGAAAACGATTTTATCGATATCTGTTTCCAGTCTTCATGACGATAAATAATTGACTTCATTTGGGTCAGAACACGGGTTATCAAAAACAAAACTACATTCTTACTAACAGTAAAATCTCATACAATAAGACAAAAACAATTTGTTTAATAGTGTTTCACAAGACAAGATTTCTTGTCTTGTTAAGCTAATTCATGTTTTGTCTCGCAAAAGAAGACAAGATATTTAAATAACTCTTGCCTTGCGCTACTCTTGCAAACAAACATCTTGTCTTGCTTGTTTCTTACATATTTCTTGTCTTGCAAGTTTGGAAGTTTTTTTTGGTTGAAATACCATTAAAAACAAAGAAAAATTCTTACAAAATATTTTTAAATTAACGACCAAAAATATACGCTTCTTTACGGAACGTAATTAGCTCTCAGTTTTAAACAAAACTGATTCGAACCGTAGCCAATCATTAACTTCAACGTCA
The DNA here is from genome assembly GCA_963082715.1 of Harpalus rubripes. Lineage (NCBI taxonomy): Eukaryota > Metazoa > Arthropoda > Insecta > Coleoptera > Carabidae > Harpalus > Harpalus rubripes. The sequence goes on from OY720452.1 coordinate 54,893,119, forward strand.
CTCCCTTTCCCTCTGCCCCGGCACCGGATGATTGTTGACGCAGTACATATTGGCTTTTTCTTTCGTGTACGCACTCTACCAAATCATTTGATAGAAAATTAAATATTCATTGAATAATATTTTATATTTCTCCCACGAAAACCCATTAGTAAAAACTATAATAAAATGCTGATATATTTTAACTATAATATAATATTGCAAGAATGCAAGGAAATGTTAAAAATCTTGCTATTCTTACATCTCTCTTGCAAGACAAATTCTTGTCTTGTCTTTCTTGTCTTGCATTTTCTGCAAGAACAAAAAAAAAAAAACAAGAACAAGAAAAATTCGAGACTCTCGTGAAACACAGTTCAACACAGTTTTATTTGGAAGTAAATTAAATCATAAACGTTTTGGTTTGGGTTTTCATAAAATAAATTGTAAAATGAGATGATTTTCGATCAAGACGAAAATAAGAATTTGTTTCATTTTTTTTTTATGGTTTACTACATCTATATTTATCTTTCTTTCGTTCGATGCGAAATCAGGCCATACAATTAATTTATTCAACAACAAAACATAATTGAATGTTGCGTACAACGTGCATTGTATCAGGGAGGCTTGTTTGATCTTAATTTCAGTTTCAGCGAGACACGTAGAAGAATTATAATGCCTTTGTTAATTTTATGCAGCGCTTGTTCCGTAATCACGTCACGCGTATACCGCACTTAGTTCGAACCCTTATTATGGACCCTAGTTGGAATACGTTACGTGCTTACGGGCTCTAAACCCGGACGCTTATTTAAAAATACTCTATGGTAGTTTAGATTTTATAATAAAATGTAAATAAATATATTATCATAAAATAATATAGTGCAGTAAACTAAACAATCTTGGTTCGAATCTGACTTTAACACATGAAAACAGATTTAACTTAATTTTAAAAAGTCATTTTTTATCTGAGGTTTAATGATCAACTTCATTTGATTTTTTTTTTTTTTTTTTTGTTGATTACTGTTATAATTCCCGTCATATAAGTATGGACTGGAGATTTCTACAGTTTTATCATTTCAGGGGCTTTATTTAAAATTCTAAGTTATGTAGAAGCGACAATACCGGAGGGCAAGGGTCAGGGTGCGCAGAAGGGAAATATTTGAGTATCAGTCCATACTTTTTTGGCGGCATCTTTAGGATAGCTAAATTCCCGACGTCGAATGATTTGGAAAAAATCCTAGAATTTATAGACAGAAAATTTATTGGGAAAGTCACACAATATCAGCAAAATAAGCAACATTATTATGATATACATAGTGATGCCGCGAGACGAGAACTGGCGAGAAACAATCCTCTCGTCTCGTCATATTTTTTTAATCGAATTTATAATTGGCAGTGGTAAAAAAAATAATATTACAAGCAACATGGATATATATATATATATATATATATATATATATATATATATATATATATATATATATATAACGAGAATACCGCGGATTAGAACATTATTTTACTAAGTCTGGTGTTTAATTGGATGGTAAAAAAATACTCAATAATACCAGGACTTATTATTCACGAAAGATGACTATTCAAAATCATTTGTGAGCCGTCTGATATAATATTACTTGCAGATAACTTCATTGCATTTCGTATGCATAGGCGTGCAACATGAAATATTTATGGACACATTTTAACTGAAAAAATAAGAGTAATTCATTTGAAAATTATGAAACTTTCTAAATAATGCCTTTCTGAAAGATTTATGTTCTTCACTTATATTTTTGCAAAATACAAAAACATAGCCTTACTTATAAACTTGGTTATAGATTTACTGATCTGTACTAAGAATTGCAGGGTGGTAGGTCTGTACAGAAGAGGGCCATATATATATATATATATATATATATATATATATATATATATATATATATATATATATATATATATATATATATATATATTAGTTCTAAAAATAGCACCTACATTTATTTCTTGTCTTTGAAACTGTATTTAGTTTGAGATTTTGAGCACTTCAACAGATCTTTATGTAAATTCGCGGCAATTTTTGAATCATTATACCTTGAATATTCGTTTGACCTGATTTCTGGGGCAAATAGCGTTCCGCAAATACTTTGGACAGGACGAATCAAAAAATCTGAAGAAACGGGACGTCCCGGAAAATCCGGGACAGTTAAGACCTCGATTAAATGAGACTTTTTGTTTACCATCTTAAATATGCTTTTGTTTTTAAAAGACAAATCAAATAATTGAACCAAGTAAAATGATGTGGTGACATTGACTAATATTTAATTTTCAAATAATTTCGTAAGTATTAGTAATTGAAACAAAGTTTGGTCTGCCGATATTATGATCTGTTGTGGTTTTAGTTTGTTGGATGTCAAGATTTTTGTTAGGGGGATTTTGAAATAAACAAATATAAATTTATTGATCTTTTTTTATGTAATATGTGAAGATTGTAAATTAGAAAAGTTCTAGTTCATTTAAAGTTATTTATCTTTTAAGAGTAACCTCTACGATAGAACCACAACAGCTAAGAATGTCTGTGAGATGATGTTTCACAAACACCCTTTATGAAAATATAAATGTTGTGGTAACCGAAATCTGTCCGGATTCAGTTTAGTTTATTCAGCAAAAGAACAAAAATCGTTTTTCTTTTATTTTACTCTCAACTTTGAGAATTATTGTTTATATCTTCTAGAAAGTTTTATGAAAGGTATATGCGAGACTCAACATGTAAAGTTTATCATACGCAGTATCCCGAAACCATCCTGACTGTTCAGTACGAGGGTTAGACAGTTTTCTTTCATGCTTAACCTTTGGAGTAACCAAAACTTTTAGTTAAGAGAAATACGAAAACAGGAGATGTAGATAATTTAAATTTATAAAAAGACCCAAATATTTTATACACAAACTCGTATACGATTTGTTGAAAAAATAAACCTGTCCAATATCTCTATTAATGTTTTCGCTATTTGATTTTAAGAGAAGAAAGATGAAAGATCCGTATGCATTTCTGCGTAGTCGTGAGGATTCTTTAGACAGTTGTAGTGTGCAAATTATGTGACACATTTCTGTTTATATATCTAGGATATTTAGATGATCCGAGGGTATAAGCAATTCTTCAACATTTAATGTGTTCCCCAAACTATCTGAACTGATCTTTAACAGTTACTTACATATTTAATTTCTTGATATTCATTTTATATCATATTGTATAATTCAAACGAGCGGGATGTCTTACATGAATACTTTAGGTCCACTGCATTACGAGTATAACTGACTGAAGAGTCCTAGTTTGATTAGATCAGCATAAAAGCTAAGGTCCCTCCAGTTTGTTTCACAAATACCATTTCAACTTTACAGAGAATAACATTCTTTGAAAGATTTCTGAAAAAGAAATATTCTGGCGACTCTTACATTTAATTTTAAAAATCATTTTTATTCCAAAAATATCTATTTTAAATATACATTAATTCAATTTTGTTGTTTGTTTTTATGAGCCACACAGAGAAAGCCTACTCCTTTAATAATAATAATTTAATAATAATAATTTTGACTAAGTTTTTTTTGTCGCTAAACCAAAATTAGGAAGATTGATTTTTCTCAAAACAATTTTTCAGGAAATATAGCTTTGTCAATTATGGAACTTCCAGGACATAAAATAATTCTATTAAAACTACTTGTTACTATGGGTATAGAATAGAGCAGTCGAGCGCATTCAAGCGTTATGACTATGCATGCTCTGATCGAATCTAAGGACACCTATGTTCGAATTTGTCAGTCGACCAAGTGTGTGGCAATAAACTAAATTTACCAGTATAGAAGATATTAAACGCACTCGGATGACGATTTTGGGGATCAAAATATTGGACAGGCGTCTATTTTCCGAACTATAGGGGAATGTGAAGAAAGTGTAGTTTTTATTTTGCCCCCAAATGGAATCAGCAGTCATTCAAAGTGGTCAAAACAAAGTCGAAACATCATCGCAAAAACTTACTCGACAATTTAGAATTTCAAGATGAGTGTTAGCAGAACTTTGGTCAAAAATGATTTAAAATTTCGAAAAAGAAATAATGTAATCAAATTAACTGCGGCCTAGCGCCCAGCTTGAGCGAATCTCCAGATGATGCAGAGCATTATGAAACCAAAATTTTATAGAAAACATAAACAGCCTGTACATGGTAACTGAGATAGACCTGGTTTAAACTAGGTCTACGTAGACTCGGTTTAAACTAGGTTTAACTTAGACCACCCTGGACCTATTCATAGTCAATTTTAGACCCAGTTTAAACCTATTCTACGTAGACCGAGTTTAGTCCTCGTATCCATCTGGACATGGTCTGCGATGAATATGAAGTATGCTTCAGACATAAATATTCGAATATTTTCAAATGTCATTTAGTTGTCAGTGTAAAAAGTATTACATAATATTGTTTAATATAAGAATAGTATTTGCCACAACAATAAGTTTAGAAGCGTGTATTCATATATATGTGCGTGTATATATGAGAAAAAGTGGGACGAAAAAAAATTATAAATTAAAATGTACAAATTTAATAAATAAAATTGCCCGAGGATATACTTAAGTAGAGTAGATGGGCTATGCTGTGTTCCATTTAAGCCATTCAGTAGATGGCACTGGCAACAGCGCAAATCTGAAGTAGCCGAAATTACATTGGGTAAACTTGTTTCTTATCTCTAATTGCAGCCAATCAGAGAGAAACTATTCCCTATGCTCCGCAATACTGAATGGCTTAAATGGAACAAGGTATAGATAAATTGAGAAATTAACTAAAAAGCACTTATTTATATTCAAAATTTGTCTAACACATTAATTTTTATTTAAAAATATTTGACAGCTAAAAAGTGAGGTTGGAAGAGTTTTCGTTCCCGGGCTTATTGCAGTTTTGTCTAAATAAATTCCCTGCTTCGTTATTTTTAGCATTAAGTATATACTTCAGCATCATCTTCATCGTCTGTTTCTCTGTCTCTCATTATATTCTCTAAAATTAAATACACATTTAAATTATATCAAATTTACTTAAAAATGTACCTTCAACACTTACATGTGATCTTTTTTTCATCTTCAACATCATTGATGTGTGTAAAAATATTTGGAATATTCCGAATTTTATTCAATTTGACAATTAATAAAAATTTCATATACCTATCTTACGAATGCTATTTTTTTATAAGCACACTGCATTCGTTACAAAGACAGGATTTAGACGTAGTTTAAACTAGGGGTTGATGAGGTTTAAATTTTAGTCTAGGTTTAAACTAGGTCTGTCAACCGTTACTATGAATAAGAAAAAACTTAGTCCTAAGATAGACCTGGTTTAAACCAAGTTAGAATTACTATGAATACGGCTGAAAGAGAGCATAATCCTCCAAATGTTTCTCAGGTACGACTTATTAAAGAGTTTTGGGCATTTCTTAGCAGAAAAGTATACAATAATGACAGGGAATACCACAAGAACAACAGTTACTGACAAGAATATTTCTGACAATCCTCGATGTAGATCCATCGTCTAGAGACAAATGAGAAAATCTATCGGTGTTGTAAAATTAGATTTATTATCTCCGTAGTTTATAGGAACAATTCCTTATGTCAACGTTTCAATAAAAATATTCTTTCTATTTGATGAAGAGGTCTAAACATTTTCTCCAAACTTTTGTTACACACGTTACTCGTACAATGTAACTATTTAGAGGAAAAGGCTTTTATATCCGTAGTTCAATCTTGTCGTTGTTTCTTTCTTAATAATGTTCAAATTCCTTCCGACAGTGCATCGCCCGAATACCCCAACCGATCGCCTGGCATCAACAAAGCAACAGCTCGGCTTGTGAGAAAGTTCGAGTGAAAGTTGAAGTGTGGGTGGTTGGGGTTCATGATCGCGACACCAACCCCACTCAATTCCTTTGTCACTCTCTTATCCTTCTTCACATATATCCACTACTCATAAGGAGCTGCTCTTTTCTCCTTACAGAAACACAAAGAAAAGTGTCAAAGAGAATTCACGATTGATTGTTAACAATTTCTGTTTGTTAACTGTTTCCTAAATTCCTGTCCATAGATTCCTTCGTCAATACTCGTATATCACTATTTTTGAGACGTTAATTATTACGGTTGGGTATTAACTAATTTATTTAGATTTAAGTCGAATTTATGTCGCCACTAATTACAAAGTAGGATTTATAACGCAATACAAGACGATGCGTAGACAAGAATATTCATAAATTCTCTTTGATTCATAATAAAAATATACAAAGCAGATTTCATCCAATGGCATGACTTCTTAGTTTTATACATATCATACAAAAATTCGTAAAACCCATACATCTGTTCTCTCTCAAAATTGACAAAAGAATCTCTGAATCTCCTGAAGATGGTATAAATGTATATTGAAATCTATATGTAGACACCATGACTAACTGCGGGGACATGGTCTGTTTGTTATTATTATTATTATTATTATTATTATTATTATTATTATTATTATTATTATTATTATTATTATTATTATTGTATTTAGTGAAGAAAGATTGAGATGACGTGATAAAGACGATTTTTATTTAACACTGTGTACAGTTTTACAATAATAAATGTTCTCATTTAAAAGTTTCACTAAAACCAATCTTAAATGTATACAGAAATTTCGGTTTAGAATAAATTCTGTGTCACTGCAATTTCGAATAATTGTTAACACCAAATTATTAATTGATGAGTTTATCAAAAATGCAAGGTATAAAATTAATATACAGACTGTTCATTTTGTTTTGTTCACTATTGCTATCTCGAGAACTATAAGAGCTACAAGGTCGCTTAAATTAGCAAACAATTTCTATTTTACTAGACTATTTTAATGACATTTTTTAAAAGAAAAATGCGTATAAAGTTTTATAATCATTTGATTAAAATATGGCTACAATAGAGTACCACGAAAAAAAAATGAATACATCTTATGTTTTCTACATAGAAAAGGAGTGCTCGGACAGAAAGAAGTGAGTATTTTGTTTTTTTAATTGATCATAAATGTCAACGCAAAATATTCATGTATTTCTTTTATGGCATTCTAATTCTATGTAAAAAATTAACACGTTTTCATTTTTACCTCCAGCTACCCTTGGTAAGGGAGCTATAGGCGTCGTGCTAAAAACCGTATATCGAGATTTTGGTAAATGAGCACGTTCTAAGGTACCTAGAATCCAATTATAACAATTCCACGATGTCTGTGTGTGTATGTGCGTGTGTATGTAATATGTATATGTGGATCCTCCGCTCTAACTCAAAGTATCATTTAGAAAATTTTGAAACCTTGCATTTCGACCTTTTTCTAATATGCAACGAGCCCATTAGATTTTGGTGTAAATCGGATAACCGGAAATGGCACTTTACTTGAAATTCAAAATATTTTTTTTCGAAAAATACCTTTATAAAAATTAATGATTATTAAATTTTCTACAGATTTACATTAATACTTTTTCTACATATTTTATGGATAAATTTATAAAATTATCTATTATTTAAATCCCGGAGCCTACGCTTTAAACAAACAAAACTCCTTGGTTACACAGTTATTCAAATATATGTAACTGAGAGATAAATGTCACTGTCAAACAACTAATTATTTCAAATTAATAATAGTAACGTTTTAAAAAGAAAAGTTAATAAAAATTAACGATTCACAAAAAAGTTTAAGCTAATCCTCATTTTTGGATTAGTGAATTCTATTCTATCCCGGTATTTCAAATTTAATCTTCATCAAAAAAGGTAGTTATTTGTATTAGATTAGACTATATTTTAAAAAATAAACTGCAAAAATTAGAGTAAAATTCGATAATACAAGAATAAGGATTACCTTAATCTATTTTATTATTCGGGCTGTAAATGGCGGGAGGTATTGTGATGGCCACACCAGATTTTTTTCCATTTGTGGCACTCTTATTATAGGCATAATTTAATCAAATTAATACAAAAAATTTATATACATCTTTCTCAAAAAAAAAAAATCGTTATGTAAGGGTATAAAAACATATAACTGAATTCAGAATAAAATTATCTATCGAATAAGTACATAAAAAATTACTAGTTCTATTTAAAATAACAAAGTTGGCCTCATTAAAATAGTCTAGTAAAATAGAAATTGTTTTCTAATTTAACCGACCTCGTTGTTCTTATAGTTCTCGAGTTAGCAATAGCGGACAAAATAGAATGAACACCCTGTATTTGTTTGAAGTGCAAACAACCAGGCAGTAACCAAGCATGAAAAAAACCTTTATTTAGAGAAATTTTGTTTTTGCTCTCCCTAGTTAAAAACTAGATTCATAGTATACTTTCAGAATAAAGAAAAAATTACTTTTTGAATCTGCTGTTTATTTGTCGTAGAAACACTCCCTATCCTGTATTCGACTCCAACAATCCACATAAAAATCCGAACAAAACTGCGTGAAAGTCTTCCCGTGTTATATTTAATTCATTTGTTTATCCAGTTTTGTTTCCGGCTACTTTGATCCTTGTAGCGTGGTGATAGAAAGCCGGGCTATAGGCAATAAAAGAGGGCGGTGAGTGTAATGAATGAAACCAGAGCAACGGAGTGCGTGCGGCTGTTCTTTTGTTTGTCTGCTAACAACCCATGTTCACGTAACACGCGTAGGTGGGGTTCTGGCCACCGACATAATTGACACGTCTACGCCCACTGCATACCATAGCTGCCCTTGATTGCTACAGGTAATTTCATTTGCATTGATGCAAGCAGCATAACTTCATCACCAATAACGAGGGGTTGCTAAATTGTAAACTGAAAAGGCTGCTCATTCCAGAGAAAGGAAAACTGAATTATAACAGATTTAGCTATTTTAGAACATATTCTAATATCTAAATAAAGATATGTGAATATAATTTCTTTTTCTATTTACAGCAATGTAATACCTCTTGGTTGCACGTCCTTTTTTACGTCGAAAAGAACACTCGAATTTTAGATGATATTACCCAAGATATGTGTAATGGTACCTGTAACTCAAAAAAATAGGGAGTTTTTGCGTAGCGTTTTCCAAAAAGACGTATACGCTAACGTCTTGGTTGTTAGGCAATATCATACTTGTTACTTGTCGTACGTGAAATTTGAAGACGTAATACGTCCGTCAGAGGTAAAAGATGGACCAGTTGACGTACATGTACTGTAAACTATACTTCGTTTCACATAAGAAAATAGTGTTGCTTTAGATGGGGATATAAATTCTGCCCTTTCATTGATCAGAATGCAAACCTAGTTCACAAAAACGTAAAAAAATATCACCTGTCAGTTATCAATTATCAAATAAAATCTATAGAATTAAATGATGTTTAACCATGTTTTGTTGTAATTTTTAATATTCAGGTCTTGTACATTTTTACAGATAAAACTATTTATTATTCACAAAGTTTGGTTCCACAAATTTAAATTATTTATTTAATGCATGTAAAAACGGTCGGCTCTCAAGTGCCATCTACTATTTTCTTACGTGAAAACGAAGTATAGTAGGCACAGAATTTATTATTTGTGTAACCGGACGCGAAATAAGCATTTCGCAGCCGCAATACAGGCCGCGAAATTAGGTAAACAACCACTTTGACACTTGAGAATTGCACGGTTTTGTTTATCAAATGTTAATCCCATAGCCACCTTGAAAGCTAACTTTCTATTTACATTGAAACTGTTTAAAATTAATAAAATTTGTAATTACATATTTTTTACGGTTGCACAAAAAATATTGTGTACACCTTGTCCGCGAAATCCTTTAGCGCCTTCGAGATTGTCTTGCCTCGGCCGCAAGCGGCCTCGGCGACAATTTTTCTCTCGGTACGCTAAAGAGTGATTTCGCGGCCATGATATACAAATAACTATTAAAACGTCAGAATCTATATGTTTTGCAGTCAGAACTGTCATAAAAATTCAACAATTTCTTATTTATTCCTTAAGTTGGGAAAAATGTTTAAAATTGGGAGAATTTACCATCGACGACGATGTAACAGAGATGAACCTTTATGAAAATATGTGCAATTGGAACATCAGTAAAAATAATTTAATTGGGACCACAGGATTTTTTTCTTTCAGAGCTGTCAGTGAACATGTAGAACACTTTTTAAAGCTATTAAACATTAAATAGTTCTTCCATTACTGTTTGATTTCTTTACCAAAATACAATAAAAATGACAGATATTTAAACAACTGTCATTTGGACGTCAAAAATCAACGTGTGTGATTAAAACGTAATACAGAATCTGAAGTTTTGAAAACCCGTTACTTTGTATGTCCGTTATTAAAGACGTAACGTTAGCGTTGACTGAATCTTCTCGTACGTCATGCAAAAACTCCCTATTGTTTTCGATATATTGCTTCAGGAAAAAAAATTAAAGAACTCGGATAAACTTAATTTGTCCTGAACTTTACTTTTTCCTTAAAAATTAATATACGGCAAAATTATCACACTAGTTCCAGTATATAATATCAGAGACACAACATTTACTAAGTAATTATGGATAACATAGCAGATAATAGTATATTATGTTATAAGGAGTGGAAAGCGGTCTTTTTGTGTTTAACTCATATATTGCGGCAGAAGCGCCAGCTGAGGCCAGCTGGGTAAAATACAAAAAAGACAATTGCTGTGTACAGGATAACAGGATGTCTCATTTTCGATGTTTTTTTAAGGTATCTCGGGTAATATTAATGATAGAGCAAAACCGTTTGCACATTCCAAAGTCAACTTTTCGAGAAAAATTTAATAGTCACCACAAGAATTTCCGTTCTTCTTTTGTTTCTGAGCTACAAGCAAAAAATCGTATTTCGCTCATTTTGAAATTATATCATAATTATTATGATAGAGAAAAATTGTTTTTACAAAAAAAAATTACCGTTTTTTAAATAGAATAAAATAGAGTAATTAGATTTTTTGAGAACTTAATAATTCTCGAGATATAACACAAACTTATGGTTTTTTAAATGGGAATCTTAATTGAAAATAGTCTCCCCTTTTTCCTTATTTTGTAAGATGTAGCAGTGGAAAGACATGAATTGATTTATAATAAACGCAACGCAGTTTTCCACCCAGAAATACAACGTAGAACTTGGCCAAGTTTCATATTTCTAGGTTGCTGTATCTGCATCTGCGTCTGTAGAATAATAAATTACTTAATAAAAACAAATATGTAAAATTACAAAAAAAAAAAAAAAAAACAAGAGGTTCTTGTTGATAATGTCAGATTAAGCCTTTCATGAGCTCTAGACAAAATTTACCATTTATACTTCACATATAAAAGATCTATCCTCTATAGTTCAACACACTTTGTTTTATGAAAATATCACAACACAAGAATATATAATTTACTGAGTATCATACAAGAAATGTATAAAGTGGCGAATAAACGAAAAACCCAATTGCTTTGAATTACGGACCCTTGACATTTGTTTTCTTTTGTCTATTGGTTAATCCGGTTCTGACTGTGGAATAAATTTTCAACTCCCCGTTAAACTTTATTGTGTATACTCTTTCAAGTGTACTTTCAGGAATCAAAAATATGGTAGTACCGGACGTGTAAAGGCAATTCGCTGTATAGTACAGGTGTTCTGAAGCGCTCAGGACTTTGAAGGAGGTGATTCCTTACTCTCGTTAAACAAACCCCAGCGCAATACAGCGTCTATTGTTATCGTCGTAGCTTTGAGACACTTAGTTTGTATATTTCTCTAAAAATGACAACAATAGTCTAACCTAACGCACAAAAGTAAAGCTTGGAAAACTCGGGCCAAGTTTTGTGCGTTAGCTTAGGTTATTGTTGCTAAATCTCAGACAAATGCCAGTGTGTCCCAAAGCTACCACAATAACAGTGAACTTGTGGACTCTGGGGTTTGACGAATAAGAGTGAGGAACCACGCCCGCCAAAGTCCTTAGTGCTCCAGAACATTGCTCGCTCTGTACTGTACAGCGGAATGCCTTTACGCGTCCTGCTCTCTAAGGGCGGACGTGGCAAAAGATTCCAACGAAAGCTCGTGATCCTTGCTTGAGTTATAGCAGCGGTTTGCGGCCGGGCATTATCATGCAGGAGTGCTACTCCGGAGGTTAAGCGGCCTGTATGGACGTTTGTTCTTCATCGCTGAATGCAAACCTGCCTAAGGTTTCGCAATAGGAAGCGGCGTTAATCTTAAATGCAGGTTGGAGAAATTCAATAATCAAGGGCTATCGATCAAAAATAAAAAGTTTCCTATTCAACCCTTGCGGCCAGGGATTTGTTAACTACTGGATGGAGCAAATGAATCTTCGCCATGTACCCGGTCAGATCGACATAGATAGTGATACGTAATTCCGATTTGCTGTCTTTATTTCCGAGTAAGTCAGCGATATGAACCGAAGTCATGGATAATGCGTGACAAGACAGAGATACTACTTCTATTGTGATAAGGCCTGAAGACATCTTTCGTGATAATTACAAAATTTGAAACCATAAAGTTGGAAATTAATTTTTACACGAGATTCGCTCCAACCTCCTTAACTGTTCTTTAGTCATACAAAACGCAAAACTCGAACGTTACTACCTACTCTCTGTATAACTCATAACGCATATGTCAAAGCTATTTTTACTATAATGGCGCTGATGTCGCACTACTCGTTCCTATAGTACATCCTTTTATTATTGACAAATTAATAATAGTTATACGAGAAAAAAGTTTTTGGGAACTATGAAGGACAATAAATAAATAAATATATCATCACGGCATATTACCCATTGCTGGGTGTGCCAATATGCTTTGTACGCAGATATCGGTAATGTAACGAAGACATATTTGTACCGTGCGGGCGTGTACCAGGTGTTACCTCACGTGCACACATTGCTGGTGTGGAGAGTGCACCACAGGGGTCAATTTTGTACCATTTAAACACTCAGGCACGCGGCCACAACACCCCATGAATGACTTGTTTCTCATCAGGTTGCACTTGTATAAAATAAGCTACAAAAGTAAAACGATCAAATTCACGGAAAATTAAATCAAAAGAGCATGCACCTGTCCTGTATTTTTAATTTCAGTTCCTACTAAAATACTACTAAAGATTTTTACCTCTCGCTACCCTTGATAAGGGAGGTATAGGGATCATGCTAAAAATCGCATATCGAGATTTTGGTAAATGAGCTCGTTTTAAGGGACCTAGAATCTAATTTTAACATTTTCACGATGATGTCTGTGTGGATCTTCCACTCTAACTCAAATACTATCACTCAGAAAAAATTTAAACCTTGTATTTCGACCTTTTTCTATTATGGATAGAGCCCATTAGATTTTGATGTAACTCTGATGGTACTTTACTTGAAGCTCAAAATATTTTTTCTTCGAAAAGTACATTTAAATGTTATTTTTTCGAGATTAATGTTATTATAAAAATTAAAGATTATTAAATTTTCTACAGATTTGCGTTAATACTTTTTGTACATATTTTATGGATAAATTTATAAAATTATCTATAATTTAAATCCTACGCTTTAAACAAATAAACTTCTTCGTTACATGTAGTTATGTATGTAACTGACAGATAAATGTCACTGTCAAAGAACTCATCATTTCAAATTAATAATAGTAAAGTTTTAAAAAGAAAAAAGTAAATAGAACAATAGGACAGGAAATCAATACAGTTTCCAGCATAAGTAAATATGTAGGTATGTATTTAGATTAATAAAATTTAAAGATTCGCAAAAACGTTTAACCTAATCCTCATATTTGGATTAGTGAATTCTATTATATCCTGGTATTTAAAATTTAATCTTCATTTTATTATTAAGTTACTTAGATATAGAAATAAACTCCCAAAATTAGAGTAAAATTCGCTAATCCAAACATAAGGATTAATTTTTTTTGTGAGTCGGGCAGTAAATGGCGGGAGGTATTGTGTTAACCTAACCAGATTTTTTAAATAGGCGTTAGCCTGGAAATCCCTTTTCAGATATTTAGCTTTGAAAATTGTTTTTATTGGGTAGAAGTACAAGATAAAAATTCATACTACGCTTTATTTTAGACTTTGACAGAAAGCATAAATTTTATCTTCTTTAATCCACAAATCTTTTGTGAAATTGATAATAAAAAAGTTTTTGATTTATTACGACAGTGCTCTATAATCATAATAACAGAAGTCTGATATGAAAATATATTAACTTTCTGTAATACAATGTGTAAAATTCCTCCAACTTCTCCCGTTGGGTTGATCAAACTGGAGACATTTTTACACGCGATAAAACACCACCGAATAAATTGAATCCCTCCTTTCTTCTTTACTCCAAGCAATCCTCTTGCGCGTAACTCGGATCTCGGGGAGTAAAACAATTTTCCAGATATGTACAACGAGCCGGCGATCAGATCTGCAGATATGCACCGAGCGAGTGAACAGGAACGGGGATACGGAAGCTGGAATGTTGTCCTGGATTGGAAAACGAATGAAACCGAACTCGTACTCGTATCAGAGCTGCAGTACCGGAGGTTTAAGTTATGGGTTCTGCTTTGACGTTAATGCAGAACGGATCATGGATTTGTTCCAGATAAATGAAAAGCATACGTCATGTAGTTTTTATTTCTGTATCTGGATTGGTATGAAAGCAAACCAAGATTAATTTAAAGCTGGAAATATTTAAAGCTATGTATGTTTCAAAGGAAGATTTAAATTGAATTTTACTAAACTTTTATGCATACAATAAATTTGCGTAATAAGTTTTACTGTTCCGTGGAAGACTTCCACATGTTTCTTGATATATGAACTCTTTTATAATACATATCTCCATAACTGATTTCCCAATAGCAATGATATTTCGAGAACAAACAGAAAAGGTCCTACCATGTTTGTTGCCGTTGTCTTTCTTATGAGTACCTACTACAATCGGTGTCGATTATATTTTTAATATAACTTATTTAACTAATCCAATTCTAATAATGGAAAAAAATCCGTTGGGGACAAACTGCCCACAGAAATAGTAAAATTTGACCTTTATACGTCTCACAAACGCTTTCAACGGTATATCGTCATTATCGAAATCTTCGATTAGAAGCAAATTGGCACACCTAGAAATGGGTAATAAGCCGTGATGATATATTTATTTGTCATATGTCACATATTTAATAATAAATTCTTAGCAGCTAAGCCTGTATGCATTGATATTAGCAAGTGCTATAAACGCTCTAGTATAGTCATAGTCGCTCGTGTAATGGTACGTTGTGACGCGCCAGCGATATCAAACGTTAATAAGACCAAAATGCGAAGTTAGTCAATTTTGAAAAATTGCCAATCACATCTCTTTGGTTACAGAAATCAGCCAGAGCCTAACATGTGTCACATAGGTAACTACTCAGAAAATTTTTGAATGAGCGATACTGTGCTTTGAGGGAAGTTATTGCATCTGCTTACTACAACAATTAAAATAGCTTAAGCTTTAACATTAATATTTAATATACCGAGAGCTAGTGCCCCGTTTTCTTCCATATGACGAAGCTTAGTTCTGACTTACGTCACGAGTCGTTGGCCAGTTTCAATGTTTATTCCACGTACCTTTTGAAACATCGTGCGCACTAATAATTGTTTTCATTTTGGGGCTCCTACACATTATCGTGCGCCATTCTTGTAACTCATAAAATTAATTTTTAAATGGACACCTTATTATATGTTTACTATGTTTTTGTGCATGTTCGGTTTTTAAAAATCACAATTATTATAAAAGACGAACAAAATAGTAATTTACGTTATGAGTACGGTAAATGAGTTTTTACGGTGCGAATAAGGAATTTCGAAATGAGTACCGTGAAAATCATTTAACGGACGTATGACGTAGGTACAACATTTTATTTCATACCCGTGTCACATTTTTGGACGAAATTTTATAATAATTCCTCCTTTCTTTAGTTTTTTAAAAAAATCACGTTCCTTGGTCTAAATAAAAATAAAACAGTAATGACAGCAACCATCTCGCCTTCTGAACGGTAAGTGAAGCACATCACTTACCGACGTGAGTCACATCAATTACCGTTCAGTAATTTGTAAATAAGACCTATTGTCTTGGAAACACTGTCGGTAAATATAAAAAATCTAATGTGGCCAGCACATTAGCATCCGTCAGTTCTATGTATTTTGTATAAATGTCATACAGAAAGTTTCTTGCAAAAGATTATATTTCTTGTACATTACCTTAAGGCACTTGTATGTATTTTATACAAATTCTATACAGAAAGTTTCTAACAAAAGATCCTATATTTCCAGTAAGGTTATAACACAAACATACTGTCTGCACTTTATACTGACACCTTTCAATCAGAATTTTCTTAATGTAGCAGCTGTTTCCCGAGTTATAGCAAAGCTGACTAATATATATGTTACTTAATTTCTTTATAATTTTTTAACTCTATGTCCATTTAATATGAAGTATAAAATGCATTCAAATCGTATAGAGAATAAATAATTCTTTAATATTTATAATAACATTAAAAGTGAAAAAATGATATTTAACATCGTTTTTTAAAGAAAAACTGTTAAAATCTTCAAATGAGGGTACTTTCGGTTGACCCATTATAACCAAAATCTAATCAGCTCTTCACATAGATGTAACGAAGAGGAATACGAAAGAATTATAATTTTTGGAATTGACAGTATTAGAGTTATCGCATTAGAAAATTTTGTCACACACAGACATACACACACACACACACACACACACACACACACACATACACACACACACACACACACACACACACACACATACACACATACATGCATACAGACATCATCGTAAAAATAGTAAAATCGTATTCTAGGGACCCTAAAATGTGCTTATTCATCAAAAAGTCACCACCGAATTTTTTGACCAAAGATAATACCTGCCTTACCTAAAGGTGACGGAAGGTAAAAATAACCCGATCGTGCAGAAAAATATTTAACATATACCAGAAGTATACTTTCTTTTTTGTAAAGAAATATAAATTCATAGTGCGGTACATAAATCAATTTTATTACTTTTTCTGTGATACGGTTTCATAATTGTTTACAATCATATAAATTTATGATCATTATCTGGCCTAGCTTTGCTGTTTTAAAGGACAATGTAAAAAAAAGTACGAGATATTGTTAATCTTATGCGTTAGACATTTCAGGACAATTGTGTTTACGGTGAAATTTCCTCGCTGTCGTCTCAGCAGAGCACAATTTGAAAATTTTCAGTCTGGCGTAAAGCTCCATTTTGTAGTCCATGCAAGAGTTGATATAAAATGTTATTATCTCGAGCTCTATTCTCGGCTTTTAATTTTACGGCAGTTGTGAGGGAAGAATGACTCACGAAATTTATGTGAAAGGGTGTAAAAATTTCCCTTTGTAGTTTAGTCATAATTTAGTTTCAGTAAAAGCGTATGCTTTCTTTGTCATAAAGCTTACCGCATATTCATAAGAATGTTTTGATTTTCATGTAAGAACCTTTTTAATTACTTTCTCCAAATGAAATTTAATTTATATGTAAATAAAACAATACTGATATAAATCTCACAAAATGCCTAGAGATTAGGGAAACGTGGATTGTATTCGGAAAAATTCATTACCAGACGGGAACGATATATCATGTTTTTCACGTACATTTTTGAGTACTATATCTTCGTTCTTAGAAAGATAGCACGCCGTGGTATATTATTAATTATTTATTGTACGAAAGTGTTTTTATTTACAAGTTTTGACTTCTCAAGAAGTAACGTCTGGAAACATCCACAAGTAAAAAAATCGATATCTGTATGTCACGATCTATAAATCTGCCCAGAATTATGGACATAATGATAGACATAATTTTATAGACGGTGGCATACAGATTTTGTTATTAAGGATGTTTTTGTCCACAAAAATTATACAAGTTCGATTTTTATGAACAGAATATGCAGTGGGATTTTTGATAATTAGTGCGGTCGCTGATTATTGTTTAATTATAAATTTTAATAAATATTATTATACTATTATTCAAGAAAGGTGACTATTAGGTCATTTGTTTGAAGAAAGAATACACATCACTTTATAGCAGTAGCTTAGCAACATTTTGTACTAGAAAGAGAAAGATTATTTGACCTATGTCTATTTAATTTATGTGGTGTGACAGATAATGGCATTACTTTCTAACACACTACAAATAATAATGACATATGTCGTAAAACTACAGATACTTAATTATCTAGTACACTGCCCTCTGTGCTAATATTTACCCAGTGGCGTTGACGTTTAAATCAAATTATTATTCCTTGTTTTATACGTTAAATCTATGTTTTTGTATTTTGAAAAAATATAAATGAAGAACATAAATCATTCAGAAAGGCATTATTTAGAAACATAATTTTCAAATAAATTACTCTTATTTTTTCAGTTAAAATGTGCCCATAAATATTTCATGTTGCACGCCTATGCATACGAAATGCAATGAAGTTATCTGCAAGTAATATTATATCAGACGGCTCACAAATGACCTTGAATAGTCATCTTTCGTGAATAATAGTTTAAAATGACTTTACAGGCCTATTCTACTAAAAAAAATATGTATCGTTATGAGTCGTTACCAGGCGACATGTAGTTATAATAACGATTTTTGCAAAACCCTATTCTACTAATTTATTTATCGTCACTTATCGTTATTTTATGTCGTTTATGAATGGCAAGTTCACATGCCTCGTTGAAGTCGTAAAGTTACATATATTTTGAAAACAAAAGTAAAAATGGTTGAAGAAGATATTTTATTAATTGTAGCTGAACAAGATATTATAAATAAATATATCATCACGGCATATTAACCATTGCTGGGCGTGCCAATCTGCTTTGGACGCAGATTTCGGTAATGATGATGACATATTTGTACCGTGCGGGCGTTTATTATTATATTATTACATTTTTTAATATGACATTTTATATAATCGTCCTTTTACTGTACCGGAGGAAAATTTGAGATTATTTTTTTTGATGAGTAAAAAAGCATGTAGAGATGTATTTACGCAAATATCACCATATATGAGGAACTCGTTGGAGTGATGGTTTGCCAAAAATTTCTAGATTATTTATAAATTATTATTTATGCGTATTACATTACATATGAATGCACATAAATATTTTGTTTTCAATTCAGATGATGGCGGCTTTGCATTTTTTTTGCTCATGGAAGTAGATATGGAGCGTGTAAACTGTAAAACGAGGTTGAGAATAATAAATAATTTTATGTATGATGAAAATTTCAAATTTGAATCAATATCAAATTTGAATTGAAAAACAAATATAAATTTATTCTGTCAAAATCAACATGAAGTTACATATTATCGTTAAACTCATCATAACGGTAACTCGATAACGATATGATTAGTAGAATACCTTTTTGGCACATGTTATTAAAGTCGTTCAACCAAATGCTTAGCGACAGTCGTATGGTAACGATATCGTTATACATATTTTTAGTAGAATTGGCCTGTTAGTCTCGAGAAATAACCATACCCATAGAATGTTATAAAGAACATCCATGTTTATAGCCAGAATTATGTATCAAATTACGTGTCAGTGGCATGCAAAATATTTGTATATATAAAATTTTGTTCACAAATTTACTTAGAATTATGCTCATAATTTCGTCTAAAATTATAGATCGTGACAAACGGGTTTTAAAGGCGTATATTGGGTATTATACTTTTATGTATAAAAATGAATGTTGAGCTTAGATGAAAATGTATAAAAGAATAATTACATACTGGGGCCTGTTTCATAAAAATTACTAGTCGACAACTTACAAGTTCCAAGTGACAAGTGTACAAGTGACAAGTTCTAGTAATTTCTGTTTCAAGAATAATTTTTGACTACTTGTCAGTTTTCCAATATTACTAGTCTATTTTTACAAGTTGACAAGTTTGAAACCATGGTTTCATAGGTTTCATAGTAAATGTAATATGCAGCCACCTTTGCCTTAAATATATATGTTAATCACATTAAAAAGTATGCGTTTTAAAATAATTTAATTTTATATACATTTTGTCATTCAACCCTTGCAATCAATGAAAGTAAAGCAGGGGAAATTATAATGATTTGTAATTATATTTAATAGGGAAAAAATGCTGTTAAATTGGCGTTTGCTGTTTCGCACGCATTAATGAGAAGAACTGGCAATATTGCCAAGATATATTATGAAGAGTGGTAAATGCTTTTGTTATAGTTTCACTTAAAACATTTTCTCTATTTACTTAAACATAAACTCATTTTCATATTTTCTTTTAAAATATAACTATTACTCAATTACCGAAGATGTAAATTCAAAAGAACTGGCACCAAAAAACTCAATTTCCAAATAATGTAACGACGGTTAAAATTTGAAAAATAAAATTGTGTTAATTTATAGTCACACAATCCAAAGAATGGCAAGCCTACTCGTCTTGACTTACGACTTGCTGCGTTCAAAACCAAATAATTCCAATTTCCAAAGTGAATTTCTACTTTGTAATATTTAATTTTGAATTTGATGCATTCACAAAATCATGTAGTTTAAATTTGACGCATGCGCAAACTATCAGATTTTACATCGAGATTTTGACAGAAGATAACTGAAGCTGAAGGGTTTTTTTGCGATTCATTTCTAATGTTTTACAATAACCTCCAAATAATAACAATTGAGCTTAACATTAGAGGTTCAGTAATACTAAGCGCATGCGTTACCTCAAATTGGAATTGAAAACTTTCGACCTTGCATGGATGGACTTGGAAATTGAAATTGCAAAGTGAAATTATGTTGCTGTGAATACGTATATTCTATGTTCCAAGCTTTGGCACAAAGTGGAAATTCTAATTGGAAATTGAAATTACTTGGTTATGAACGCCGCTTTAGAAAGCTAAAAAGAGTCGCCATCCTCACCCCATGGGAATGCGTTCGACTAATGAGACAAGGTATTTTCAATTGTTAACTTATTCTCTTATTAAATGTGTCCACCCTTTCTTGATTTATAGATAATAAATGAATCGACGCAAACATGCCACTGGCATTGTATCTATTGTCTCACTAAATGTTTATAATTTCTTATTCCCTTTGCCAATTCAAATTTGTAAAGTCCTCTTCTGCTTTCCGTGTCTGCTTTGATGCGAAGAGCCAACAGCCCTCAAGGCTGTACGTACATTTAGCATTCTGTTTTAAATTGACATCGTAAAATATAAAGATCCACATTCTTTCGTCTGTCATACTCTTACCGTCGACTTCGATCCTGTTGTTTTGTTCTTTCCCACATATTTTTTAGGTTTACGTTTTTATGTTTAATTTGCCGTCCAGAGGGATTCAGCGAAGGGTTTTTGTTTCGGAGGAGATTTCGAGGGTGAAATACGATTTAGAATATTTGAATTCTTCGTGTAATAAATATGAGGAGAGATGGAATTTTGCATGATGTAGGGATAATATAAGTCCATTTTCTGTGTCTGTGGAATATGGAGCAGTAATTTTGTTTCTTGTGACATTTTATTCATATTTCAGTGGTGAAGATTGTCAGGATATAGTTTTACAAATGATCTGTAGTTCTTTGTGTATTCACAACTGTTGGGACAGTTT
This sequence comes from Harpalus rubripes, assembly GCA_963082715.1. NCBI lineage: Eukaryota > Metazoa > Arthropoda > Insecta > Coleoptera > Carabidae > Harpalus > Harpalus rubripes. Next base: position 54,914,708 of record OY720452.1, read on the forward strand.
TTTTTTAATAATGACTAATAAGTACAAACAAGCCATAGTATTTTTTGTTAAGAGTTAGTTGTTGAATACGAAATTTCTAATGAATAGTCATTGAGGATATATAAAGTAAGGTTAAATTTTGGTAAATAAGATTAAATTGTATTAGATAAAATTAGATTAGATTCGTCAGACTTCTAGATTTCCTTCCTGACTTGAGGTAACCTACCTCAATATCTGAGAAATCTAATCCATTCTTAATTAAAATAACATAACCTTACTTCAATTAATCTAAGTCCTGATATATCTAGCTCTTATATCCATTGAATATGAATTATAAAATGTAATTAAATCGTATAGAGAATAAAATATTCTTAATATTTATGATACCATTAAATGTGAAAAATAATATTTAACAGCGTTTTTTCAAGAAAACTGTTAAAATCTTAAAATTTGGGTCTTCTGGACGACCAAATAAAACCAATATCTAATCAGCTCTTCATATGAATGTATAGAAAAGGAATACGCAAAAATTATAATTTTTGGAAAGGTGGTACTGGAGTTATGCTGAAAACATTGCTGAAAACATTGGCAATTAAATTTTATTTTGCCAGAAAACAATACAATTTAGTGTTGCTGATGTTGCTTTAGCCAGGCATTCTCTAGTGCATTCTCTAGTGCATTACTCTTCTGTTTCCGCAAGTGACCAAATGGGCCATTGTTCTTGACCCTAATTACATAAAACGGGTTTGACTTCAGACCATGTAACGTATTCACTTCGTCACTTCGTATTTCTCAAATTAATTTCGGAGTAAAACCGCGATCAGTATTTTCCAAATGGCCCGTTTTTTCATTTCCTAGTAGTAGTTTTTGATCAGGGAAGATAACTTATTGCTTTGTTTTGTAGCTTTAAAGTTGCCACCCCCCAGATTAGATGTTTTCTCACATTTTTAGCTTGCACTGAGTTAAGAAAATGGATTAAATAGTTATATTTGTAACAAGTGTGGGAAATTAATGTTTCTGAAATGAATGCAAGTTTCAGTTTCAGAATTATGTTTTCCGAAAGATTTTTGTCAATTCTACAAAGAAAAAATTACAAAATGTGTTCTAAATTTTTGAAATACATCTGCTATTTGGACCGCTTTATTCTTTGAATTTTTAAGACAATTTCTTTCATGACAACAAATAACTAAACAAAATTTTTGTTTTTATTTATTCGACACTATTGCGAGGACTGGATTTCTCCCGCATTTATTTTGAATTTTATTTATTATTTGCACTAGTGCGGGAATTGACTATTTCCCGCATTCATTTTGAGAACATTTATTTCCTGCAAGATTGTAATACGTTACATTGTTGTATGATTCTTGTTGTATTTTGAGGTCTGAAAGATTTTTTTACAATTACGACTCAAATTTCAAGCGTTTGCCCTTTTCTGTGATATTCCTTTAGAGAAATTAAACTCCTGAGAAAAATGCTTAAATTCTTCACACTTTTATTCTTTGTGGGGTAGATTTACTCCATCATCACACATACTCGTACACATACGCGTCCTTTCATCGTTTCCTTTGACGAGGTACGAGGTAAGTAATGGGAGCAATAACATATCCACGGTTTTTGTTCTGATCCTTTGAACGCGTATACGGTATTGTTTTACGTATTCAATTAAAATTGAAAAGGAACTTCCTGCGCATAATTGATGTTTCTCTTGCATCTAGAAAGTGAAATTTGGACCCACGCCAGCTAGATGATAGTATCGTCCTTTTTAGGTTATGTAATAATTAGCGATAATTTATGAGAAGAACTTTTAGAGTTAATTAATGAAATTTTAGCATCTTACAGCAAAGTAGTAAAATTTTTGTTTTGCTTTATGTAAAAGTTTTATGAGTTTTCAAGTTATAAAATGTTCATTTTAATTTTGAAAACACTACTTTATAGCGTAAACTATAAATTTACAGAGTGCTGGTTTATGTTTTATGCATAAATATTATTTCGTTTGAAACATTAATTTAATATCGTCATATTTTCAAATGGACTTTTATATTTTGATATGTGAACTTTGCAAGAAATTTATGTGCAGTTGAAATTATTATCCTAACAGTCGTATTTTCATATATGAAATTACATTGCCATCTTTTATTCATTTGTTTTGCTTAGCTTAATAGCATCTTACTTCTATTTTTCACGAAAAAGTCCATTATTCTAATGCGCTTTAATGAGTTTTGTTTCCGTACAGCAGCTTAACAACTATTAATTATAATATACAGTTGCGCACGAGCATTAAGTTTTACAAAATATTATTATTCACTACAAGTGTCAGTTAACTAGTTTTGTTGCTCCAATTTTTGACTAAAATAGCGTTTTCCATTTAGTTTTGCACTCAGTGCAGGCAATGACGTCATGCTCAACACTGGTTGTTACAGCAAGGGCGTAGTGCATTTTAAATGAAACATGTTGCGAAATCTAGTGCAGGTTTATTAGCCTTCGAACGTATACTGACTAGAGGCCGCCTTACGGTGTTTGTTGTGATCGGAAGATATGCGCCAGGGGAGATTTGCGGGGATGGAAACCGTGGTGTACTGCGCGCTGCGTATCTTAATATTTGTACTTTTGAAATATGTAAATCATCTTTATTTCCAATAAATTTCAGTCGCTTTTCTCTTACGTCATTAGGCGCTTTCTTTTTAGGGGGAAAATGAACTGATCTTATCTCGTACTGAACTGAACTGAACTACTCCTAAAAAGAACAGTATATATAGTTTTAAAATAAGAAGTAGAAGATAAAAAGAAAAACATATTTAACATTATATTTATAATATAGTAATATGCTGAATTTGCTTGTGGTTATAGTCTGTTGTATATGTGATTTGATTTTGACATATTAAATTCTTTTACCTTTGAGTATTTAAATATGGATGTATTTCTTATGGTAATGAAACCTGATATAACGTTTCAAAGTAATTAATTTCTTCTAGTCATCTCATTTTAATATCAAATACTTACAAAAAAGACAAAATACATAGCAGTCAGTCATATTGGCGTGACATTGACATTCGGGAACAGTTCAGGATCTATAGGTACGTTCTATTGGTGTCAGAAATCTTCCTACTTCTTCTAGTAGAACATCAATGGTCGTTCTTTTGCGTCAAAAGAAATTAAATATTCCTACGAATCATTCCAACTTCAGAGTTGGAAGCGTTGGTAGGAAGATATATAGAGTGGAGATAAATTCAAAATTTTACTAGCCGACTGTCGCGCGTACATTTCTGTCACATTTGTGAATGTTTAGAGTAGACTGTGCTCAACAAAAATATCTCTTTTACGCTTTTATTATTTAATATATTTTTATATAATTATAATCTCTGTAATATTTGCATAACAACATTATGAAGATCCAAAATAAACATACAAAGTTATCTTTAGTTGTTAACTAACAATAAAACATAACCACTGCCACTGTTCTATTGTATTTATTTTTTTACTTGACAGTTATTTGCTACTGAGCGTTCTATTGCTTTAAGAATATTCTTATTCTAGTAGGAATATTTCTGACACCCATAGAACGTACCTTATATGATCCTGTTTCAAAGGAGGTGCTTCGCGGGGGCGGGGACGAAGAAAAGGGTAGTAGAACATCATTTATCCCCTTTTAAAAAGAACGATTTAGGGTAGATGTGTGCTACACGGAGTTGATCTTCTTGATAAAAAGAAAGCGGCTATTATTAGCAGGAAACCTGAAAGTTACATTTTGTTTATTATATGTAAAAAAAAAATCCTAATTACTTACATATGAAACAAAATATCCGTACTTTCTTTGTATTTTTCATTGCAATTTGGCACAACACAGTATAAAATCATATTGCAATATGAAAAAATGGTTTAGGTTACAGTAAAATGACAAGTTGTGTGTGACATAGTGACATAACAAAACAAAACGCTGCCCACAATACACCATAACTTCCAGCCCCGCAAATCCCCCTTTCCGCATATCTTCCGATCACAACATGCTATGCATTGGCATAGGGAATTATTTCTCTAGTCAGTATATGCTCGAAGTTATTATCTGTCATTTTCAAGACAGAGGTTAAGTAACTATGGATATCACTACACAATATTCGTTTCCAATAATACTTCTATTATTAATAAACTTACATCCATTATACTTACACAAACACTTTTTACAACTCAACATGTTATATGAATTTGAAAGATTGCACGTTCAAGAACTGACAGCCGTAGTCAATGCAAGAAAGTGCGCACTGAGTAAGGTTCAGTTCACTCGAAAAGTATAAATGGAACACGTAAAGCTTATTTGCTGCGCATTGATAATATAAATGGAAAACGATTTATGCACTCAGTGCAAAAAAGTGCGCACTAAATATATATAAGAAAATGTTAAACTCACCGAGATCTTGCAGAGAATACGCGAATAGGGCTTCGAATTTGGAACTTTAATTTCTATCAGATTTCAAATTCTGTAAGAATTGAGATTTCCCACTCTTTCTCCGGATAGATTTCAAAATCTACTGGTCTAGAGCAGTAGAATTCGTAGTGGGGAAAACCCAATTATGACAGAATTAGAAATCTGACCGAATTTAAAGTTACAAAATTGAGGCCCAGTTCGGTACTCAGAATTTATCGAACATACAAATGTTTAATTATCATAAGGCTCTCGCCAGTCTAAAGTCTAACATCAAATAAAATCGAAGAAATTAGCGACCTTATTGAACAAGATGGTGGGTAACAAAGGATGAAATCAGTGACCAAATGATGAAATTTTAGCAAAAACAGCCTTAACACATTATTTTGAAAATGTTTATTAGTTATTTTTATAGAATACTGGTTGTTTTTGTAAGAAAGTGGTAATTTATAAACAGGAAAATAGATGAACATTTTCTTTTAATGAAGGAAAATACATTTTTTTTACACAAAATTAACTTACACGTTACACTTTTCACTAAGAAGGTTGTATTTGCTGAATCTCTGAACTATGGTAGACTTGTGATTAAGAGACTTTTTGAGAAAAACAGTTTTATCAAATTCTTAGGCATACTTGAAAGTAGATGTTGTATATAACTCAAATTTACAATAAAGTTAAGGTTTCAAAAAATATCATTGCGGTGGATTCCATGCACATTAGTCTTATACTTTATACCGCCGCCGTAACTCAGGAACAATTGACGCAATTGTATTGGAGTACCCTTGAACAACATCTCCCTTTCAACCCCGACTTGTCCCCATATGATTACCATTTGTCCAGACAACCGAATGAAGCGTTAGGAGCTCGATTTGAAAATAACGAACAGATGGAAGCAATTGTTTGCCAAAGGCTTTGGACACGTCCCAATTCTTTCCATGACATAGGAAACAAATAGCCGTCTTTCAGGTAGCACAAAAGCTTACATGTTAATGGGAACTAAAAGGAAAAACAATCTAAATGTGAATTAGAAATATTTTAACTGAATCAAAATTTCGGTTTGTATTTATCTTCGGAAAATCGATTATATTTTAAAATTAGCTCTGTGTATAAGGGTATATATATATATTAGAACTAGCTAAAGTTTCTATTTAAGCTGAAACAAGCGGATATCCTAGCCTATTCTGAAAGGATTGAAGGGATCACATGTTTCAATTTCAAAATTTCATATCTCGAACACATCAATAATTACATGAAGCATCTGTCTCTCTCTTGACAACAAACAAAATCCAATATTTCATCGTAAAACAAAACAGTGGTATTGCGAAGATAGATGGAGGACAGAGGAGACAAGGTTAATACATAGATTTGAAACATATTGGGTCCTTGATATTGACAGATGCTTGTAGATGTTCATCATCATCAACAGCACGACAGCCCTTGTAGGACCAAAGACTCAAGTATCATAGGTTGATAATCCACGACAAATTCGTTCTAGTGCTCTGAAAAGTCCTTAATCCGCGCACTAATCATTCATTTGTATTATAACTAACACAATCAGTATTACTTAATTTTAAGGCAAACAACTAGTCATAGTGCGATTAATGCCTGATATATTGGCATATGCGATATATTTAAACTGAGATATCTTAAACCCAATCAGGATGGAAAGTCCAAGCACGTTTTAGCAGTCCCCACAAGTTCAATAGTTTGTCACAATATTTGTTAATTGTTATTGAACAATATTAAGACAATATATTGAACATTTACTCATTTTCACAATCAAAACTTCTTTGAAACATATCGCAAAATATGTCAAGTACTGATCTGACTGCAAGTAATGTATTATTGGGAAATATTGCACCATTTTAGTACATGTTTTCGCATAGCAAAACGTAGTAAACTTGCCAATAAATGCCAAACGGAAATAGCTACAGACATGTGTTTTTATACGAGGTCTTTTAGAAAATTATCCGACCTTATTTTTTTTATAGGAAAACCTGATGGATTTTAGTCAAGCGCGCTTGCATGAGCCGACCTTGAACCTTCGTGCGCATGTTTGAATTTTTTCCCGCCTGTCGATAGCGTCTGTTGCTGGCAAGTACCATTTGAATGAGGTAGTGTGTAGTGTTCTCGTCGGTATTTCATTGCAAGGAAAATAACGGAACGACTGGAACAGCGCTATTGCATCAAATTTTGCCTGAAACTGGGTGACAGTCAGGTGAAAACCATTCGGAAGATTCAGACGGCTTTCGGTGACGATGCTATCGGCATCACACAGATTAAGGACCAAAGAAGACCCGCCAAGTGCACAGCAACGTCAAAGTGATGCTGACTGCTTTCTTTGGCTCCCGCGGTGTGGTACACGCACCACAGAGTCAAAAAATCACCAAAGAGTACCTACTACAGGAATGTCCTCCGTCGCCTGCGTGATGCTGTGCGGCGCAAGAAACCGGAGTTCTGGTCAACAGGAAATTGGCGTCTCCATCATGACAATGCTTCAACACATTCCTCGCACTTGATACAAACTTTTTTGGTGACGAACTAGACTCCTGTGGTACAACAGGCTCCTTACTCTCTTGATATGGCCCCCTGCGACTTCTGGCTGTTCCCCAAACTCAAGAGGCCATTAAAAGGAACGTGATTTCAGACAAGAGAGGACATTATGGCTGCCACGAGAGCAGAGCTAAACTCCATTCCGAAAGAGGCTTTCTCGGAATGCTTCCAACAATGGCGGCTCCGCTGGGAGAAATGTGTGGAGTCCCAAAGAGACTACTTTGAAGGTGATTAAGTTTCCAACGCTCTAGGTATGCCAGTTTTTTCCCCCGGCAAAAGGTCGGATACTTTTCTAACAAACCTCGTACATATTTTGATGCGCTGAATTCAAAATTATTGAGAAAATTTGGCAGGTCGTTTTTATTCAATTTGCTAAAAAACGGCAATATAATAAAAGAAATATAGGTAAATTTCTCGACTGAAGAGTTGATTAGGTGTTAAGTTAACAAAAACTCGGAATCTCAGTCATACAGAATGTATTCTTAAAAACATACCCTTTTCAGGGTGAGTAAAATTTTACAGATTGTAAGATGATGTAAAATGTACATGTAAATGAATGCATTTATGTGTACCTACATAATTTTATTTTTAAAAATCTGTATCTTACTCTTAAAAAGCTATGCTTGTATACCGAAACGTCGGGTTTGTAAGAGTAAATACCTGTAGTATTCGTTAAAACATAAATATGTATTTGAATAACACGTCTTGTCTTATTACCCATTTCTGGGTGTGCCATGCTGCTTCTATTCACAGATTTCGGTAATGACGATATATATGGATAATTATAAGGGCGTTTATCAGATGTCACTTCAAGGGTTTCACAGGTGTAAACGAGAGACACCACAAAGGTTACTTTAGTGATAATTGAAAATAATTTTCAATTCGATCACTCTGATTGATTGTTGTCTGAATCACAATCGATCATCTGACGCACATCACTCGCGCTTGCAAAAGCACGGTCGTTATACTCGTGTGTTTTATTGAAGGTAAGTATAAAACACGGGCACTAGCGAATTTCTGTACGGAATTATAAAACAAATTTAAATTTCAAAATATTGTTATATTGTCAACATAAATAATTTCATAAACTTTTGTTTCGTTCTTGACAAGAAACAAAATCGAATATATGGCCATAAAACAAAACAGTGGTATCGCGAAGATGGATGGAGGACAGAAGAGACAAGGTTAATAAATACATTTGAAAGGTATTGGGACCTATGGTATTGACAGATGCCTATAGGTTAAATGATGCATAAAACGGTTATGAAAAGTAGCAGGAAGATGTCTCCCCCCACAGGAAATCTCTCCATAACTCTATTCAGATGACAGCCGCAGACACACTTACGCAACCACATAGGGAGAATTATTCTTTTTCACTTTTTAACATCGCTACATTCCTATTGATTTTCAGACAGACATATTTAGAGAATTTTCTTTACATTCATATGAATTTCACTTATTTTGTTTACATTGTTCTTCTATTTGAATAGACAAGGATTTCAAGTAGTTTCGATGTTTCGGAATAAATGAAAACATTCGGCTTACGTTACACAGACTCAGAATTTCTTGAATATTACCAGATTCTCTTTCTAAATTTATCTTATAAAACTTGTTCTTTATAATATGCCTACTATTACTGGACTTCTTTCTGATTAATTTATAATCTTCATAAAAATTCGTTAAGTTTTTAACGGTTCGTTACAATTTTTATCCAGTAAAATCAGTCGACACTGACAAAAAAAGCGAAATGTAACTTGACAAGTTTGATTCTATTTGTCAAACAATTTAACGAGCCGTTTCGAAATTTAACGAGTGTGTATGAATATGGGCATATGAGACAAAAATAAGTAGATTAGACAGTATAAAAAAGAAAAAAAAATAGTAGGCTCTCTGCCATCAAAGCTGCCGAACTAGTAAATTCAGATTAGTGATATTCACTATTACTATATTTAGATTAATACTTATTGAGTTGCAATGTTTAGCTTATTAAGAACTTATATTTATTAATTTACAACTCATATTAACGTAATCTGCAAAAAGATCGTCTTCTATAATGTTGTGTTAACTTAAGTTTCTTCTAAAAATAGTGCCGCTTAATCGGCTGTATAGGTCTTTCCATCTGAAGAGACACCTGCGCGAAGTACGCATTTGCGTCTTAAAAAGAGAGGCAAATATGAGTAACAAGGAATACTACGCTACTCTCTGTTCTGCGTAACATCAGTTTCAATTTTCCTCATTCTGATGTTGATATCGCTTGGATTCACATCGCGCTCAGTTCTGCATTTTGACATTTGACCTACTCGTTTTGTTACTTGTTTGTATGTTTTCGTGGTATATTCACATTGTTATTGTTTTTTGTTTGTTTTCGCGGTATATTTGTTTTTGTTATTGTTTCTTGCTTGTTTGCAATATCTAATTTATCGATTTAATAAAATATATTCAAACTTTTTTGCATTTTCATGAATATTTAAATAATACTGTCAATAACATAATTTAAATTATAATTTATTAATATTTTAATAACGTTTACATTTAGAAAATAATAAACTAAAAACTGTTCATTTATGAATGAAATAGCGTTTATACAGTGTATTTAACCGGTGGATTGCGATATAGGTACTTCAGTTCTCGCACCGCTTTGGTAGGTTGTGTAGTATATCATATAAGCACCGCCTCTACACGCAGGCCAGGTGTCTCTTCAGATGGAAAGACCTATATCATATTGCACACCGGTTAGCTTAGAATGTTATCCAATCAAAATATGTAGCTTTGATAAAAAATAAAATAAAAAAACGTAATGCCACTTGTTACATTTGTTTCTATTTGACAAAATATTTAACTACGTTGTTTAAAATAAGCGATGTGTTACAAGATACAGCCGATTATTCACCAGATTGCTCAATACTTTCTTCTCCCACTATTGGCGACTAAAACTACCGATGGCGGCGCTAGTGTTGTAGCATACACGTGCTCTGAAAATGGTATTGTGTTATAAGATCGCATACAGAAACATTGTATAACCAATATTCGTTTTGAAGTATACTAACAAATTCATTAAACTTTATATAAATAGTGTTAGTAATAATTTTGTATACCTATGTACTTAAATTATAATCACATTACAAAATAATACAATTAATCTAAATTTATTTTCTCAATTATTTCCAGATGATATTCGAATAAAGTTATCTTAGACTTATTTCTAAGAAAATGTTTACTTATTTCTTCTCGAAGTTTTATAGAAGGGGAAGAATTGTTGAATCGTGGGTTGTTATTTCTATGTGGCGTTAATGAACATAGTGCTACAGACTAAAAAAAAATTTGGGCTGTGTTTAAACAAGTCCTCTAACATCACATCCTCATGAGATTAGAAGAACTTTAAATTTACAATTGATTATTTTTATAATGCTCTTGTATAGCTGGCCATAGTGGCAAGCGCAAACACATTACTGCTGTCTTAATATTTTGTACAAAATAGTAAAATAGTACCATATATCATTCATGGATGTTAAATAAATATGTATTTCCTTTACTTAGTTAAGAAAATTAAAATGGAACTAATGCCAAATATCTTTCAAATTGTTTTAATTACATGTATAAGAAACATATTGCATGGTATACTTAAAGTGAAAAGTGTATTATTTTACTCATGAATTGGCCAAGAAATAATAAAATACTTTTCATTTTTGTTATCCTCTTATGATTCGTCACTTGTTTTCAATTCGTATTTTCCTAAACCAGCCGTCTCTTTTGTCGATAGACTCCATTTTACCAAATTTATTTTGGATGTCACTCTTCCTCTCACCAATGTACTTTAAAACAAAAAGACAAACAAGAAACCGGCAAGGAATCCAATACATTATATATATTTACTGTATAGTTGAATAACAGAATACGATTTTCAAGAGTTGCAAATATCGTCCGCGTGAGGGATTCACGTTAATTTTAGTCGCCAATATCCTTCACAGCTGTCGTGCTAAATATGCAAAATGAAAGTTGACGTTTAGATTATTTAATATATGTGGTTTCTTTCCCTATATTTGATTTGAAAGGAAACTGACCCTTATGTTTTCCCGTACAGAAGATTAGAATTGTACTCAATACCGGGAGGCATTTAAAATGACCTTAGCAACAGGATTCAGGGATGTATTTAAAAACTTTAATACCGTAAATTCTAGTTCGTTCGTCTCAAGTGTAAGCAATTCTTGAGTAGTAGAGGAAATTAAAAATAATCTTATTTCATAGAATTGCCAAACTAAATATTTTAAAGATCAAAATATTTTGTTATAATCAACATAAACGAAAAATGTTTAAAATATTTTAAACGCACCCCTGTTTTGATATTCAGTTATCCTTGTCGGCCATCTATTTTCAGCCAGACATAGTCATGTATTTCTGTGCTTTCCTGCTCCAGTATTTAAATGGGTTCATGCAAAAATTTCATACCTGAATATTTCGTGCAATTCTATTCTTCTCTAGGGTTTCAAAAGAAAGCACATCTATAAAATAATTTAAACGTCAACTTTCATTCGCTAGTCATACCATAATAAATTATTTACTTTATATTAGGCTAGATATAATTAATTATATAAGCTAATCTAACTTAACCTAGGTTTAATTTCACGCAGTAAGCATAAATTAAACATTTTATTACGAATCTAAACACGTGTCGCAGACACTATACTTTTTTTACCTATAATAAAAGAATACATCCGCTATGTGCTCAACCACTCGTAAAGGTAGTAAGTATTGTAGCCAAATAACCTGCTTTCAAAAGTATATGAGTGTATTGCAGTTTTTGAAAAGTCACTAAATTTTTGTTGGTTGGTTGTAGTGATTCGGTCGAGACGAGACAAGATTAGAATTTTACGGTCTCCTCCAGTCTTGTCTCAAATTCATAAAATTATGTCTCATATCGTTTATAGAGTCTTGTCTCGGCCGCAAATTTACTGCCCGGATTCAATCTCGGTCGGTGCAGAATATCAAAATTTTCTAATGGCATAGGAATTGATGCTTGTGGTACGCTCTCTACGTCAGTAATGAGTGTCCGTGAGGTGACGCCTGGTAAACACCTGCACGGTAAAATATATCGTCATTGCCTATACGTCTGCTTACAATGCAGATTGTGGCACACCCAAAAATGCGTAGTATGTCCGTGATGCTATATTTATTTGTTTATTTTATTTAAATTAATTAATATAGAAAATATGACAACATACTGTCAAACATGACAACGATTTTAGCGCGTTGTAAGATATGCTTAATATTTTTTAGAGCGCACAAGGCGTTCACGCCCTTAAAGAATAAATAACGGATTAAAATTAAACAAATCAATTTCAAATAAAACTTTATTAATATTCTATTTAGAAACTGCATTTTGTATCACATATTAAATTCCAATCCTTAATTATTAAAAAAAGCTGAGATTTAATACTTTTCGTTTTTTTTTTTTTTATTATTTGAGGGTTCTTCAACATCTTGGGTTATTTGAACCCTGGTATAATTTTGTTACATTATTTTAAAAAAAGATAATAATAATTTACATGCATATATGGTGAAATAGATATATTAAACACTATTAAATACGTTAATGTCTTCTAAATAATAAAAAAAAAATATATCATCACGGCTTACTACCTATTGCTGGGTGTGCCAATCTGCTTTGTAGACAGATGCGGTAATGATGAAATATTTGCACCGTGCGGGCGCTTACCAGGCGTCACCTCACGGGCACTCATTGCTGGCGTGGAGAGTGCACCACAGGGGTCAATTTTGTGCCATATAAAATTGGAAATATTTGGCGTCGGTCGGGATCGAACCCGGTTCCCCAGATTCGCGACCTGACACTCAGGTACGCGACCACGAGACCCCATGTCTTCTAGAAAATTTATTTCGTTTTTTATTATAAACAAAAGATAAATTTTTTAAAATAAGTTATTGTTTCAAACCCGACTAGTAGATCAGCGTAATATGTCCATTTTTTAAAAATATTACTGGTCCAGTTGCATTCTAATGCAAATTTTAAATTAACAAACTTTCAAGCATGTAGATATTAAGATATAAACCAGGAAATATACATAGATAAATAAAGACAGATATCATTGAAAACATGTTAAATTTCACATGCTTGCAAATTAATTAATGGGAAAAATAACAACCAAGAAATCTCGAAATAGTCTTCGAGAATCGATATCTCGGCAAATATATCTAGTTTAAAAAAATATTATTTATAATTCTGCCTCGTCTCGTCGAGTCGAGAAATCTAGAGTACGAGACGAGACGAGAAATTTCTCGTCCCTACAGAATCAAAAAATGAATATTTAAAGAGATTAAAACGAGTCGCATACTATACTTTTTCTACAACCGCTAATTAAGACAGCGTAAATACAAACACTTTTTAGATATTTTATTTTTATTATAAAAATTCCGATTCCCTATGCTAAATTCAAAGTTGTACCCATTTCCGCTAAAGCCAGAAGTGATACAAAATTCTTACTACGACCATCTTATGAGCCTCTTTGTTTTGCTTAACGTTGCCCATTTCCGCTAAAGCCAGAAGTGATACAAAATTCTTACTACGACCATCTTATGAGCCTCTTTGTTTTGCTTAACGTTGTTTATTAACATTTTTTTTAATATTTCTCAAAAAAAAAAAAACTAAATATTTTTTGTGCCGGACTTACGCCAAAAATCCTGTTGTATAGCATTTATTCTAATACTAATAACACTAATATCTTCGTCAGGATTTTGAGAACACACAGTGTACTTGTTTTTTGCACATCGTGCTCGCTATTTTTATAGGGAATGATAAAATAAGGTGTTACGGCTGTTTGCATCTAGATTAAAATGTTGATGATAATTATTCTCTAAACTTTTTCATCGAAATCCTCCTGAATCGATTTGGTTGGCAGCTTTATTCTTCCTGTTTGAGTTTTACGAGGGCTAAAAATTTTTTCGACGTGAGATTTGATCGACGGGGATTTTGTTTTACGGAACATTCCGGCCTGTGCCGGTTTACTACGGTGCGTCCTTTGCGGCTAAATGATACGTGAAAAGATTTTTATGATCTTTGCCGGAATGGGTACGGTTTTATTTGCATTTTGCGATAGTTTCAGCCTCCTTTACGACTTATTTACCATTTATTGCGACGGGAATTTGTTGCACGGGCTGTAAATTGTGTCGGGATGGCTTAATTATAAATTAAGAGCGTGGTGCTTGCGAATTATTCAACCACTCATTTTCATTTATTGCACGCCCTAAGTGTAAACATGGATTATGGAGTAATTGCATATTGGGAAGAGAATTTTTGAATTAATTATTAGCAATTACCTAAGTAAATACGTTGGTTGACAAGCCTTTTAGCACCTTGGGCTTGCTTAGCACATTTTACAATGCATTAGCATCTAGTATGTACATTTTAAATAAAAATTAGCAACGTGTTACTCATTTTTTGCTTTTACTGTTCTGTCTTTATAAGTTTATACTCGTACAGGTCACAATATACAGGATCAGGGCCGGGCCGATGCATTGTGGCGCCTGAGGCAAGTTTCAAAACGGCGCCCTTTAATTTTTCCAAAAAACTTATATTGTTATTGATTAACAATAAAAGCAACAACGAAAATTGAGCAAAAAAAATAAACCTTATCTACTTATTGTCATCATCATGTGACCCATCCCAATATTTTGAAATACCATATTCAAATTAAAATGGCAACGGGTGTAAGAGAAAAATTATGGCTTAATTAAGTAAAGCTATAACAACGTTTGGTAATATAATCGTACCTACATCGAAAATCATATTTACAAATAAAATTCAATTTTTCTTGTGCATGTTTTAGTACCTTTGATAAAATTAGACAAATATTTATTAGTTCCTCATTGAGATCAATTGCAGATATATCGGCTTCATCGTCTTCGTTTAACATTAACTGTAAATTGTTTAAAATTTAAATCATCCAAAGAATTGATAGGTCCACCGTTTAAAATTGAAAAAATATTTTTTAATTTTTTTCTCTTGTACTTCGCTTCGTATGATATCGCTACAAAAAAGGCAAACGATGTTAGAATGCTCAGTGGCAAACGAAGAATCGGTTGTAATTATATTTAATATAATTTTATAAATGGTATAAGTGCATTCAATTATTAAGAAATTTTTCAGCTGTTTATTAAAACTTTATAACTCTCGAGCCGGCCCTGTACAGGATGGTGACTTGGACGGCGCAGCATAGGGGTTTCAATGGTAAAATCTTAATGTAGATACAGTTATTTGCTCCCCTAATTATTTTAGAGCAAAATTGAATATAGATTTTTGCTACAGAAAAAATACTGCATCCGAATATGCTATTGTTTATAATTTTTCAATTTCCGGCACCGTAAAAATAATCGAAAACAATAATAACATTTTTGCAAAAATCATTGGTGCTATGGAACAAAAAAATTAACAAAACCGCAAACAACTGTCACAGATTTTTGACGTTTAAACTTATTTTCAAAACGAGGAAAATGAAAACACCTTTATTGTAGTTAATGACAACAATGGAATTGTTGATTACAACAATGTAATTTGACGAGAACGAAATTTAAGATTTCTTTAAGAAGTGACTATGAATACGACCCTTAATTTTTATTTTACTATCACAAACATATGGATTTATACTATAAAATAACATCACAAACCACCATTTATCATTAAACTATGCCCCAATCTGTTGTAAAATTCTTGTCTGACATTTGCTAATTGCTTATGTGATATTTGTTTAAATTTTTATTCCATGGCATCAACGATTTTTGCAAAAATGTTATTGTTTTCCACTATTTTTAAGGTTCCGAAAATTGAAAAATTATGAACAATAGCATATTCGGATGCAGTATTTTTTTTGTAGCAAAAACTTAAATACAATTTTGCTCTAAAATAATTAGGGGAGCAAATAACTGCATATTAAAATTTTACCGTTGAAACCCCTATGATGCGTCTTCCAACTCACCACCCTGTACATATGAAAGTCGTGTATGTATTTTTACTTAGATAGATTAATGTTTTTTTTAATACTTTATCAGAGGATGTTGTCTGCAAATATTTTCGTTTAAGTGCTGTTAGTTTCTTATAATATTATGATATTTGTTTTCATTTGTGTGAATGCAATGGAGAACATCAAAATATACTCGTAAGTAACAAAAGGCAAATTATTCTAGTGCGAGTTTGAAATTCCAATATGAACTGCGTAGAATAAGTAGGCGAGTGTTTCATTCTATTTTCTCTGTTTCAGTTTCCATTATATAATTTTTTATAAAAACAGCTGACAAATTTCATTAATTTTTTACCTTGCGTCACCTTTAGGTAAGGAAGGTATTGTCTTTGCTCAAAAAATTCGGTAGTGAGTTTTTG